>OX459032.1:10634896-10946999 GCA_949775025.1 Tricholauxania praeusta | reverse complement strand
TCAGGTGCTGCAACTTCACTTCGTAGATCTAATTTGTCTTCGGCAGCACTCAATTCTATGGTAGAACCTACCTTGGTGAGCAATCACATCGTATCAGAAGGAAGGCGTTCAGACATCGTTCTGCCAACAGCAATCGTTCTAGTGAAAGATCAGTCTGAAAAATTCGTCAAGGTTCGTGCGTTGATAGATTCAGGCTCACAAGCATCGTTCATCACGGAATCTTGCGCACAGTTGCTGGGTGTGAAACGAGCAAATGCGCGTTTATCAGTTATGGGAGTGGCATCATCTAATGCAGGAACAACAAAGGGTCAAGTTATTTTAAAAATTCGATCGTTAGACAATTCAGAAATTTCAGTTCGTGCCTTTATTTTAAATCGTATTACATCAGATACACCAACACGTAACTTTTCATATACAAATTTAACCTTACTGTCTCAATTGCAATTAGCTGATCCTCATTTTAACGTTGTTGGCTCGATAGATGTACTACTGGAAGTTGATGTCGCTTGGTCAATTCTTCGTGATGGAAAAATTTATATTGAACCTAGCTTATACACCATTAATTCAATATTCGGCTGGATACTTTCTGGCAAAGTTGAGAGCCAAACTGATGATTTTCAGTTAAGCTCGTATACAGTTTCAGCCAACGTAGATGAATTGTTGCAAAGATTTTGGGAAGTTGAGGAGGGGCATTCAGCAATATCGGAATCACAGCACGATGATCCAGCTGAAATTAACTTTCGGTTAACACATTCGCGATCGCTTGATGGAAAATACGTAGTTGAGCTCCCCTTCAATACTACAAACCCTACTTTTAAAATTACATTGAGTGGTGCTATATCAAGACTTATTGGTGTAGAGCGACGATTTTTGAGAGACCCTGAACTGCAACGCCAATACGTAAATTTTATGGAAGAGTACGAGTCTCTGGGACATATGAAGCGTATCCCGGAAAGTGAAATAGAACGTCACCCACATTATTACTTACCACACCACGCAGTGCTAAAACCGGACAGTACTACAACAAAATTAAGAGTAGTTTTCGATGGATCTTATAAAGACTCATTTGGTAATTCTCTAAATGATAAACTTTTAACTGGCCCATCGATTCAACGAGATCTGTTCGGAGTTTCGCTTCGCTTTCGCAATTTTCCTTTTGTTTTCACGGCAGATATAGTGAAAATGTTTCGACAAATTTGCATTGCAGAACATCACCGCGACTATCAGCGGATTGTGTGGAGAAGAAGTGTTGACCAGCCAATGCAACATTTTCGCTTGTGTACCGTTACTTACGGGACGGCCTCCGCGCCCTTTTTGTCAGTGCGCGTTCTTCAGCAGTTGGCCATTGATAATCAAGAGAAATTTCCTCATGCCGCAGCTATAGTTTTAAAAAACGTATATGTTGATGACGTCATGGCCGGTGCATCAACACTTGAGGAACTTATGCGTCTTAAATCTGAGTTAATTGATCTTTTCAAATTGGGAGGCTTTACATTACGAAAGTGGAGTTCAAATTCAGAAGAATTTTTAAAACCTATGCCGCCATCAGATTGTGAAATGCTTACGAATATGGCATCAGAAACATTTCTTAAAATATTGGGACTCTTCTGGAATCCAGTTTCAGATAAATATTTGTTTCGAATTGCAAATAATCCACCAGGCGCTGTAACTAAAAGACGTATTTTATCAGAAATTGCACGTGTGTTTGATGTGTTCGGGTTTTTGGCACCGTCGACCGTTCTAATGAAAATGATATTTCAAAAACTTTGGCTGTTGAAAGTATCTTGGGATGACTCACTACCAACCCATATAGTCCAAGAGTGGACTCAATTAAGAGAATCTATTCATCATTTTGAGGTTCTGTCCATCCAAAGAGAAATTTTTTTGTGTTCGCCTGACATTGAGCTGCATTGTTTCTGTGACGCCTCAGAAGCGGCATATGGAGCCGTAATTTACTGCGTACATCGTGGAGATGGGAACACACAAATAAATATTGTCGCAGCAAAAACACGCGTGGCACCGCTTAAGGTACTTTCGATACCCAGAATGGAGTTGTGTGCAGCAGTTCTTTTGTGCCGCTTATTTTCATCTATTAAAATTGCCATTGGGCTCGAATCATGCCAAGTCTATGCTTGGACAGATTCGGAAATAGTTTTGCATTGGCTGTCTGCACCCCCGCGCAACTGGAAAATTTTCGTTTCGCATCGTACTGAAGAAATACTGAATACAATACCCCGAAGGCACTGGAATTATGTAAGCACACATCACAATCCTGCAGACTGTGCGTCTCGTGGACTGCGGCCGGAGGAATTGGTGAGATATACCCTGTGGTGGAATGGCCCACAGTGGCTAGCGTCATCAAAAGAGAAATGGCCCAAAACTAAATTTTGTGCAAATGAAAATTCGGAAGAAGCCGCTCTGGAAAAAAGGAAACCACTTGTGTGTGGTGCTGCTTCAGTCAGTGATAACTCTGTTCTCTTAAAACTTTCCGAAAAATTATCATCCTTGTTTCGTCTTCTTCGTACTATTGCCTTTATTCAACGTTTTGTGGACCGATTGTTTCATCGGAGCTCAATAATAGGTCCGCTTACCTTTGCAGAAATTCACAAAGCTCGTAATAATCTTTTGCTTTGCATACAGATGAAATCATTTCCGGACACCATCAAGCATCTACAAAATAAAGGTACATTACATAACAAAGACATTCTTGCAAAGCTATCACCATTTTTAGACTCTTTTGGATTACTTCGGGTTGGTGGAAGGATTCAAAATGCGGAGATGCCATTCAGTGTTCAACACCCAATAATTCTGACTAGGTGTCAAATCTCAAGGTTGATCGTTCAAGATATGCACGAGAAATATTTACATGCAGGTGTTTCGGAATTGTTCGTCATTCTTCGTCAACATTTTTGGGTATTAGGCGCGCGCAACTTGGTTCGGTCTATCGTTTTTAAATGCAAGCGATGTTTTTTACTTCGACGGCAAACGTCGCATCAACTAATGGCAAATTTACCAACTCACCGTGTTCAGCAAACGCGACCTTTCCTCAATACTGGATGTGACTTTGCTGGTCCGCTAAACATCAAGATGACCAACTGTAAACGTCCAAGAATTTGCAAAGCATACATTTCCCTTTTTGTTTGCATGTCAACAAAGGCAATTCACATTGAATTAGTAAGCGACCTCAGTGCCGAAGCTTTCATTGCTGCGTTCAAGCGCTTCTCTTCTCGTCGAGGAAAATGCAGCAATATATATACGGACAATGGAACGAATTTCCAAGGAGCCCGCAGAATCATGAATAATATGCAGAAGTTGTTGCTAACCGAAACGGCAAATAATGATATTCACGCATCTTTGGCAAAGGATGGAACCGCTTGGCATTTTATACCACCCTCCGCACCACACTTTGGAGGACTTTGGGAGTCCAATGTAAAATCAGTAAAACTGCATCTACGACGCGTTGTAGGCACAACTCTGCTATCATTCGAAGAAATGTATACGGTCTTGACACAGATTGAGGCGATATTAAATAGCAGACCACTTTGCATTATATCAGACACTGATCTTAATCCTTTAACACCATCTCATTTTCTTATAGGTGAGCCCCTCACAGCTGTTCCTGAACCATGTCATCGAACAATTCCTTTGACCAGACTTACTCATTGGCAGTACATACAGAATATGGTGCAAGGCTTCTGGAAGCGATGGTCTAGCGAGTATTTAACTTCCCTACAACAGAGACCAAAGTGGCAACAACCATGCCGAAATTATGCTGTGGGCGACATAGTAGTGCTGAAAGAGCCAAATTTGCCCCAATCAAAGTGGCTACTTGGGCGAATAACGGATATCCATCCTGGTACTGATGGACGCGTGAGAGTCGTCACTTTAAAAACCGAAAGAAGCTCTTACGTCCGACCAGTTTCGAAAATTGCGCTGCTGCCATTATGCTGAAACACTAGTTCAGGGGCGCCGGTATGTTGAGGAACCAAACGCTCTAGATACTTTAACCACGCCACTGGTGCCTTAATATTTTAATATGTAACTGTTTCTTCGATTTGCTAATGTTCAACATATGTTGCTATGAAGCTATTTTCATTTAATATTGTTAAGCTCTTTATGACTTTGTTTTGCTCTTATTATTATACGCATGCCAATGTCGAACTTGCAAAAACCAATGTACATATATTATTTTACTTGCGTAAAAGCGTCAAGAAATGTGTGATATCAAAGAGATTACAGGGTCAATTGCTTTAAAATGTAGAAGTTTTTGTTTTGTTTACTGCTGTGATTCTTAACAGATCAACGCAAGAAACATTACATAGTAGGCTTGTAGAACTACTATACTTCGGCTAACAAAGCTTACTGATGATATGACGTAGCGGTCATTGAAACTAGTATAAGCAGCTCGTTGCCCATTCAAATAATGTTTAAGTTCTAGGGACCCAGACATAAATCATCCAACACTTACACTTAACCCAAATACACCACATTCTCAAAATCATAAAATTTGTATTCATTAAAGAAATATTGTGTTTTTATTTCAAAATGTAAAAATAAATTTTTTAGTCAATTTTCAAATTTCAAAAAGAAAAGTTCTAATAGTTTTTAATAAAAAGTAAAATCATTCAACAAAAAAAAAAAAAAAAAAAAAAGAACTTAAACATTATTTGAAGTTGTTTTTGTATAAAGTATTTCTTGTGTGTTGTTGTTTTCATATGTTGGTATTAAGTACCACACATATTTGCCCTTCAAAATGATTTAAATAACTTATCTAGATGATGCTCTCAAAATCAACTATTTTTAAATGTTGAAAAATGTTATCATTTAACTTTATATAAGTCTGCAGTATACTTTTCTTCAGCTTATTGCTTAAGTAACTCTACTTTAAAATCTGTTAAAGAAGTACTGGATTTAGGTGTTATGTTTGACTCTAAATTCACATTTGTGAGTCACATTAACCTTATGATTCCAAAATGTTATTCAATGCTGGCTTTTATCAGGCGTAGTAGCACTGATTTCAACGATCCGTATACACGGAAAATTTTATATACAGCCTTTGTTCGTTCAAAGCTTGAATATGCATCTGTAATCTGGCATCCATCTTATCTTAATCACTCGAACAGAATTGAAAGAGTTCAAAAAAGATTTTTAAAATTTGCCCTTAATATTTTTACCTTTTCGGAGACTTTGCCAACCTATAGCTCTCGATGCTTATTAATTAAACTTAAAAGCCTTCAATCAAGAAGAATGATTGCTTCCTTAATGTTTCTATTTGACATTGTATCCGGCCACATAGACTGTTCATATTTGCTTGAACTTATTAACTTTAAAGTACCTTCAAGATTACTACGTTATAGTAATGTGTTTGCTATACCGAACTTTAGAACTAATTATTCTTTGAATGCTCCAATTACAAGAGCTCTCATTGAATATAACTTTATTTGTACTAATATTGATATTGATTTTTCTATGTCAAGATATGCATTTAAGGAAAAATTGCTGGATCTATATTCTTAATATATTATATATACTTACATACATTTGTACTATTAATTACTGAATTCCAAATTTGTATCCTATTAGTCTGTAAGAAATTTGTTCATAGACTGAATTTATGAAAATAAAAATGAGCGAAAAATAAAAAAAAAAAAAAAACAACAACGATGCTATGCGAAGTAAATGAAAACAACGAAACACACATGTGTGATGAAAAAGAAGATTTACTTTTTTGCAATGATGGCAATTAATGGTGTTTGGACCGCTCACATGAGCGCAAGCGAAGAGAATTTTTACAACTTCAAAGGGCTTGATAAAACTCTTAATTTGGCAAACAGTAAAACGACAAAAATTACAGGTTGTGGAAGTGTCAACATAAGTGTCAAATCGAATAATGGAGAAAATAACTTCAAAATTGAGCAAGTGATGTACGTAGAAGACTTGAGAGAAAATTTGCTGTCAGTATCAAGGTTAACTGACAAAGGCTTTGAAGTGACATTTCGTAAAGATGAAGCAATTTTGACAAAAAAGAATGAGAAATTAATGGTAAGGGCAAAACGTATCGGAAATTTATTCTATTTAATGAGCGAAAATAACAGTGCAAATGTTGCCGAAACTGGAAGTGATTTTAACATTTGGCACAGGAAAATGGGACACTTAAATGAACGAGACTTAAAACATACTGTTAATGCTGGTTTGGCACATGGCATAAAAGTTGATACAAATCAAAACTTGTCGCCCTGTGAAATTTGTTTTACTGAGAAACAAACAACTGAACGTTTTCCAACGACAGAAAAGCAGCGCACAGCCGACATATTGGAGATTGTACATAGTGACGTTTGCGGACCTATGAGAGTGACGTCGCATGCTGGCTCCAAATATTTTGTGACTTTTGTTGACGATCATTCGCGCTATTGTCAAATTAAATACGTCTGATTTTCTTTTAAGAAAACTAATTCAAAAAATATAAAGCAGCGGCAGAGAACTTCACCGGAAGAAAAATTTAATTTCTTCAGACCGACAATGGTTTAGAGTATTGCAACGGAGAATTTGACAAATATTTGGAAGAGTGCGGCATCGGAAGAAGATTAAGTGCACCGCATACTCCACAACGGAACGGCATTAGTGAAAGAATAAATAGGACGTTGCAAGAAATGGCAAGGTGCATGTTGAAACAAGCAAATGTACAACCGACTTTTTGGGCTGAAGCCATAAATACCGCAAGCTACAAAAGGAATAGATGTCCAACTCGACCAGTAAAAGGTGAGCTGCCAATCAAGTTGTGGTCAGGAAAAACTCCAACTTTAGTACATATGAAGGCGTTTGGTGCACGGGCTTTTGTACTATTGAAAGGACAGAATCGCAGCAAATTTCAATCAAAATCTGAAGAAGGAATTTTAGTTGGATACTCGACTGAGTTTAAAGCCTTTCGTGTGTGGTCACCAATCAAAAAGCGAGTCATCATAAGTCGTGACGTAAAATTTATTGATGAAATGTTCTACAAAAGAAATAGCCACATACGAACTAATCAGTTAGATGTTTTTGATGGTGAGTACAACTTATTTAAGTCCAGTGATACATACGATTGTTGCGCAGATGAACAGAAAGTAGCTGATCAGACGAATCACGAGACACCAGACATAGCCGCTATCAACAGTAATCAGAGAAGCTACAATTTGAGAAGTCGCCCTTGTTTTGCAAGTACTGATGAAAACGACCAGCAAGCGCACCAACAACACGTTCTAGAGAAAAGCAAATTAAATTCATCCAGTGAGGAAGAAGAATATAACGAATGTGAGTACGTAAATTTGGCAACGATGGATGATCCAAAAAATAAGGAAGAGGCAAAAGAAACTGATGATTGGCCACGCTGGATGACAGCCAATGAAGACGAATACTTAGCACAACTGTTCATACTTGGGAGATCGTGGAAAGGCCGTAGGGCAGAAAAGTTATTGGCAATCGTTTAGTTTTTCGTACAAAAGAAGATTGCAAAAAGAAAGTGCGTTTAGTTGCTAAAGGGTGCGCACAACGTCCAGGGGAGGATTTTAACAACACATATTCACCCGTAGCAAGATTATCAACTATTCGTCTTTTAGCAGCAATAGCTGCAGAGAAAGATTTACAAATACACCAGATGGATGTCGTTACGGCTTACTTAAATGGTGAGCTTGAAAAAAGTGTATATATGGAAATCCCTCCACAAATGAAAGAAGTGCTCGAAAAATTGAGTAAAGACAAAATTTCTGCAAATAAGAATATACCAGTTAAAGTAAAGCTATGGCAGGAGGCTTTGAAAATAATAAAAGATCCAGTATGCAAATTGATAAAGTCATTGTATGTTTTGCGTCAGTCAGGTTTAAAATGGTATGAGAAACTCACAGCGAAGTTGAAAGAACTTGGGTTAGACGCATCAGATCAAGATCCGTGTTTGTTTGTAAACATAAAAAATGATCGCATTATGCTTATTACGATCTATGTAGACGATTTGTTATTGGCATCTAACGACAAAAATTGGATACAACAGATAAAGAAATCTTCATCAAATTCTTTCGAAATGAAAGATATAGGCCCTGTTAAGACGTGGTTGGGCATAAAGTTTGAGCAAAATTTAGGAAATCATCAAATATTCCTTAGCCAGAAAAAATACGCCGAGTCTATTCTAGCAAAATTTAATATGAAAGACTGCAAGCCATCTTTAACTTCTATGGAAGTAAACTGCAAACTTGAAAAACCTGTAACACTAAATGAAAATGAGATGAGAAAGAATCCTTATCAGAGTCTCATAGGAGCACTAATGTACCAAGCAGTCACTACAAGACCAGACATTGCATTTACGGTAAATTTTTTATCACAATTTAATTCTAATTACAGTGTTGAGCATTGGAAAGCTGCAAAACGAGTCTTGCGTTACCTAAAGCATACTAGTACCTATGGCCTGATGTACCAGAGGGACATCAAATATATTTATGGCGTAGTCAACGCTGATTGGGCAGCAAATCAAACAGATAGAAGATCTTATTCAGGATTTGCGTTCATACTAGCAGGTAGCGCCATTAGCTGGGAGGCGCGCAAACAACGAACAGTGGCATTATCTAGCACTGAGTCAGAGCTGTCAGCAATTTCGGAAGCGACTCGAGAAGCGGTTTATCTGCGTAGATTATTGAATGACGTCGGCTTAGACATAAAATGCGTTGAAATTTTTAACGGTAGTCAAATCGCACAGCATTTGGTCGAAAGCAGTGGTTTTCATTCAAGAGCCAAGCACATTGATGCAAGATATCAATTCGTACGTCAAAAGCAAGAAGACGGTGAAATCATTTTACAATACATGTCTACTGATGAGATACCAGCTGACGTGTTAACAAAAGGTTTAAGTTCACAAAAACATTTTAAGAATATTCACGACCTTGGAATGGTTGTTTCACTGTAGCTGCCTACTTCGAGGGGAGGTGTTGGAGAGTACGAAGTAGTACGCCACTACTGTATTTTTTCTAGATTGAAGAACTGTTGTTATCATTCTTTTGTGTTTCACATTTATCATTGCATATTCTGTATGTCGAATTACTCATATGATAAGTCACTAATCATATTTCTATAAAATACCTTTTCACTTGAATTCTAACGTTTGTTAAATAATGAACTATTGAATTTCTGACACATATTATTAGAACACGATCAATTATAATAAAAAATCACATTGTTAAAACCAGGGACATAACTATTAAAAGTTTTATGTCAAAAAATTGGTTTATAATTATTATGAATAAGAAATATTTTATTAGTTGTCAATAACTATTATTTTTCAATGGATTCTTTTCAAGTTGAGTCATAACTATTATGAATAAGAAATATTTTATTAGTTGTCAATAACTATTATTTTTCAATGGATTTTTTTTACGTTGAGTCATAACTATTATGAATAAGAAATATTTTATTAGTTGTCAATAACTATTATTTTTCAATGGATTTTTTTTACGTTGAGTCATAACTATTATGCATAAGAGATATTTTATTAGTTGTCAATAACTATTAATTTGGAAAAAATATTTTTTTACGTTGTTTTCAAAAAAGTGTTCAACAGATTTTCATTTTTGTGAATCTTTTTGCACCAATCGATGGGGAGGTGGTTTTTATGACATCAACAGAGGTGGTCATCGGTTCGAAAATGTACACGATTTTGACTTTTTTTTGAAGTTTTTTTTGCTTCAATCAATGAAAAGAGGTCTAAAAAGGATATTGGCCATCACTAGAAGTGGTACCGATCCTTAAAAGTGCTCTATTTAGGTTCATTTTCGATTTTTTTTTTTGCAAAAAATCGATGGAAAGAGGTTGACAATGGGCTTTGGCCATCACCAGAGTTGGTTCCAACTAAAAAAGTGGTCGATTTTGGTCCGTTTTGAAAAAAAAATTTTGTACCAATCGTTGGAAAGAAGTCGAAGTCGATAAAAAGTACCAGAAAGTGCCCGATTTTGGTCCATTTTCGAAATTTTGTTTGCACCAATCTTTGGAAAGAGGTCGAAGTCGAAAAAAAAGGTACCAAAAAGTGCCCGATTTTGGTTCATTTTCGAAAATTTTTTTTTCACCAATCATTGATGTCGGTTGCTTGCGAAATGCCGTGCGTTGTTATCTGCTCTTATGTTCGCGTGTGTTGATTGGACCAAAATTGGGCACATTTTGGGACTCGGAACCACCTTTAATGATGACCAAAATCTATTTTCGACCTGTATCCAACGACCGGTGCATAAAAACAATTTCGAAAATGGACCAAAATCGGGCACTTTGTGGTATCTTTTTTTTCGACTTCGACCTCTTTCCAAAGGTTGGTGCAAACAAAATTTCGAAAATAGACCAAAATCGGGCACTTTTTGGTACCTTTTTTTTTCGACTTTGACCTCTTTCCAAAGATTGGTGCAAACAAAATTTCGAAAATGGACCAAAATCGGGCACTTTTTGGTACCTTTTTTTCGACTTCGACCTCTTTCCAAAGATTGGTGCAAACAAAATTTCGAAAATGGACAAAAATCGGGCACTTTTTGGTATCTTTTTTTTCGACTTCGACCTCTTTCCAAAGATTGGTGCAAACAAAGTTTCGAAAATGGACCAAAATCAGGCACTTTTTGGTACCCGTTTTTTCAACTTTGACCTCTTTCCAAAGATTGGTGCAAACCAAATTTCGAAAATGGACCAAAATCCGGCACTTTTTGGTACCTTTTTTTTTCGACTTCCGACCTCTTTCCAAAGGTTGGTGCAAACAAAATTTCGAAAATGGACCAAAATCGGGCACTTTTTGGTACCTTTTTTTTCGACTTCGACCTCTTTCCAAAGATTGGTGCAAACAAAATTTCGAAAATGGACCAAAATCGGGCACTTTTTTGTACCTTTTTTATCGACTTCGACCTCTTTCCAAAGATTGGTGCAAACAAAATTTCGAAAATGGACCAAAATCGGGCACTTTTTGGTACCTTTTTTTTCGATTTCGACCTCTTTCCAAAGATTGGTGCAAACAAAATTTCGAAAATGGACCAAAATCAGGCACTTTTTGGTACCTTTTTTTTCGACTTCGACCTCTTTCCAAAGATTGGTGCAAACAAAATTTCGAAAATGGACCAAAATTGGGCACTTTCTGGTACTTTTTTTCGACTTCGACCTCTTTCCAACGATTGGTACAAATTTTTTTTTTCAAAACGGACCAAAATCGACCACTTTTTTAGTAGGGACCAACTCTGGTGATGGCCAAAGCCCATTGTCAACCTCTTTCCATCGATTTTTTGCAAAAAAAATTCGAAAATGGACCTTTTAAGGATCGGTACCACTTCTAGTGATGGCCAATATCCTTTTTAGACCTCTTTTCATTGATTGAAGCAAAGTTTTTATGACCACCTCTGGTGATGTCATAAAAACCACCTCCCCATCGATTGGTGCAAAAAGATTCACAAAAATGAAAATCTGTTGAACACTTTTTTGAAAACAACGTAAAAAAATATTTTTTCCAAATTAATAGTTATTAACAACTAATAAAATATCTCTTATGCATAATAGTTATGACTCAACGTAAAAAAAATCCATTGAAAAATAATAGTTATTGACAACTAATAAAATATTTCTTATTCATAATAGTTATGACTCAACGTAAAAGAAATCCATTGAAAAATAATAGTTATTGACAACTAATAAAATATTTCTTATTCATAATAATTATAAATCAATTTTTAAAAATTATTATTAAAATTGGGCAATTTTTTCAATCTGAAAAAAGAAAATAAAAGCTATTTTGGGTCCCTGGTTCAAACACAATAAACAGAAATAATATATATCGCTTAACATTTAAATAAATCAATTAAATAAAATACAAGCAACCAAAATTGTTTAAGTTAGAATCGGTCACAACGTAAGATAAGGTCACAAATAAACTTGACGGCATTTTTCATATGAAAACTATGAAATCAATTTTGATTTATAACTGCTAATAATTTCTAAAAAAATTATTACGCAAATTTAGGGCTCAAATTATCACAATACGGTTATAATCATACATTTAAAACACCTAGGACAATCCAGCATTTTAAAAAGCATTTGATAAATAAAACATTTTTAATTTATTACTAAATATATATTTATATTTATATAGCGCATAAGTTTTTTGTTCATTGGAATATTAATATTTACAATAAAAAATGAGCTTCGTTTCAGTTTCTACGCATAATATGCAAAATTAGGTTCATATAAAAAGTTGGGGAGTAAAATTTATAAGAAGTTAAAATAGTATAATATATTAATAAATAATATATATCGTTACCTTAATATAGAAAGGCCCTATCTTACATTTTTATTATTTTACAGGAGAACGAAAAAATTAATAAAAATTTTAGTTTTTGTGAGTTAAAGTGAGTAATGGTTTATTTTTATTTGCTTGTAATTGATATATTTTCAATCGTAGTTCACACATTTTTTTGTCAATGGTGTATTAGTGGGTGACCTACCGAAATCTATAAAAATCTCGATTTTGAAAAAAATGTTAGTAAGGACTTTTCTATATTAAGGTAACGATATGTAACATATTACGCATACATATTAATGTTTCTTACTATTTTATTCATTTATATTTAGAATACTACTACAATGATTAAAGTAACTTAAAAGTAAAATATTTACTACACAAAAACGTCTGCGTGTGGGTCGCTATAACTACTAATTGTGGTTACAATCAGTTACATAATCAGTAACACTGCCAGTACACACGTCCCTACTATCATATTCCTCACTTGGTAACGGTTACGTGCCATTTACGAAATGTATAGGGATCTGAGTAGTTATCTACTCAAATACTCAATCCAATCAAACCGTATGTGTGGTTACAGTGCCTTAACGCTAACTGAAATTTCTACTTGGGTATGTCCGACTGTTGAAATCAGATTTATGGGAGAACCAAGAAAGCTAATTCAAAGAAATTAGCTAACACAGGTCACACCTTCTTGCAAGCATCTTGCTATTGAAAATAGGAGAAATCAGTTAACGGCCCCCAGGCCCATTTTGAAAAAAGTTGTGTAGTGTGCATCAAACTTATATGCCCTACATAAATAATGTGGAGTGCTTGTGCTTACACGCTCAATCGTATGAAATGCAGCGTAAGCAGCATTCAGTAGTCCCACGCGCAAGTGTACCAAAATGCAGCGTAAGCAACAATTCTTATAGCTTTCACGTACGACGCCTACCCTTTAGCTATAAATGTATGTGTATGTGTGTAACTAGATTTAGCTTAGACTGTAAGCAAGAATTAAAATAAAATTCATTCAAGCATAAACCATACAAGTGTGCAGTAAAATATTTCTTAAACATCAAGATTATTTACGACAATATGGCGATCCTGCCAGGCTTGATCCTGCCATACTTGATCCTGTCCTAATTGAAAGATAACATGGAGCAGCAAAAATAAAATGATTGAACAGGATCAAAGACCTTAACGATAGAGGCATACCTCAAACGACAAGTAGAGACAAAAGAGGCAAAATTAACCAGTATTCCAAATACGCCAAAAGTTAAACGTAGAGGAGGACAGCAAGTCTGATTTAGAAGGCTACAAGCCACAAAAAGGAATCTAGCAAAAACCAAAGAAGCAACAGATAAACAACAACAGCAGCCAACTATGAAGCAGACAAAAAGTGAAAATCCCAACCTCGTAAAGTTGGTTTAAGTGAACTCAATTATAAATATCGGTCATTCTTTTAATAACTGCACACTTTGTTTTTTTACGTTTTTGAACATTTTTTGAAACGAAATATCTCTAAAGATATAGTAGATAGGATAAAAAATCATTTAATCATATTTGTAAAGAAAGACTATAAATAGGTAAAGTTTTGCGGGCTGTAGGTCAAAACTTTACCTAGTTAATAAAAAGGTCAACACACAAACAAATAGAAAGACTATATAACTTTATAAAAAAAAGTTAAAAATATTTAAATAATTTTGTTAAAACACCAATTTTTTAATTAAAAAAATTTTCAAAAAATATTTTCAATACAACATATTTTTTTGT
Source organism: Tricholauxania praeusta (assembly GCA_949775025.1). NCBI lineage: Eukaryota > Metazoa > Arthropoda > Insecta > Diptera > Lauxaniidae > Tricholauxania > Tricholauxania praeusta. The sequence continues at coordinate 10,932,967 of OX459032.1, read as the reverse complement.
TTTAACTTTTTTATATGTTATTCCTTAATTAATCCTAAGAATGCATGTGCTTCCATATCGAAATTCCCGCCATAACTTTGGAAACCACGAATTTTTTACTGATGACGCGCACCATGCACCACGTAATGTATTGTTATTTGCTTAAAAGAATGCCGTAAACCGCATATCATTTTCTTATTTCAAACCCGAGATATCTGCATTTTTCTAATTTAATAGACCTGGCATAATTTTAACTATCCTATAGATTTGTCTACCATTTTTAAGATTTCAATTTAGAAAAGTGCAAATATCTCGGGTTTGAAATAAGAAAATGATACGTGATATCGTGTTACATCATTAAAAATGATATCGTGTTACATCATTAATAATGAACTCGTATTATATCATTAAAAATAATCCCGTGTTACCCTTTCAGACCCAAGTTAAGCGATTGTGAGATGTGATTTCAAAGTTGATTTTTGAGTAAGTTATATCAATTTGAAGTAAAGAACTAAAAGCATCGATTGTATTATGTATTGTTTTGTCCATTGTGAAGCCTGAAGTGTTGCAAAGTATTAGGCAAAAAATTTAAATACATATATGTTTCCTCGCATGCCTCGAAGAGACTGGAGGCAGTCTGCGGGTGAGTACACACAGATCATGGCATGTTTATATTTTTTAGGTTTTCTTTGCGGTTTAATGATTATGCATAAAGGTACTTGCTTGCGTTTGCGAATGCATAATTTCAGTATAGTCATGAGTTTTGTAGATTAAACGTGAAGTCAAAAACAGATAACACTATTGCGTTGTTTGGGCACAAATTGGGAATTCAAAGCAAGCTTACATTTATGTTATCTGATATTTTACATGTAAAATATAAAACTTTGACATCCTTGAAAATTCAGAAGATGACTTTTCTGATGATGACGAATTGACTTGGAAACACGTGTTGCTTGTGATGAAAAATCTGATACTGAATTAGTCAAAGAATTGTGTTATGTTTGTAAAATTTCTGGGTTTTCAATATTTATTTTCCCAGCTTATGAGCCGAGTTGTAGCGCCCCCGAGGAAAGGCTAAAGGCAAATCAACGGAGAAGGGTTGTTTGGAAGAGCAAAGAGTTTCCTAATACATACCAACTTACCTATCGGAATTGGTTCTCATAATTTGGTACAACGTTGCACGCACACCTATGCAAACTACTTCAAAGAACATCATTTTGAAAAGGCTGTAAAATACACAAAAATGTATGCACTTTCAACAATCGAAACTGAACTTTCCCTCACAAGAATACAATTGAAAAATTTTTATGGCTGTTCTATTGTAATGGGCTGCTTAGGCTTCCTCAAAATTAAAATTTACTGGATTACACATTTTTAGAACGACATAATTTCGTGTTCAACGTCCAGAAATGTATTTACGAAATTAAGAAATTTAATACATTTTGTGGATGCCAGCAAACCAAGTACAACTAATAAACTCTGGAGAGTGCCCTCTGTTGTAGAAGTTAAGCTATTAAACCTTTGGCTTTGAATTTTTGGCCAAAGTTCTTAGAGACACATACCACTGTGCAGTGGAAGTGTCAATTTCCTTTCAGAAAATTGGCAAAAATTAATTTTCTTAAAAAGTCACGTACGTCGCCAGTTAAAGTATCGTGTTTCCTTTGAATGTTTTGCTGTATGTAATTTTTGCTTTACGTAATTTTCGCCTGATCAGCAAAATGATCAAGCGCGTGTTTAAATGTTTGCTTTACGTAATTTTTGCATTACCCAATTTTCGCTTGATCAGCAAAATGATCAAGCAGCACCCTTCCAAGGGAAAAATATAATTTTAAAAATCAGTCTTCGTAATTATCGGGATTCAAACAGTCGAGTGAAATTTCGAGTTAATAAAAAATACCAAAAACTTATGTGAAATCTGTAATGTTAAGCTCAGTCCACAGCAACTTTCACCCAAAAAGAGAAACATTGTCCGTTCCGTCATGAACCCAACACTTTTGGTATTGTAACTTGAACTCACTTAGCATAAGTAACAAGTGAAATTTTTTTAAGTATAAAAAAAAGAAAAATACAAAAGTAAATACAAGAAATCGAAGTAAGGAAAAATAAGTTTTGGATTGAAAATTAGCATAATGAAAAACAAGTGATTGATTGAACTAAAGGAGTAAAATTATTAAATAATTAAAGTTAAAACTATAAAACTTTTTACAAAAAAAAAAAAGAGAAAATAAGAAAAATATTTTTTTTCCATCATTAAAAAAGTAAGAGAATCGTTATTATTTGTATTGCTTATGAAACAATACGCAAGTGTGTAATTAAAACTAAAACTTTTAAATAAGTTGTCAATCCGGCCTGCGTAGGAACTTGAAAGAGAGAATAGAATAATTGATATAATAAAATTTTGACAATAAATTTTTTTTTTTTTTAACTTTTCATAAACAAACAAATTTGATTTTTTGTAACTTTTCATAAGTAAGCAAATTTTAAAATTGAAGTCTTAAAGGATAGTAATTCTGGAAAATTGAAGTTGTGAATAAAAATCGAACTCGCATCCATATTTTAAGTCGAAGAAGAGGAATAAAAATATTTTTAAAAAATTTTATTACCATCCTAAATATCAAACACAATAAGCATAGCTTTTAAATAAATTTTTTTTTATTATTCTCTTAAATTTTTACTATCTAAAAACGTATTTACAGCAAGCACGGATTTCAAAATATCTTTTGTTTCCTTTGTTTTTTCCTGATTAAAAGTTATAAAAGAAGCATAGTCTTCGACTATAGAAAAAAAGAAATTTTTTTAAAAAAAAGAGAGCAGTTGATTAATGAACGTTGACGAAGTAATTAACGGGTTGAGAAATTTACGTGTTTCTATTGACGAGAGACACGCCCATCGTACCGTAATACCACCACCAAGAATGGACCAAGCGGTAGTACAAGCGCTTCTCACCACTGCGGTACAGTAGGCAACTGAGCGTGCTAAACAAGATTTTCAACGTACGATAGATGATCTTACCAACAGACTTCGCGTCTTAGAACCCATACCAAATGTGGAAGAGTACAAAGACATTGAAATCGTTGAAAGGGTAGAATGCAACGAGACCCTTGACATTGTAAAATCTGTGCCTGAGTTTAAGGGTGATGCCACAAGCTATGTGTCATGGCGTCAGGCTGCAGTAACAGCTCATAAACTCTATGAACCAAAAGTAGGGAGTACGAAACATTATCAGGCAGTAGCCATATTACGTAATAAAATAATAGGGAACGCGAATGCGGTGTTAAGCACCTACAATACACTACTAAATTTCAAGGCAATTCTCGAAAGACTACACTTTGCCTATTCCGATAAAAAATCAATCTATACTTTGGAGAGAGAGCTCTCTACCATAAAACAAGCACAGAAACCTATACTCCAGTTCTACGATGAAGTAGAATGGAAACTATACGCGATCATAAACAAAGTTCTAATGTCTCATCAAGAAGATTCTGCTCTATTAACATCCCTAAACCAAAAATGTCGCCCAGACCAGAGGTTTCCAGACTTTTTTTCTCATAGACCACTTTGAAAATTTAGCTGGTTCTGGTGGACCCCCTGCAGCTACTTTTCTACCATATTCCCAAACCTCGACAAAAAATGTGAAAATTACATCTAACTATGAAAATTTGCGTTGCGGCTGAGTTCCAACCACGAATTAATAGTTTTCGAAAAAAAAAAGTGAGAATTGATCGCAAATCTGTTTACTCGAACGGATCTTAGGACGGTTTTACTGTTCCACCGTTTTTACGCTGGCGGTATTTATGCTAACCGTCCGTATTCTGTATAGCGCTATAGGCAGGTAAGTACTTACTTTTTCCGGCACTGGCAAACACTAACATCGATTCACTTTACTTTACTTTTCGAAATTCCGGAAACAAATGAGTAACGTTTATCCTTGGCATTTGTATTTATATTTATGTAGAATCAAACACCATCACTATCGAAAACAGATAAGTTTTCGTGGACTCCCGCTCTTCGTGTTTTCATTTCCGGACTTAGAAAACTCCTTTGCACAACACTCTTCTCGTGCAAACCCACAGATCTGCCTTCAGCACTAGCTCTAGCATTGGGGTTAGAAACTGATCAAAACAGGAACTATTTTGCGGAAATCTATAGCAGCGGATTAAGTAGATGGCAATTCGGTCAGCCACATTTTAGGCAGAACATACCTAGTCGCATAAGCCCATCGAACGTAAGACAAATTGGTAATGGTCAACTCGGTCTGACACGATCCTTCACGGACCATTTTGGGTCAACTAACCCACCACTCTCCAGGAATCAACATGTGAACCAACCACAACCAATGAACCACTTTGGATCAAATAATCCAGCATACTTCAGAAACCAAACTCTAAACCAACCACAACGTTATAGGACTCCTAATCTCAGTTTCCGACCACATTCAATTTTCCACAATCCTATTCAAAATGCAAACCAACAAGGATTCAGACCACATCCACCCAACCTAGCAATAGATTCAGATGTAAGCATGCGAACTGTTAGATCAAACAACTTCCAAGGCTTAAAAAGAGGTCTAGATTCAGACAGACGTATAATTAGCAACGCCAATAAGGCGCAAAGAATCAACAATCTTGAACACGAACTTCAGCAAGTAGAATTACAAGACGAAGACGATTACATCCCGGAAAACCAAAGACAACTAGAAGTTCCGGAACCATTATTTGAAGATGATATTAATTTTTTAGGGGAAACTCACTTCTCCCCTACATCGAAAGAACAATAGGGGAAAAGACTATAAGACTTTTAGTTGACACTGGAGCTTCTAAAAGTAACATAAAATACTCGGAAAATTTAAAAGGAGTAAAAAAGCTTTCAAAACCTTTTCTGGTAAAATCTATTCATGGCTCAAGTAGAATCGAACACAAAACTCTCGTGAACATTTTCAATAAAACTGAAACCTTTTTTCTTATTCAAAATCTACCGTCATTTGACGGAATTATAGGCTTCAGCTTTATAAAAAGCATTGAAGGTATAATAGATACGGCTAAAAACATGTTTTTCTTTAAAGGTGGTCAAGAGAAACTTAAATACTTAAGCCTAGACACAGCGAACACCTTAACCAGCATGGCAATCTTTAAAAAAATCGAAAAAGAATTTTACGAAACTATTGATAGAAATGCAGGCGTATTTGCGAATCCAAATGAAGCCCTACCCTTTAATACCAAAATTTCAGCCACCATTCGGACTAAAGATCAAGAGCCCATATATTCGAAATACCAATCATACCCAATCTCTTTGATAAAATTTGTTAATGACGAGGTAGATAAACTGTTAAGAGAAGGTATCGATAGGTCATCCCGTTCAACTTACAACAGCCCTGTTTGGGTCGTTGACAAAAAAGGAATAGACGAAAATGGTAGGCCAAATAAGCGCCTCGTGTTCGACTACACTAAACTCAATTTAAAAACTATTTGCGATAAATACCCCATTCCCGATCCATCCGCTATTCTGTCGAATCTTTGTATGGCTAATTTTTTCACGACTTTAGATTTGAAAAGTGGGTTTCATCAAATAAATTTGTCTGAGCGTGATCGTGAAAAAACAGCTTTTAGTATCAATAACAGAAAATTCGAATTCTGCGGTTTTCCATTCGGTCTAAAAAACGCACCGAGTATTTTCCAGCGTGCAATCGATGACGTTTAACGTGACGAAATCGGAAAATCTTGTCACGTCTACATCGACGACATCATTATATTTTCTGACTCTGGGCAGAAACATATTAATGATATCGATAGGATACTAACAAAGTTGTACAACGCAAACATGAGGGTATCCCGAAAAATCAAAATTTTTTGAGACATCAATAGAATATTTAGGATTTGTCGTTTCCACAAAGGGTATCAAAACATGTCCAAGCAAAATCGAAGCAATAGTAAACTTTGAAGTTCCATCGACTCTAAGAGGCCTCAGGTCCTTTTTAGGGCTCGCAGGATATTATAGGCGATTTGTGAAAGATTACGCGGCCATAGCAAAGCCGTTAACAAAATTCTTACGTGGCGAAAATGGGCATGTAGGCACCCGACAATCGAAATTAGTAAAAATAATTCTTGATGATGAAGCATTAGCCGCATTCGAAAAACTAATAAAACTTCTTGCTTCTGAAGATGTATTACTGTTGGAGCCGTTCTATCACAAGTTACGCTACCAATGAAAGGGAGCTACTCGCCATTGTTTGGGCACTCAAAAACCTCAGACACTATCTTTATGGGATCAACAAACTCAACATATTTACCGACCATCAGCCCTTAACCTTTTCTGTCTCTGACAGAAACCCTAATTCAAAAATAAAACGATGGAGGGCTTTCATAGAGGATTGCTCGCCAACATTTTTTTATGAGCCAAGCAAGGATAATGTCGTCGCGGACGCATTATCAAGACAATTCCTAAACAATATCACAGATTCCATGTCCTCTGCTTCCATTCAGGGCTGCGCTAGTGAATTATCAGTAACCGAGATTATCCCAACTGTCGAAAATCCTATTAATGCGTTTAAGAACCAACTTATCCTCTCCCAAGGAACTGAGACAAGGACTGAAACGAAAATTCTCTTTAAAAATCGAATCCGCCATCGGATTTCTTATAATAATTTCTTATATATTAACCAACTACTCGATAAATTAAACGACTTTATTAACCCACAAGTTGTAAACGCAATCTATTGCAATTTGCGTACTTTAATTAAATTCAACATTTTCTAATTTCAAATTACCCATCAGTCAAGTTTTACTACACAAAAAAACTCGTCACAGACGTTTTTAATCCAAACGATCAGTTAGAGATACTCAACAATGTGCATAATAGGGCTCATTGTTCCATTAAAGAAAATGTGAACCAAATTCTTCAAGATTATTATTTCCCCAATATGAGAAAACAACTCAAGCAAATCATTTCAAACTGTAGAACATGTCGGGCAGCAAAATACGAAAGATATCCCAAAAACCAACAAGTAGGCGAAACGCCAATACCATCTTCCACGGGAGAAATCCTCCACATAGATATCTATAACACAGACAAAAAGTTCTTTCTAACTTGCATAGACAAATTTTCGAAATTCGCCATTGCTAAGCCAATTAATCCTAGGGCAATTGTGGATATAAAGCCAGCGCTTTTGGAAATACTAAATTTTTTCAAGGACACTAAAATTATAGTATGCGACAACGAAAAGTCTTACACCTCTGAAACAATAAAAACACTTGTTAAGAATAATTCGGGTGCAGATATTCATGCAATTCCACCGCTCCACAGTTCATCGAATGGTCAGGTAGAGCGATTTCACAGTACCCTAACAGAGATTGCAAGGTGTCTGAAATCAGAACAACAGATCCCGTCGACCTAGTTCTTCTAGCCACTTTAAAATACAATAGATCCATCCATTCAACAATAGGTCATAGGCCAATCGACGTCATACAAACACTACCTGATGAAATGAGGAATAGAATTAAAGCTAGAATAGCAGCGAAACAGAAATCCGACCTAACGTACCACAATAAAACGAACACACAAAAGACATTTAGACCAGGTGACAAAATTCATGTAAAAGTAAACAAACGCTTAGGTAACAGATTCAGTAAAATTTATGTAGAAAAAGCAGTTCAGGAGGATTAAGGCACCACACTTAAAATAGACAGTAAAATAGTTCACAAGGATTACGTCAAACTCACTCTTACAGGATCTTAACAATATTCGCTTCGACTAACGCCGCCATTTTGGACTACTCATCGTCATACTACATTCCAGTTTCGGGTGGGAAGACTGCCATTTTTAGCACATATAGGATTCTCGCACATGTAACGAACCTAACAGACTTTATTGCAATAACTGAAGAAACTATGAAACTTACAGAACTACTTCCAAAATCTCACATGAGGAAACTACTGGAAGGTGACTTGGAACAAATTAACAAAATAGTGAACTCGCTAAGTATTCATCACAGGTATGCACGTAGTATTATTATTCTTGGTTCTGCACTTAAATATATAGCGGGCACACCAGACTACAACGACTTTAAGGAGGCTCGTAATAAGCAAGAAGAACTGATCACATCAAACAATAGACAAATTCTCATTAATACGGATATACAAAATCACATGAACAACCTAACCCGTAGCGTCAATCTACTCCTTAACCTCTTAAGACCGTGGGTACACATACGAGTTACGTCCCCACAACCTTTTTCATTCCAAACAACCAAATATATATGTATGTCACTGCAAATACTAGGAACACAACACACTCCATAGAGACATACATACACATTCCATAAGCAAGAACTTATTTACATATATCAAACACTCAATAGAGACATACATACATACCTGCATGCATATTTGAAGATCAAATAATTAAATGTGTATGTTGCTATGTTCTATGCAGTAGCCTTATCTTTTGGATTTCGCTACTGCATAACTGGAGGTATCGAGTTCGGCTGCCGTTCCAAATGCAAAATACGCTGAATAACATATTTTGCACTCAAGGCCAGCCGAACTCGAACGCCAAGTACAGCATAAAGTAGAGTAAGAAAAATGTATTAAGCTAGTCTTAAGATTCCGTTATACAATAAACAACAAACCTAAGTTTCATTGCTGTGTTTTATTGTATATGTAATTGGCGCAGTCTTGGTTCTTTAATCAGAAGATTAAAGAAGAACTTACGAAAATTAAAGAAATTAAATTAAATTTAATTAAATAATTAAAACCGTTGAAGTCACGATCTGTTCGTATATATTTTTATTTTTTTAAAAAAAAAAAAAAGAAAAAAACGCATCCATGGCAAATCAAATCGCACAGTGCCTAGCTGCACTAACGGAAATAGTGGCTCGGCAAAATCACCAAACTGTTAGATCAAGAATTGAAGCCGATATAAAACATTTGGCAATATTTAAAGGAGAGCCTGGTACTCTCCCATCCTTTACATCATCAGTATCACGGATCCTGTTAGATCACCCAGGTAACGAAGTACCTGTTTTTCAAATTATTTTTGATAACAAAATTCAGGGTGGGGCGAAAAACGTCCTCAGCATCAACCCCCCTGCAACATGGGAAGAATGCCTATCGAGGCTAAGGCAGCATTACAAACCGAAGAGGGACCAGCTTGACATTACCATAAACATAGGGAATCTAAGGGTAAGGAGTATATTAGACTTAGATATTAAGATAAGAAAATTGGTCGAAGATATCACAGAATATTCGGCTTATAATGAGAATAGCCAGACTATGCTGGAAATATTCAGTGGTATGATCGTCCAAAAAGTAAAAGAATTAGTGGCTGGACCCCTGGCTTACGCAATCATGAAAAAATGTAATTTAACAGAAATAAGAAATATTGTTAGTGATTTCATAGGACAAGATTACGGCAACTTAAATTCAATAACTCAGTGCATAGTGAACAACAATACGTGCAAAAAGTAAATAAAAGCACTTATAATAGTTTTAACTCAAATTTTAATGGTAGGAAGGAACAGAATCAATGCTATAATAGAAATTCTCAGTATAAATCCCAACAATTAAACGATAACCGCGAACAAAATAGAGATAGTAATAGTTTTCAACGTAGGGGACAATATTCTAATCAAAACCCCAGTAGACAAACACAAAATCAATCAAATAGAAGGTCTGGAAATTTCCGACAGAGTGGGCAGGTACCAATGGACGTTGACCATATTCAACGAAAACCTCAACATGAAAATTTTCAGTTAATGGCCCAGGATCATATCTACCGATAATAAACCTAACAATCGACGGAACAATAATAAAATGCCTAATCGATACCGGATCGACAATTTCTTTATTAGATCAAAATAAATTAACCCAATATGAAAGAATTAAAATAAAAGACAAGTTAGAATTTAATACTCTCAGTGGACAAACCTCAATTTGCGAGGAAATCATTACTCCTTTGCCTAAAGAATTTAAGGAAAATAATTGTATGTGCTGGAAGATCACGAAATTCAAAAACAAAACTTTTGATGCTCTTCTAGGCCAAAACATTCTCAAACCGTTTAAAGCAATAATAAATTTGGAAGAAAACTTTCTTCAAGTAAAAGGTGAAAAAATTTATTTCGATATCCCTTGTCCATACAGCTATGACGAAATTCATTTATTAGAGGGTGGTGAAACAGTTGCTTTATTAGATAAACTCCAACGCAACGATACGAATGCGGAAGAAAAAAAGTATTTAGCAAAAGTTATTAACGAAAATAATGACTTATTTTTTCATGAGGGTCAGAAGTTGACTCATACTCATGAGATAATGCATGAAATCATTACTACAACCAAAGCACCGTTATATACGAAAATATATAGATATCCTCAGATCCATGAGGTGGAAATAACGAAACAAATATCGGATATGTTAGATCAGGGGGTCATTAAGGAAAGTAATTCCCCATATAACTCACCACTTTGGATAGTCCCAAAAAAAACGGATAGTTCCGGCAATAGAAAGTGGCGAATTGTAATCGATTACAGAAAACTCAACGAAGTTACTGTAAGCGATAAGTTCCCCATTCCAAATATTGAAAATATTTTGGAAAAGCTAGGAAGGGCACAATACTTCACTACCCTTGACCTAGCAAAGGGCTTTCACCAAGTCCTAATTAAAGAAAGCGACAGAAGGAAAACAGCATTTTCGACTCCTCAAGGACACTACGAATTCGTAAGGATGCCGTTCGGACTTAAAAACGCCCCGGCAACCTTCCAAAGGCTGATAAACTCTGTACATCGGGATTATATTAACAAATTTTGCGTAGTATATCTTGATGATATACTAATTTTTAGTACCTCCCTTAAGGAACACTATCAGAATATCCAGAAAATATTTGAAAAGCTTAGACAACATAACTTGAAATTACAGATAGACAAATGTAATTTCTTTGCAAGGGAAACTGAATATCTTGGTCACACACTCACCACAGATGGGATAAAACCGAACTTATCTAAGCTCGAGAGTATACGAAAGCTGAAGCTTCCTGAAAGCCAGAAACAAATAAAATCATTTCTGGGAATAACTGGATATTACCGCAAATTTGTGAAAGATTATGCCAAAGTAGCATACGGTCTAACAAAATTCTTAAAAAAAGGTGCAAAAGTGAATGTAAGAGATTCACAGTACATTGATTCTTTTGAAAAGTTAAAGAAGTTATTAGTCAGTCCGCCTGTATTAAAATATCCAGATTTTTCGAAGAAGTTCAAACTAGTAACCGACGCTAGTGATGTCGCCCTGGGAGCCGTTTTGACCCAAGATTTACACCCCGTGAGCTACGCAAGTAGAACCCTCAATGAGCATGAGAGACATTATTCAACCATTGAGAAAGAGTTGCTCGCAATCGTTTGGGCGGTCAACTATTATAGACCGTATTTGTACGGTAGGGAGTTTGAATTAATGACGGACCACCAACCCTTGGTATGGCTACAAGCAAAAAGTACCGGTAGAGATATAAACCCAAGGCTACAACGTTGGCTGCTAAAATTAGGGGAATATAATTTTAAAATTAGTTACGTCAAGGGAAAAGAAAATAATGCAGCCGATTTCCTTAGCAGAATTAATGCTTTAGACACAATCAATATGTTGGGGGAGAACTTATCTAAACAAACAAAAAATTCAACAACCGATAACAGTAAAAAATTACAGAAACCATTTCCCAGCAATTATGAAGAAGTAACCGTCCCAACCGATGGTAGTTGTTTTTTCCATTCAATAAGCCGTGGACTAAAGAATTAGGCATTCACTTAAATGCGAGAAATTTAAGAAGCATATGTCATAATTACATAAAAAAAAAGAGACCACGTAGCGAAAACGAAAGAAGTTACCTACTGACTATTATGAACGATAGTCATTGGGGTGACACAGAAGTAGAAGGGAAAATCATAAGCCAAGAATTAAAAATCAAAATTCATGTCATAGAGAAGTTATCCGTTAATAAAAAGACCATATATACACACACAATAGTTAATGGTGACTCTGTAATACAAGCACAACCAGACTACAATGATCAAAACATAGTACATATTATCAATAGAGGTAATGGCCATTTTAACGCTGTTCTTAAACAACAGGACTCTGACTCAACAAGGGCAACGATCCACTCTCAATCAGAAGAACGTAACGACCACTTTGTTATTCTAAACACAGTCGTTAATAGGTTTCCCACTCAACTAATTCTGACTGATAACAAAATTAAAGATGTCGAAGAACTTAATTCCAAACAGAAAATTTACTTAAACTCAGACGACATCAACAGTGGCCATATGTCAGACATATTTCGTAGGTATTTACAAAAAGGAAAGGTAGGGATTTACTCGGAATTGTCCGACAGTTTATACAATAACGTCCAACAAAAACTTATTGAACTGTTTGGCAATGGCTTATCATTTGTAAAATGTACATTCCATGCTAAAGACATGAGAAATGAGAATGAAACTTTTAAGCAAATAGAAAAATATCACAAAAGTGAAACCGGACACGGTGGTATTAGTGAAAACTATAATGGTTTAAAGAAACTCATTTATTACAAGGACTTAAAGAATCTGATTCAAAAGTACATAAACAACTGCGATGTTTGTAACAGAGCGAAGTACGACAGAAATCCTGTAAAACCAAAGTTTTACTATACGGAAACTTCTACTAACCTAAATCAAATCATTCATGTAGACGTATATGTCAATAAAAAACATAGTTTTATGTCTTTCATTGACAAATTTTCGAAGCATGCAGTCGTTTTTCACCTAGAAGATAGAAATAGCTTCACACTCGTAGAGAAGTTGAGACTATACTTTTCAGTAAAGCAAAAACCCTCTCGATTCGTTATGGATAATGAATTCAACTGCATTAACGTAAAAAATTTTCTAAGAGAGCAGAATATAGAGGTACACTTTACTAAGTCAAATAGTCATACAGGCAGCTCTGACGTGGAAAGGTTCCACAATACAATAAGCGAAAAGCTTCGTGTCTTGGAATCCGAAAAGAGTAGCTTAAGCACTCAAGAAAGAATGTATAAAAGTGTTGAATGGTATAATAAGTCGTTCCACTCAACAATTCAAGCTAGGCCAATAGACGTTTTAGAAGGAAAAGTCGAAAGCAACGACATTGTAAAAAGACTTAAAGAGGCTAAACAGAAATGGATAGAAAAACGCGAAATTTATGACGAAATCAGAGAGGAAGGGTATGTGAAAAACTATAAAGCATTAAGGCATAAAAATGAGCCAAAATATCGTAAAATGAAATTGCGAAACGTCCATCCAACGAATATCAAAAGAAGCAAGAAATTTTCAAACGAATTCAACGATAAAAGTATTGACGCCGACAAGAAAAATAGTCAGAATAATAAAAAAAAAAAAAATAAAAAAATAGTAATAATATCTACACTTCAAATTGAAAGAAAAACTATATAATAATATGTGTGCATTTGTAGGTGACTTGGATATTTATGATAATTCTGATACTGTGGACATCGAAAGCAGGTCGTACCCACCTAACTATTGAAAAAATAGAAACGAACCTTGGCTACTCCGAAATAAAGTTAGACAGCATCGATTTTATTAAAAACTATGACACGATTTTACATGTTATAAACCAAAAAGAAATTCTGAACATACTTGAAGATTTGCAAACAAATATAGTGCAATCAAATTTAAAGAGGAATGGTCAAATCTTAGAATTACAATTGAAGCATATTCGGAGCAAAGTTCATACACTTATTCCACATAGGCATAAGCGAGGATTGTTCAATTTCATAGGGAATGTTCAAAAATGGCTCTATGGAACAATGGACGATGAGGACCGACAGGACATCGAAGGACACCTGATAATCGTAGATACGAATAACCACAACGCTATAAATCTCTTAAACAGACAGGTTAAAATAAATGACAACTTCAACCGGACATTTGTCACGCTAAAAGACGCTATCGAAAAAGATAGGAAACTTATACAAAATATCAATAATTATACAGACAAATTTTTCAAGCAGACAATCTACTTGGACTATGCCCTCAAGTTGAAAATTTTTCAAGACAACATTGAGCAGATACAAGATAACATTGCGTCTGCAAGGTTAGGCATACTAAATAGCAATATCTTAACAAACGAAGAAATCGAAGAATATGATATCGATTTAGTTAAATTACAAAACATAAAACTAGGCGTAGCAATAGATAATAATGAAAACATAATTTTTGTTATTAAAATTCCAAGAGAATCTATTATATTGCAAAGAATTCTGTTGTTTCCAATAAGTGACAATACCAATAAAGAGCTACTGTTTGAACCTCAAGAAATTGTTAAATATAATAATGAAACATATAATTACAATGGCAATAAATACCTAAATAGCCTAAAAAAATGTAATAATTGTATAATAAGGAAAAATTGTATGAAAATCTTAAATCTTGTTCCTGAAGTTGTTGAAGTAAATCAAGCACTTGTATTAGTAAAAAACCAAAATGGCACAAATTTTTCGAGTTCTTGCGATGAACGCAACTTTGTTATGAGAGGGAGTTACTTGATCAACTTCAGTAACTGCTCAATAACTATAGATAATCAAACTATTCAAAACTTCCAAAAAGAATATAAACATAGCTTACTAATATCTAACTATTTTGAAACTGTTAAAGAAAAAAATAGAAAATTAACATTTGACAAATTGGTACTTAAAAAAATAGAAAACATTAAAGAAATAAGTGAATTAAAGTACACAAAAAATACACGTTATGCTTATGGAAGTATTGCCATAATAATGATTGTAATAATTATTATAATTTTTGTAATACTATGTTGTAAACAAAAGAAGTTTAAAATTAAAGTTAAAAATATGATACCTAGGGCAATCCCACAGCCTATAGCAATAGAAATGTCAACAAATGATCAAACACTACCAAAAAGCCTTGTAGTACCAAATACAAAGGAAAAACTTTCAATATTTTAAATAATCAAAAATTGTTTCTAATTCTAAGATAAATTTGTAAAACTAAGAAAAATATACATTTAATAAAGAGATTCAGGAGAATCTCAAATCAAGGGGTGGAGGAGTTACGTCCCCACAACCTTTTTCATTCCAAACAACCAAATATATATGTATGTCACTGCAAATACTAGGAACACAACACACTCCATAGAGACATACATACACATTCCATAAGCAAGAACTTATTTACATATATCAAACACTCAATAGAGACATACATACATACCTGCATGCATATTTGAAGATCAAATAATTAAATGTGTATGTTGCTGTGTATGAATAAACAAACCGTTCTATGCAGTAGCCTTATCTTTTGGATTTCGCTACTGCATAACTGGAGGTATCGAGTTCGGCTGCCGTTCCAAATGCAAAATACGCTGAATAACATATTTTGCACTCAAGGCCAGCCGAACTCGAACGCCAAGTACAGCATAAAGTAGAGTAAGAAAAATGTATTAAGCTAGTCTTAAGATTCCGTTATACAATAAACAACAAACCTAAGTTTCATTGCTGTGTTTTATTGTATATGTAATTTACGTGTACCTCAAAACTGTAGTCGGTAGGAACACCTTATGTTAAATTGTGACGTTTCGATATTTTTTAAGTGTATTTGACTTCAAGTGAACCCGATATGTTACGTGTTTGATGGCATTGCCATACTCAAATTATTATTTGAGTTTATCGTTAACTGTTTTTTTTTTGTGGTTTCGGCTATTCGATATTCTAAATACGTAAGTGTGTAGTTTCCTGAGTTTGTAATAAAATTTTTTAAAGCTTGTACTAGTAAATTAAATATATTATTAAGTGCCAAAACAGTTTTGTGAAAATTTGGATTCATTCATGGCGATATACATATGTGATACACATATGTGTACCTTGGGAATATAATGCTGGAATACAATTATAAAATGGAACAAAAGACTTAATTTTATTTGGTCTAATTTTCCAGATAAACTATGAACGACAAAGACATTGAAGATCTTTTGAACCAAAGCGATGCAGACTTCTCTGGAGTAGATGATGACGATGAGTATATACCACCAGAAACTAGTATTACCATATCGAAGGAGTCTGAAGAAGATGGAGAAATTGCTGAGGAGCAAATTGAGGAAGAACCATCGCGTTTATTTTGGCGCACCAAGGGAATGTTGGCCCAAGGTCCAGATAACGCAGATGATGTACTGACTTCACAAGGAAGCTCCAACATGAACATCCTTTATAATTTTTTTGAATATTTGAGCCTTGACTTCTGGAAATTGGTTGCGGAACAAACGAATCTATACTCGGCTCAAAAGTGCAATCTAAAAACAGTAAATACTAATTTTAAAGAGATGATCCGTTTCGTTGGTGTACAATTAATTATGGGGACTCTGAAATATCCACAAGCAAAATTACACTGGAGCAGAGACTTGTGCGTACCACTCATCAGGGACACAATGACAAGTGACAGATTTTTTGAGCTGCGTAACCATCTTCATTTCGTTGGTGTTGATGCTCCTCGAGATGAAAATGAAAAATTGTTGAGGATATGGCCAATATTAGAGTGTATACTGAAAAAGTGCCACAACTTACCACGCTCAAAACATATGTCTATTGACGAGCAAATGATTCCTTTTTCAGGGCTCTGTGAGTATCACCAATATGTGCCATCTAAACCCAATCCTCTTGGCTTGAAAAATTTTGTATTGGCTGCAAGAGATGGTCTGGTACTTGATTTTCAAATTTATGTGGGTTCAAACACGCTTCCGCAAGAGGTGACGACCAGTCTTGGATTGGGGGCTGGTATTGTGCAGTTATTGTGCCGTACAATAAGCAGCGTCTATGTTTTGTATACCGATCGATTTTTCACGAGTCTAATACTTGCTGAATACTTAAATAGAAGTAACAAGGAAGTGTTTTTGTTAGGTACAATGATGAGCAACAGGATTGGACTAGTATCGAAAAAGTTAAAAACAGACAAGCAGATGCAAAGAGGTGAATGGGACGAAAAAGTAAGAAGTGATGAGAAGGTATATGTATTGAAATGGAAAGATACAAAAGGGGTGACAATGCTCTCCACATGTACTGGAAGTACACCGGAAGGTACCTGCAAGCGTTGGTGCAAGCAAAAAAAAACGCAAAATTGATGTAAACCAGCCAGCAGTTGTCAAAAACTACAACACCTGTATGGGTGGTATAGACTTATGCGACAGGTTAATTGCGTTCTACCGCACCCCAATGCGTACAAAGAAGTGGACTGTAAGATCCTTCAGTCACTTTATAGATCTTGTCGTGGTGAATTGTTGGATTATGTACATTCGTTGCTACAAAGAAGAAGATGTTGAAAACAAAGACAAACTGGAGCTGCTCCAATATAGACTAAATTTAGCTACTGCTATGGTAAAATATGAAGGCGGAAAAGTTAACGAATATTTTATGAAACATGACTGTACATCTAGAGCCAACTCAAGTCCTAGATCTAGCACACAAAATGAGGGCGATGGTGAAGTACCAAAAAAGAAACATCGAATGGTAGTGTCCCATCCAAAACCGGAAATTAGGTTTGATGGTGTAGGTCACCTACCACGGTACCACGATGATAAATTTGCCTAGAAGTGTAGGTATCCAGGCTGTTCCTCTCGATGCCAAACCATATGTTCTAAGTGCCAAATATATCTCAGTATTCTCAAAAATAATTCTTTTGAGCAATACCATACTGTCAATAATCTTTCTTGTTAAGTCCTCAAGTGCACATATGTGTAATGCCTACATCTCTTACTTTATAATAAAATAATAAAAAAAAACTTAATTGTATTTTATTTCTTCGTCTCAAAGGTCTAAAAAACATCTAACAATACTTTAATTTAGTTTCCTTTTTGTCTGGGTCTGAAGAGGTTAATGACAGAAAGAAGACAGAAATTGATACAGGACATATTTACGACTTGCTAAGCAGCAGAAACAGAGCCATCTTAAGAGAACTAGACAGCATAACCTTATCAATCGCCTTAGAGAAGCTGCAGGTAATAAATCATGCGTTAATCGATACAACGGAGGTAAATTTTATTTTGAAATCCGAAAATGCTATCAATATTAGTGCAAACGAAATTATTGTGAACTCGAAACTCAAAATTTTACAAAATAAAGATATTATCACATTTCTTATTAAATTCCCTACCATTGAATCTGTCTGTGAGAAAAAGCTTATATTCCCCGTTATCTACGACAATGGGATCCTGACGTTTGAAACCAACAACGTAGCCAAATGCGAAAGCAATTACGTTTTGCTGGAAAATTGTAGGAAAAAAGCTACAATTTCATTCTGCCAGGTGCTTAATAATACTACCCCACATATGCCTCAGAGAGTTACTGAACAATAACTCCGGCTCTTGCACACAACGTTACGATCCTTAAAGAAATTGATGGTATTGTCATCATCAACGATCAGTCGGCGAGCATTTCTGACCAGGGCAAGCAAAAGCTTTTACAAAAAGGCACTTATTTAATAACATACCAGGAGAAATTAATAGTTAATAATACAAGAATACAAAACTCCAGGAAAATAGCCTTCATGAGCCCTGAAACACCAATCGCACATTCGGTCAATTTTTCAGATCATGTTTCTCTTTTGTCTCTTCCCTATTTACATGAGCTAAACATTGAGAATAAAAAAACTATATCTCAGCTGCATTTTAAAATCAAGGGTACTGTTCAGAGAAGAACTAAAAACCGATTTCATTTAGAATATTTCATTTATCATAATTTTCCAACACTTAAATTGATCAACTAAATTTGCTCTCAGTTGTAGCTAAACATACTAACTGTTCTTAAAGCTTTAAATTTTTATTGTTTTTAACTATAAAAGAGGTTTGCATAACATAAAAATCATCATATTGTACCGTATTGCTTTGTACATATTTAGTTTCAGTTTAATTGCTAGCGCGTGTAACTTGGACATACTCATTTTTGCTGTCGGCATTCGGTCGCAGCATAATAAATTTATATGTATAAATCAAAATCAAAACTTCGCATTTTAATTCGCTTAAAATAAGTACCAAAAAAGCTTGGTACTTCGACATTGGTGACCCCGACGTGATTGTTGTTGTTGTAAGAATCACTCTCGAAAAAAGAAAAAAAAATTCGCACAATTTCGCAAATATTTCGGTTAATGTGTTTTTTGCCATACTCAACGGTAACATCGTACCGTTTAGTTCGCGTAAATAGACACAGTTATTTCCTAACGCAACTTGGCTGCATATCGTTGCACAAAAAATTAAAAAATTTCTAAGCTGCATATCGTTGCATAAAACCAAAAATTTAATTAAACGGGATCGCTGCGATTAATTTCAAATGGAGGACAAAAATAAAAAAGTCGCGTTTCTTAAGTTAAAAATGGATTCTTTAAGGAAGCAAATTGAGAAAATTCGTGGCATTTTGGAAGTCGAAGATTCCAACTCTCTGGATGAAGCTGCAATTACCGTGCAGTTAGAACAACTGGATAAGGAACTTACTCGAATGCTGATGTCTCGCCGTTCGTCCAACTCACGCTCATCGACACTTTTGCATCAGTCGTCATTCGAAAACCCGATGCCGTCGATCATCATTGCGGCCCCGAAGCCGCGTCTACCCATACTTCAAGTTCCAAAGTTTAATGGAGTGTACACTGAGTGGCCGAATTTCTTCTCCATGTTCGAGACAGTTATTGGCAGCGATGTAGAATTGCCAAAAATTGAGAAATTTCAGCATCTCAGGTCATCTCTCACTGGCGTCGCGCTGGATACAATCCGCTCTTTGGAAATCAGCGATGAAAATTACGACAAAGCGGTAGATTTATTAAAAACAAGATTTAACAATAAACGTTTGAATTTTCAGGCACACATTCGTGATATTGTTGGTTTAAGCTGTGTGGAGTTAGGAGCAGTGGCAAAGCTTCGAAATTTAAGCGACAGTGTGAATTCTCATTTGCGTGCTCTACTTACAATGGGAACAAAGGAACAAATTGCAGATTGTTTATTAATTCACATCATCGGTCGAAAATTGGACATATCTACGCAGACGAAATGGGAAGAGACAACGCCTGTTAGCGCGATACCAACTTGGGAGTCTATGGCTACATTTTTGGAGAAAAGATGTCAGACGATGGAGAATGTGGAGAGTGCTCTGGTAACGCAAACACCGAGCAAACAGGTGGGAGATAAATTACATCAAAACACTATTAGTAAAAAAAGAGTATTTTTGGTTTCAACTAACACTTACAAAAATTGTTTGATTTGTAAGTCCACTTCTCACGTAATTAGCAATTGCCAGCAATTTCTTTCGCTCTCGCCTGCATCTCGTTTTAAAGAAGCCAAAAGGCTTCAGTTATGCTTGAATTGTTTGCGTAAAGGCCATGCAATCAAAAACTGTCAGTCAAATTGTTGTCGTAATTGCTCTTTAAAGCACCACACTCTCCTCCATTTTGATTCAATGCCTTCATCTGCTTCAAATTTAAATACTTCGCCCTTAGTGAATTTTAATTCGGTACACACGGTGCTCACAGATTTGCCAAGTACCTCTACCACTGCCGCTGCCGCCGCAAGCTCTGCAGTTGCACATGCGGAGAATGCCATGTCTTCTGCGTCAGCTCCACAATCAGCTTTAGTCGCCGCGTCGTTTTTTGACTCAAAGCCGGAGTATGAAAATTTCAGCTCTCAAAATTTTGTCCTCTTGGCCACAGCCATAGTATTTATAAAGAATAAGGCTGGATCATTGATACCTTGTAGGGCCATTCTCGATTCCGCATCGCAAGTTCATTTTGTAACAAGCAGTTTTTTCGGACAGCTGCAAGTCAAACCACAAAAAACAACAACAGTAATTTCTGGCATCGGCCAGTCGGATTTCGTCGCAAACAAAATTGCAAACCTTGATTTACAAGCTACAACAAACAATTATGGTACTTCAATTACTGCTGTAATTGTTCCAGTCATCGTTGACAATCAGCCATCGAATACCGTAAGCGTATCTAATTTGAATATTCCTGCAAATTTAAAACTAGCGGACCCTCTGTTTTATAAATCACAGCGAATAGATTTATTAATTGGTGCAGACCTTTTTTATGATTTGATGTGTGTAGGCCAAATTCGTTTAGGCCCACAGTCTGCTCTGCTGCAGAAAACCAAACTAGGGTGGATCGTAGCTGGTAGCTGCAATCAGGTTACTGACAAAAAATCATGTCTTGTTATCGCAGAACAGCGTATTATGCAGAGTGAATCTGATTACTTTTTAGACGACCTAGTACGAAAATTCTGGGAAGTTGAAAATCATCTTGATATCAACGCGAAAATCACTAAAGAGGAGCTTGATTGTGAAAAATATTTTGTCGATACCTACACTCGTTTGGAGTGCGGAACGTATTCGGTTCATTTGCCTCTTAAAATTACACCTTCATCTCTTGGTGACTCATACCAACAGGCATTAAATCGGTTTAAAAATTTAGAAAGGCGCTTACAGAACAATTTGGAACTTAAATCTCAATATTCGTCGTTTTTAAAAGAATATCTCGATCTTCGACACATGTCACCTGTAGAAACCATACCTGATGGTGTTGCTTCGTATTTTTTGCCTCATCATTGTGTCTTAAAGGAAGACAGCACAACCACGAAATTGCGTGTTGTTTTCGATGGCTCAGCTCGTGCGTCATCTGGAAAATCTCTAAATGAGGCCTTGATGGTTGGCCCAACCATACAACCCAATCTTTTCGATATCTTACTGCGATTTCGTACTTTTAAATTTGCGCTCACAGGCGATGTTTGCAAAATGTACCGCTGCGTAAAGGTTACGGCTCCTGATAACTATCTGCAATGTATCCTCTGGAGAGAGCACCCTGACGACAAAATTCAAATTTTTAAGCTAGATACCGTCACTTATGGTACGAAGCCCGCATCGTTTCTTGCTATTCGTTCTATGCAACAGCTAGCTATTGACGACGGCAGTGCATACCCCTTATCAGCACGGATCTTGTGCCGAGACTTTTATGTCGATGACTTGATTTCGGGTGGCAACACAGTTGAAGAGGTTTTGCAAGTTTTGAAGGAAACTACACAGCTTTTAGAAAAAGGAAATTTTAAAATTCGCAAATGGTGTTCGAACAGCTCAGTGATACTTCTGGAGATTCCTGAGCTGGACCGAGAAAGTTTTTTGAAATTTAATGATGGCAGTGATGTAACTAAAACACTTGGGCTTGTATGGGATCCACACATTGATAATTTCTTGTTTTCCTTTGTACCTTTTTCTACAATTAGAAAGGTAACAAAGCGCACAGTTCTTTCTATCATTGCTCGATTTTATGACCCCCTCGGTTTAATAGGGCCCGTCATTACGAAAGCAAAAATTTTTATGCAAATGCTTTGGAAGCAAAAACTAGAATGGGACGAAAGTTTGCCGCAATCATTAGAGTCAACTTTTATCGATATGTGCTCAGATTTTAAACTAGTGAGCAGGTATAACTTTCCACGATTGGTTTTAATACCATCTGCTAAAATAGAGCTTCATGCATTTTGTGACGCTAGCCTCTGCGCTTACGGCGTTTGCATATATATTCGCTCGGAATTAAACAATATCGTTGAAAGTCACCTATTGTGCTCGAAATCGCGAGTATCGCCACTTAAAGCGTTGACTATACCCAAATTAGAGCTGTCGTCTGCATTATTGCTTGCAGAACTCACATACTCAATATTTCGCACTGGAATGTTTATGGGAGAATTTCATTGCTGGACGGATTCTACAGTAGTGCTGTCGTGGCTACAAGAGGAATCGTCAAATTACAACATTTTCGTATCGAATCGTATTAGTCGTATTCAATCACTTACCAATAACATGTTGTGGCATTATGTGCCAACAGATATGAACCCTGCCGATACCCTTTCGCGGGGCTCATCACCTAGAGAGATATTAAACTCATCGTTGTGGAAGTGTGGCCCATCTTTCCTGCTGCATGGACGAGACAAGTGGCCAATTCCGCCTTCTGCTATCACAAATCTTCCAGAAAAACGAAAAAGAGCACTGATTTTATCCACGCAAAATTTGGATTTGTCACTTAATTGCAAATATATCACTTCTTTTGGTAAAATGCAGCGAATCTTTGCATACATTCACAAATTTGGAACTAAAAATGGTGATCGTTTTGGACCACTTTCTACAAAGGATGTACAAATGGGATCCTACCTACTCATTCGCATGGTACAAAAATCATCGCTTCATTCTGAGTATCGTCTTCTTGAAAATAAAAAACCGGTCAATTCATCTTGCATTTCGTCTCTCAATCCATTTTTGGACGCATTTGGTCTAATTCGTGTTGGTGGTCGATTAAAAAATTCAGCGTTAGATTTTGAGTCAATGCATCCAATAATTTTAGCTAAAAATCACCCGTTAACTGATTCCATCATAAACTACTTTCATCATCGATGCTTGCATGCAGGGCCACAATCCCTATTGGCTACGATTCGAATGCAATACTGGCCTATAGGAGGAAAAAAGACCGTGAGCCGCATAGTAAACAAATGTGTGAGGTGTTTTCGTGTAAAGCCCAAATTGGCAGGATACATCATGGGTGATCTACCTGTAGAAAGAGTTCAAGCTAATCGAACGTTTCTCATTACTGGAATTGACTTCGCTGGTCCGTTTTTTTATCGTTCAGAAATTAGAAACCGATCTCCAATTAAGTGCTACGTCAGCCTATTTGTGTGCTTTGCTACTAAGGCTGTGCACCTCGAATTAGTAAGCGACCTCTCCACTTCGTCTTTTTTAGCTGCATTGAAGCGTTTTGCATCAACTCGAGGAAAGCCGAAAGTATTTTGGTCTGACAACGCGACAAACTTTGTTGGCGCAAAAAATGAGCTATTAGAGCTCAAACAATTATTTTTCAATCAGGAGCATAACAGGGCAGTTTCGCAGCAATGTCTAGAGGATGGCATTGACTGGCGATTTATTCCCCCAAGGTCACCCCATTTTGGTGGCCTCTGGGAGGCTTCTATTAAAATTGCAAAATCACATTTACTTCGAACAATTGGTCTTTCTATCTTGTCCTTTGATGAACTTAGGACATTAGTTTGTCAAATCTCTGCAATAATGAACTCTCGTCCATTATGTCCAATTTCAGAAAATGTTGCGGATCTTGAGGTACTGACTCCAGCACACTTCTTAATTGGCGCACCGTTCACATCAGTGGTTGAACCCGATGTTTCACTTCTAATTATTAACCGCTTAGATCGCTGGCAGCGCGTATGCTATATGCAACAGATATTTTGGAAGAAGTGGAGTACTGAATATATTACGCTTTTACAACAACGTACAAAATGGCAGATAGCTTCGAAAAACGTAAACGTACACGACATGGTGTTGCTTAAGGACGAAAACTTGCCACCGCTGAAGTGGCCACTAGCTCGAGTTCTTGAAGTTATCAAAGGTGACGATGATGTTGTACGTGTGGCTCTTCTCCAGACAGCCAATGGTGTGGTGAAGCGTTCAGTTGCCAAGTTGTGCATCCTTCCAATAAATGCTGCTGTTGAAAGCGTGGACCTTCCAACGGGGGGAGGATGTTCAGAGAAGAACTAAAAACCGATTTCATTTAGAATATTTCATTTATCATAATTTTCCAACACTTAAATTGATCAACTAAATTTGCTCTCAGTTGTAGCTAAACATACTAACTGTTCTTAAAGCTTTAAATTTTTATTGTTTTTAACTATAAAAGAGGTTTGCATAACATAAAAATCATCATATTGTACCGTATTGCTTTGTACATATTTAGTTTCAGTTTAATTGCTAGCGCGTGTAACTTGGACATACTCATTTTTGCTGTCGGCATTCGGTCGCAGCATAATAAATTTATATGTATAAATCAAAATCAAAACTTCGCATTTTAATTCGCTTAAAATAAGTACCAAAAAAGCTTGGTACTTCGACAGGTACCATGAACGCCTTATTTTCCGTTCCCCTATGCTTGCTAATATTATTAGCAATATGCCTCCTTGCCAGAAGGCAAAAAAGAATAAAGATCCTGAACATCATTCGTAGCTTTGATCAGACGAGGACATCTGATTCTTAAATGGGAGAGTAGTTAAGCTATTAAACTTTGGCTTTGAATTTTTGGCCAAAGTTCTTAGAGACACATACCACTGTGCAGTGGAAGTGTCAAATTCCTTTCAGAAAATTGGCAAAAATTAATTTTCTTAAAAAGTCACGTACGTCGCCAGTTGAAGTATCGTGGTTCCTTTGAATGTTTTGCTGTATGTAATTTTTGCTTTACGTAATTTTCGCCTGATCAGCAAAATGATCAAGCGCGTGTTTAAATGTTTGCTTTACGTAATTTTTGCATTACCCAATTTTCGCTTGATCAGCAAAATGATCAAGCAGCACCCTTCCTAGGGAAAAATATAATTTTAAAAATCAGTCTTCGTAATTATCGGGATTCAAACAGTCATAGACTGTAAACAAAATAAATTTTGAGTTCGAGTGAAATTTCGAGTTAATAAAAAATACCAAAAACTTATGTGAAATCTGTAAAAATGGTAATAAAAATACTATAAACTTATGTGAATCTGTAGAACTTATTATAAATCATATCCGAAAATCTGTGTAAGAACTTGAGCCAAATTAATAAAAAATAACAACTGAAAACTATGCAAATCTCGAGTAATTAATTAATTTGGAGAAACGGGTGAGTTCATCAGCGAAAAATAACTTAGACATGATAAGACGACGTTGTAATGGACTGGCCAGAGAAATCACTTCGTATTCAATCAACGAGTAGATGGTGCCATTCACAGAAAAATGTCCAGCACGTGAAGTCATGCGATCAAAATCACGATCTGTTGGACTGAAGAATCTAGCTTGTGCAACCTCCAATGGAATGATCGTTGATTTTCAGCTTTTTCAAGGCGCTGGAACGTTTCCAGACTGTGGGCTAGGACATGGACCGTCAATTGCCTTACAGTTAATAATATGTTTACCAGTTGGCAGCTAACTTTATTTGGATAGATTTTTACGACCATACCACTTCTGGAAAAACTAAATGAAATAAGTACGTTACAAAGCCACAGGGATCATAATGGGAAACTGATTGGGGAAGTTTCTCCACCTGGAGAAACACCAGAATTCTAACTATCTGAGGATCATCATGGCCCTAAATATAAGTCTCATGATGCTCCAGAAGATATAAGGTACGGCAGATACTTTCATTGGCCCGAAATGGTGGATGGAACACCCAAAAGATGTCGCAACCCGGAGTGTGTCTGCCGAACAAGGGCTCGATGTCAAAAATGCAAAGTACTTTTATCCATGGCTAAGGACAAAGATTGCTTTAAAGTGTACCATACACGGCCAATTATGTAACTAATATTCCATTAATAAAATTGAAAAATGTTTTGAAAGCTACTGTGTCCTTTCTGATTACAAATACTATTTTATTTGAGGTCTAGATGTCCAGCATACACAAACGTGCAAGGTTCTTTTTATGATGATGATATGAAAAATGATGAATGGAAAATTATTTTAATAGACATTTTCAATTATAAGTAATTTGAAGAAAGCACAAAAAAGTATTAACTCTAAGCGATGTTATAAAGTGTTATCGTCGTGGGTCTGAAAGGGTTAAAAATAACTTAGACATGATACTTTAAAGTACAAAATCGGAATTTTTTTATTTTTTTTCCGGTCAATTTTCAATTTTTTTATAAGAAAAAAAGAAGAAGAAGAAAAACTATGATGAAATTGGATATCATTCGAGTTGCTATAAATCTTTTCTTGTAAAAAAAAATTTCTTCTCCCTGATAGGTAAGTGAATATTTATTATACATTCTTATTTTCTATTTCACTTTATCTTATTTCGAGTATACGTACCTATTTCTCGTGTATACAGTAAATGCCTCACCAAAGTGTAAATCCGATGTTTCAGAGAGTGGGAGCTTATATGCTGTATAAATGTAATACTTGTCTCTCACTTAAAAGCTGACTTATTACACTTTGGTGAGAAACTTATTGTATATACATATATATTGTATATATATATATATATATAGTAAACATGTTATATAGGGCTAGTGGTAACTGCGGCTTCGCACGCGTACGTTCCGTTATTCTTTCATAATGAAATTACTCTCTTGACATCTTATTCTATTTTCTCTCTTCAAAAGTAGAGAAAAGAGCAACTAAAAAGAAAAACAACTTTCATTCGACTTTCATTTGACTTTAATTTAACTTTCATTTGTAACTACTTATTCTTTCTCCAATATCTTTCACGTGGTTGCTTTCAGTATTGTTTATTATTTTGACAGTTGTTTTATATCCAATACTAGCATTACCCTGAGCGCATCGCTTCACTTCAACCGTGCTGTATATTCCATGTGCAGTCTGTGTGAAAATTCTATTTAGAAAATACTTTTGTATGAGGACCACCCTTAGTATGCACCCAAATTAAAATTTTTACAACCCAAGCAGTGCCTCTTAATATAAAACCACGTGGTGTAAATTCCATGAGAATCGATTAAGCGGTCTTCGAGAAAAGGATATTTAAAAATATTTTTGTGTGAGGGCCACCCTACATATGCACCCTAAATAAAACTTTTGTAGCCTAAGCTATGCTTCTTAATATAAGAGCTACGTGGTGCAAGTTCGGAGTGAATCGACTAACCTGTCTTCTTGAAAATGATACTTAAAAATATTTTTGTAGGACGGTCACCCTAATTATGCACCCTTAATAAAATTTTTTTTAAACTTATCTGTGCCTCTTAATATAAAAGCCATGTGGTGTAAATTCCAAGAGAATGGATTAAGGGGGGGTAGGGTTTTGCCAAATTTTGTTTTTCCATTTTTTTTGTTATTTATTTAATAGTATAACTCTTCAAAAGTATCCTGTTGAAATTTGAGGTTGATTGGAGTAAAACTGACGAAGATACAGTGTCTTGAGTCTCGATGATTCTGTGTAAGTATATGAAAAAAAAGAGAGTGCTAAAACTTTAAACGTGATTTTCTCGAAACTAACTTTTCAAAGTCGGTGGACACTTTTTCTCGAAAACTACGAGACCGATATTCTTGAAATTTGACACACTTCTTTAATACATATAAAACCAGGTAATGTCGAGGGGTTTTTTTTTTCATTACAACCAGTTCTGCAATAATAAATACACTGATTTTTGCCTTTTTTTTTAAAAAAAAATCCTTCTTTTGGCTTAAAAATTATGCCAAAACCCTAAAAATCGTCAAAGAAAAAAAAAAACTATTGACAATACCTTGAAAAACTTATAAGCTAAAGGAAGTTCTTTTTTTTTGATTTCAGATGATAACGTGATGAGATATCTTGTCCACCGCAAACCACCTTTTTTTTAGGCGTTCGCGGAAACTTGCTGCCAATGGCTTATTTTCCAATATTTTTTAGTTAAATTTTTTCAGAATACTCTTTAAATATTGTACTTTTATATGCTCTTTAAATAAATAAATTTACTTTTACCGTATCGCTAAAAAATATTTTTAAACTTATGCCAAAAATGTAGCGCCAAAACCCTACCCTCTCCTTAAGCAGTCTTTGAGAAAATGATATTTAAAAAATATTTTGGTCTGAGGGCCACCCTAAATAAAAGTTTTGTATCCTTTACTATGCCTCTTAACATAAGAGCTACGTGGTGTAAATTCGGTGTGAATCGACTTACCAGTCTTTGTGAAAATGATATTTAAAAATATTTTTGTATGCGGGCCACCCTAAGTATGCACCCTAAATAAAACTTTTACAATCTTATCTGTGCCTCTTCACATAAAAGCCATGTGTTGTAAATTACATGAGAATCGATTCAGCGGACTTCGAGAAAATGATAGTATTAAAATAATATATTTTTGTGTGAGGCCACCCTAAAAAAAAGTTTTGTGGCCTAAGCTATGCTTCTTAACATAAGAGATACGTAGTGTAAATTCGGTTTGAATCGATTTATTTGTCTTCGCGAAAATGATAATAAAAATATATTTGTATGAGGACCACCCTAAGTATGCCCCTTAAATAAAATTTTTACCATCCAATCTGTGCTCCTTAACATAAAAGCCATACGGTGTAAATTTCATGAGAATCGATTTGCCTGTCTTTGAGAAATCGCTATTTTTAAAATATTTGCTTATGAGGGCCACCCTAAATATGCACCCTAAATAAAAGTTTTATAGCCTATGACACCCGCCTGATCGATACTAACATACTGTAAAAATTTCATCAAAATCGGCTGGATAGTTTCCGCGTGCATGAGAGACAGACAGACAGACAAAAAATGAATTTTATATAATAGATAACTAAAAGTACCAGGAGACCGACCATAGCTCGGTTTTTCGTTTTGAGGTTGAAAAAGCCGAAAAAATGTAATGCAATTGAATGAGAAGTCGGAAATATTTAAAAAATATAAAATACGATTGAAAAGCCGAAAACAAGTTAAAAAAAAATAAAGAAGTTGATTATACATATATGGAAAATGTTTGAAAAACAAAAATAAGTTGAAAGTCTCGAAAAAATTGAATGAGGTTGAAAAGCCTAAAAAAGTTGAACGAGGTTGAAAAATTCCAAAAAATGTGGAAGAAGTTGAAAAAAGTTGAATTGCAGCATTTCGCTAGTGACTTGATAGTCGTTTCAAGTGCACTCGTCCAGACCTCTAATAGATATGTATGTACTTATATCAAGACTCTTTTACGATGGATATATTATATATCTTTTTTCATTTATTATGATTGCGGAAATTAACCCATTTCCGTCCACTGTTCGCGTACGCGAACAGTAATGTTGGTAATTTTGATACCTTGTTTTTTTCTGCGTCTTTTGAAAACTTTTAATATAACTAACCTTCAGTAATTTAGTATGTTCTTTTGGTTTTCCAAATATGGTATTGAGAACAAATTTGCATGAACCGTTATCGATTTACCACAAAGTCAAAAAAACCTCCTTTTTTAGATACTTTTTCCAATAATATAATGATGAGGTTCTGTTCAGAAAATGACATAATTTTGTTGTATGCACTCAAATTTTTTCAAACGTACCACACCATTGGCGTAGATGATGACTAACATCAGTGTTCGCAAGAACGAACACTGGCCGCTACTCGAAATTTTTTTTCTCAGTACACTTTGAAATTTTTTTTCAAAAAAGAAACATCGAATGGTAGTGTCCCATCCAAAACCGGAAATCAGGCTTGATGGTGTAGGTCACCTACCACGGTACCACGATGATAAATTTGCCTAGAAGTGTAGGTATCCAGGCTGTTCCTCTCGATGCCGAACCATATGTTCTAAGTGCCAAATATATCTCTGTATTCTCAAAAATAATTCTTTTGAGCAATACCATACTGTCAATAATCTTTCTTGTTAAGTCCTCAAGTGCACATATGTGTAATGCCTACATCTCTTACTTTATAATAAAATAATAAAAAAAAAACTTAATTGTATTTTATTTCTTCGTCTCAAAGGTCTAAAAACATCCTTAGAGAAGCTGCAGGTAATAAATCATGCGTTAATCGATACAACGGAGGTAAATTTTATTTTGAAATCCGAAAATGCTATCAATATTAGTGCAAACGAAATTATTGTGAACTCGAAACTCAAAATTTTACAAAATAAAGATATTATCACATTTCTTATTAAATTCCCTACCATTGAATCTGTCTGTGAGAAAAAGCTTATATTCACCGTTATCTACGACAATGGGATCCTGACGTTTGAAACCAACAACGTAGCCAAATGCGAAAGCAATTACGTTTTGCTGGAAAATTGTAGGAAAAAAGCTACAATTTCATTCTGCCAGGTGCTCAATAATACTACCCCACATATGCTTCAGAGAGTTACTGAACAATAACTCCGGCTCTTGCACACAACGTTGCGATCCTTAAAGAAATTGATGGTATTGTCATCATCAACGATCAGTCGGCCAGCATTTCTGACCAGGGCAAGCAAAAGCTTTTACAAAAAGGCATTTATTTAATAACATACCAGGAGAAATTAATAGTTAATAATACGAGACTACAAAACTCCAGGAAAATAGCCTTCATGAGCCCTGAAACACCAATCGCACATTCGGTCAATTTTTCAGATCATGTTTCTCTTTTGTCTCTTCCCTATTTACATGAGCTAAACATTGAGAATAAAAAAACTATATCTCAGCTGCATTTTAAAATCAAGGGTACCATGAACGCCTTATTTTCCATTCCCCTATGCTTGCTAATATTATTAGCAATATGCCTCCTTGCCAGAAGGCAAAAAAGAATAAAGATCCTGAACATCATTCGTAGCTTTGATCAGACGAGGACGTCTGATTCTTAAATGGGAGAGTAGTTAAGCTATTAAACTTTGGCTTTGAATTTTTGGCCAAAGTTCTTAGAGACACATACCACTGTGCAGTGGAAGTGTCAAATTCCTTTCAGAAAATTGGCAAAAATTAATTTTCTTAAAAAGTCACGTACGTCGCCAGTTGAAGTATCGTGTTTCCTTTGAATGTTTTGCTGTATGTAATTTTTGCTTTACGTAATTTTCGCCTGATCAG
Organism: Tricholauxania praeusta; assembly: GCA_949775025.1. Taxonomy (NCBI): domain Eukaryota; kingdom Metazoa; phylum Arthropoda; class Insecta; order Diptera; family Lauxaniidae; genus Tricholauxania; species Tricholauxania praeusta. The sequence goes on along the minus strand of OX459032.1, from coordinate 10,901,465 downwards.
CAAAATGATCAAGCGCGTGTTTAAATGTTTGCTTTACGTAATTTTTGCATTACCCAATTTTCGCTTGATCAGCAAAATGATCAAGCAGCACCCTTCCTAGGGAAAAATATAATTTTAAAAATCAGTCTTCGTAATTATCGGGATTCAAACAGTTATAGACTGTAAACAAAATAAATTTTGAGTTCGAGTGAAATTTCGAGTTAATAAAAAATACCAAAAACTTATGTGAAATCTGTAATGTTAAATCTGTAAAAATAGTAATAAAAATACTATAAACTTATGTGAATCTGTAGAACTTGTTATAAATCATATCCGAAAATCTGTGTAAGAACTTGAGCCAAATTAATAAAAAATAACAACTGAAAACTATGCAAATCTCGAGTAATTAATTAATTTGGAGAAACGGGTGAGTTCATCAGCGAAAAATAACTTAGACATGATAAGACGACGTTGTAATGGACTGGCCGGAGAAATCACTTCATATTCAATCAACGAGCAGATGGTGCCATTCACAGAAAAATGTCCAGCACGTGAAGTCATACGATCAAAATCACGATCTGTTGGACTGAAGAATCTAGCTTGTGCAACCTCCAATGGAATGATCGTTGATTTTCAGCTTTTTCAAGGCGCTGGAACGTTTCCAGACTGTGGGCTAGGACATGGACCCTCAATTGCCTTACAGCTAATAATATGTTTACCAGTTGGCAGCTAACTTTATTTGGATAGATTTTTACGACCATACCACTTCTGGAAAAACTAAATGAAATAAGTACGTTACAAAGCCACAGGGATCATAATGGGAAACTGATTGGGGAAGTTTCTCCACCTGGAGAAACACCAGAATTCTAACTATCTGAGGATCATCATGGCCCTAAATATAAGTCTCATGATGCTCCAGAAGATATAAGGTACGGCAGATACTTTCATTGGCCCGAAATGGTGGATGGAACACCCAAAAGATGTCGCAACCCGGAGTGTGTCTGCCGAACAAGGGCTCGATGTCAAAAATGCAAAGTACTTTTATCCATGGCTAAGGACAAAGATTGCTTTAAAGCGTACCATACACGGCCAATTATGTAACTAATATTCCATTAATAAAATTGAAAAATGTTTTGAAAGCTACTGTGTCCTTTCTGATTACAAATACTATTTTATTTGAGGTCTAGATGTCCAGCATACACAAACGTGCGAGGTTCTTTTTATGATGATGATATGAAAAATGATGAATGGAAAATTATTTTAATAGACATTTTGAATTATAAGTAATTTGAAGAAAGCACAAAAAAGTATTAACTCTAAGCGATGTTATAAAGTGTTATCGTCGTGGGTCTGAAAGGGTTAAAAATAACTTAGACATGATACTTTAAAGTACAAAATCGGAATTTTTTTTATTTTTTTCCGGTCAATTTTCAATTTTTTTATAAGAAAAAAAGAAGAAGAAGAAAAACTAATCACGGATTCGACTTCCTCGATCAATAATAACTGTTTGAAATAAAAAAAAAATTAGAATCACCTTAATATGAAAATTTGTCGATTCCAATTCGAAAAAAATCAGGTCTGTTAATTTAGAAAAATACAGATATTCTGTTAAAGTGTATACCGTTTCCAAAGTTTGCAAAGTGTACACGTTTTTTCTGCGAGCTCCAAAAATGTTATAAAGAATGTTCACTTTTAAAGCATTGTGCTCGCATTCCAATATTTTATAAATATGTATATTTTTTTGTGCAATTATTTGAGTTCCAAAAACCGTACATCATTCAAAGATAAACAGGAGAAAGTGAAAATTTTTTCTCATAACACGTAGCTTTCATGTACTAAGCACGGCAACACCATCAGCATCAATGGAATGGCGTTGAATTGCCTCAGGATTGGGATGATGATGAAATTGGATATCATTTGAGTTGCTATAAATCTTTTCTTGTAAAAAAAAATTTCTTCTCCCTGATAGGTAAGTGAATATTTATTATACATTCTTATTTTCTATTTCACTTTATCTTATTTCGAGTAGACGTACCTATTTCTCGTGTATACAGTAAATGCCTCACCAAAGTGTAAATCCGATGTTTCAGAGAGTGGGAGCTTATATGCTGTATAAATGTAATACTTGCCTCTCACTTAAAAGCTGACTTATTACACTTTGGTGAGAAACTTATTGTATATAAACATGTTATATAGGGCTAGTGGTAACTGCGGCTTCGCACGAGTTAGCGCAACCGCTAAGCGAATCATGCCGACTAAAAAATATATATAATAAAATAAGCAAACTACATTGGTGCTGCTGTTGGCTCAGGTTTCCGACTGTCCATAGTGTCAACATATAGCCTAAGCACAACAACAATAACAACAATCATTTATACGTGGCAATATGTGCTGACTATTTATGCAGAATCAGCATTTCCGCTGAACAACTTATATATAATGTTATAATTAGAGTTTAGAGTTTAAGAATAATTTGAGAATAAAACAGAATTGAATTGAAGCTAAACCAACCAACATCTGCGTTAAAGTTATATTTAATTTTCAATATTAAAAAAGAAGTTTCTTTACTGGCGCCCAACTAGAGGACTAGAACTAGAGGAGAAGCAATTGTCATCAGAATTATCAACAGACACACAACGGTGGAGTTATTAAAAAAATAATCATCGAAACTTTCAACGGTGGAGTTGAATGTAAGCCTATTTTAATTTAGGAATTACAAATACATTACAAAAAAAATAAAGATACAAATTTTTTAGTGCCTTAGTATATAAAAAATACCTGTAAAACCGTGAGTGAAATAAAATCAGTGCATCCGAAGAATATTAGTGAAATCGGAATTTATAGAACTATTTAGAAATCGTCTTATGAGAAAAATTCAGGCTAGGTTTGACAGTTTGAGAAGCAACCTGCACGAATACGAAGCTAGGCTTAACAGTTTAAGACACAACCTACACGAACACGCAGTGACTTCTAATATGGCTGTAACCATTACCACGGAACAGCTGGCTGAACTAACCGAGCGAATCACTGCCCAGGTTCAGGCCAATTTAGCACCTCCGGCTGTACCAGTTAGAGTCGCGGCCTAATTTACGCCAACAGAGGATGGCATTCCCTCGTTGATCAAAGCACTGCCGGAATTCAGTGGGGATTCAGGCCAGTATGCAACGTGGAGGGCTGAAGCCTGTGATGCGTTGAGGACCTTCTCAGGGGCAAATACAATAAACGGGCAAAACAAATATTTTGAGGCATTAGGCCTACTGCGAAGCAAAATCACTGGTCAGGCGAAAGCTATGCTTGCCAGTTACGGTACAATGCTAAATTTTGACGAAATCTTAGAAAGGCTGAACTTTACATATCAGGATAAACGATCTAAACGGACATTGCAGCGAGAGTTGGAAGGACTGAAACAGGGAAATTCATCTCCTAGGGAATTTTTTGATAGGGTGAATGTAACGTTGACATTAATTATAAACAAAAATATAATGACATACGGCACGGACTCCAGGACAACAAAGGAGTTAAATGATGAAGCAAGGTATGATGCGTTGAAGGTCTTTGTTAATGGTCTCCATCCATCGTTAAGTAACGTGGTCTACTCTTTAGGCCCGACAAGTCTCCCAGCCGCCACAGTCCTAGCTGAAGAAGCAATGATGGAGAAACCCCATCTAGCCTATAAACAATCAGATAACCGTCAGCACTTCAAACGAAACCAAGGACAGGGTTACAAACATGAAGATTACCATCAGTCATTTAGATATAATCAGGGCCCAAGTAATAATTATGTAAACAATCGACAGCTTAATCAGCGACCAAATAATAATTCTAACGTAGGCAATCAGAGGCCAATCAATAATTATGTAAACAATCGGCAATATTATCAGCGACCCAATAATAATAATTTCGTAGGCCAAATTAGGGATAATCAAAACCCACCAGTACCTATGGACATTGATTCCGGGGTAACTAGGTACAGGGAGAACACTAATTATCGAAATAACCAACCAAATTCGGGAAATTGGCAAGGTAATAGACAGCCGCGGGTAAATAATTTAAATGAAGGGAATGATTTTTTAGATCAAAGCCAGGGCTCCCGTACATCTACCGGGTAGACCAAGAAACCAAAAAACCATTAAAGATTTTGATAGATACTGGTGCTACACATAATTATGTAAAACCAGGACTATTAAACAACCCTATAAAATTAAAAATCAAAAGTCAAGTTAATTCGGTCCATGGAAATAGTGTCATAGACACTTATCAATTGGCAAATATATTTAATATTGAGATAAAGTTACTAGAGTTATCGCAATTAAAAGACTATGACATGATCATAGGTATGCGAACACTCCATTCTATCGGGGGTAACATAGATTTATGTACAAATCTGTTAACCCACCGAAATGGTTGTGAAAAATTAAAATTTGATAGGACTTGTTCTCTAAATAACCTCATAGTAGGTGAAAATATCGAAGAAGACCTTAAAATTAAACTTGGAGAATTGATTGAAAAGTATCAAGGTATTTTTATTCATGGAAAAACCAAAGAGTTCTTACCGTATAACACGAATATTAAATGTTCAATCGTTACCATCACTGAAACACCAGTGTGGTCAAAACAGTATCCGATCCCATTCAGTTCAATGGAATTTGTCAACAAAGAAGTTGAGTCACTGTTAAAAAATAATATAATCCGACGGTCATTCAGTCCATATAATTCTCCCGTTATGGTTGTACCCAAATCGAAAGGCTTGGATGAAAATGGCAAACGAAAGCAAAGAATGGTTGTCGATTATAGAAAATTAAATACTTTCACTATTGCGGACCGGTACCCGATTCCGGATTCCTCAGTAATACTCTCAAATTTGGGGAAGTCGAGATACTTCTCTACGCTGGATTTGCAAAGCGGATTTCATCAGATCCTTATAGAGGAAAAAGACATCCCAAAAACTGCATTCAGTGTGAATAATGGAAAATACGAATTCCTTCGTATGCAATTTGGTCTTAAAAATGCACCTAGTGTCTTTCAAAGGGCCATGGACGATGTGTTAAGGTCGTGTATTCAGGAGGGATTTTGTCACGTTTACATCGATGACATTATCATTTTTTCGGAAACGAAAGAAGATCACTTGAAACACATAGAAATCGTTCTGAAAGCTTTAGCAAAGGCCAACATGAAAGTGTCTAACGAAAAGAGCAAATATTTTTGTCAGGAGGTCGAATTTTTGGGCTACTTGGTGGGATATAATTCCCTAAAAGTTGGCCCGGAAAAGATAAAATCAATTCAAGAATACCCTTTGCCCCAAACTTTGAAACAATTAAGATATTTTTTGGGTTTAGCGGGGTATTACAGAAGATTTATCAAAAATTACTCACATATAACTAAGCCAATGACCGAATACTTAAAGGGCGAAAATGGGAGAACGTCCCAACATAAATCTAAAAATGTAAAGATAACTTTTAATGAGAAGGCAAAAGAGGCATTTGAGTCGATCAAGGACCTTTTAAAAGAAACTATATCTTTGTCACAACCAGACTACTCTAAGAATTTCGAATTGACTACCGACGCAAGTAACAGCGCCATAGGTGCGGTGCTTAGCCAGGGAGGTAAGCCTATAACATTTATATCGAGAACATTGTCCGCAACCGAGAGAAATTACGCGACGAATGAGCGTGAAATGCTTGCGATTGTTTGGGCATTTAAAAAATTAAATAACTATTTGCAAAACATTCAAGGGGTCAAGATTTACACAGATCACCAACCCCTTACTTTCGCTATTAACGATAAAAATTATAACGCTAAACTACGCCGTTGGCGATCCTATATAGATCAGTTTACTCCGGAAATAATATACAAACCGGGAAAAGAAAATGTTGTAGCCGACGCGTTGTCGAGACAGTATATTAATGCTCTTTCAAGCGATGAAACCGTTTCATCAAAAATAAGTACGGCTCACACAGCAGATAGTTCCTCAGAATTAGAAAAAATTAAGAAACTAAATAGACCTTTAAATGCATTCAAAAATCAATTCGTTATAGAAGAACATGACACAATTAATGACACTCAAACTATTGAGACTTTTCCCACCTATTGGAGGTCCATAATAAAATACAACAATACTTGTAGATTATTCCAAGAACTTAAAAAATTAATCAATAGGCCGACAGTAGCAATAAAATGCACAGAGGAAACTCTTTTCAAAATTAAAAACTTATTGCTGAACGCATTTCCGAACACAAAATTTATCCATACGCATGTTTTGGTGGATGACGTGACTTCACCGGACGAACAGCATGTGTTAGCCGAAAGAGCTCATAACAGAGCACATAGACAAGCAAGGCAAGTAGTTCAACAAATAACAGAAGCTCATTGGTGGCCTAAGGTTGTGCGTGACGTTGGGAGAATTAACGAAGAGTGTGACATTTGTAAGCTCTCAAAGTATGAGAGACATCCAAAGAAGCAGAAAATTGGAGAGACTCCAATTCCTCAAGAGGGGGGTGAAGTGTTACACTGTGATATATATTTTACAGATAAAAAAAAATTTGTCGTTATAATTGACGCGTTAACTAAGTTCTTGATAGTGAATCACATTTCCGTGGAATCTGAAATGAGACAAAAAATTTTAGAAGCCATAAATTTATTTTCAGACACTAAAGTAGTTGTGACCGATAACCAGAGTTCAGTAATAGGAAAACCATTTAAACAAACATTGGAAAACCTAGGTGTTCAACATAAACTGACACCCGTGGCCCATTCCACATCAAATGGTCAAGCAGAGAGGGTCAATTCGACAATTGGTGAACTGCTCAGGATCTATAGACTTCAAAAGCCACTAGTAGAATCCAAATCGCTATGATACATATAGTTCAACAATATAACAATACCATACACTCCACAACGGGTATGAAGCCAATAACGGCATACCACAATTTAGATCAGTACACGAAAACACTAGTTGAGAGGAATACACATGCCCAGAATAGAATGCTTTCTAACATGAACAAGGATAGGGTGGAAAAAAATCCGAACGAAGACGAAATAATATTTACGAAAAATGATAGACGGGGGAAACTAACTCCTCGGTACAAGAAAAGGAAAGTCATAAAAAATAACAGGAATACAGTTACAGTACAAGACGATAAAACTAAGAAAATACTAATAGTTCACAAAGACCACATTAGAAATTAGTATTCTTATTCCCCTGCTGAAAATGATATTGATTGAATCGAAATTACAAAACAGCTCAGTAAAAGTATCCTTATAAAAGGAGAATCGACATAAAACTAAGAAAATATTAAAAGTGCACAAGGACGACATTGGAAATTAATGTACTTATTCCCTTCCAGAAAATGATATTGATATTGGTGGCTTTGATACCGTTTGTTTCGGCAGAGATAATCGACCTAACCCGGGAGCCGTATGCGCCAATAGGAAATGGGAATGCAGCACTGTACCAAGACTTTAGAGATCTGTTTCATGTTATAAACCTGACTTATTACGAGTTACTTTTGGAAGAATCACGACTATATAAACAAAAAACTCAGGACTACGACGCAGAACTAGAAATATATACTATTGATACATTGCTTCAACAACTACATTGGCATAGGAAATCTAAAAGAGCAATCAACGAGCTAGGTTCAGCTTGGAAGTGGTTGGCTGGAAGTTCAGATCACGCGGATTTCGTATCAATGGAGGAGATAATTAACAAATTCATTGCAAACAACAACCAACAGGTAGTCACAAACTCTCAGTTATTTAAGAACATTAAAGAAATGACCCACAGACTTACGCGATTAGAGAACAGTGACAAGTATAGAAAATTAATTATTCAAAAAAACAAATATGCTGTAAATGATTTACAGAATACCCTTAATGCAATAGCTTTGGCAAGAACAGGAATCTTAAACCCAGGAATTCTCCACTTAAGCGAGATTACGGATATAACACATCATTCTCACGAGACCGTATCGATCACTGATCTTATTTCTGTATCTAAATTTAAGATTTTTCAAAATGAAGATATCATTGTTATACAAATTATATACCCTATAATTTTTGCTAGCTGTAAGTTGTATGATGTTAAGGCAATTAGCCAAGAAGATGGTAAATTAGATTTGGAGAATAAAATTGCTAAATGTAATAATGAATATGTAAATGTTGAAAAATGTGAAACGGAATTAAGTTCAACCTATTGTAAAATTAATAATGCAACAACATGTTTAACACAATTATTAAATAAAAATGATGCTAATTGTACGAAAATAAAAGAAAAAAATAGACCAATAGAGCTTGTTGTAGATGGTGCCATAATAATAAATGGTTTGCATAATGTAAATGGCATCATGCTTAATGGAACTTATCTAATTACTTTTAACCATAGCATAAATATTGACAATGTAACTTATAGAAATCCCACTAACGATATATTAGAATATATTAAGCACCACCATGAATCTGAATACAAGGTTGTACAATTCAAGGAGACGAATGATGAAGAGTTAAAGTTTACCAATATTGATGCAATTTCTCCCTTTCAACTTGAAATCGAGTCCCATCCGATGTTGTGGACAGTTTTTATACTGTGCATAATCGGTTTTTTAAGCTTCTTAATCATGAAGGGATTCCAAATGTGGAGACAGTGCCGAACTGAAGCTCATAAGTCGGCCCAAGAACAGATTTTTCAAGCGGCCCTATCACAAATGAGTGATATTGTAACTTCGGGACGAAGAACTTAAGACAGGGGAGAGTTAGCGCAACCGCTAAGCGAATCATGCCGACTAAAAAATATATATAATAAAATAAGCAAACTACATTGGTGCTGCTGTTGGCTCAGGTTTCCGACTGTCCATAGTGTCAACATATAGCCTAAGCACAACAACAATAACAACAATCATTTATACGTGGCAATATGTGCTGACTATTTATGCAGAATCAGCATTTCCGCTGAACAACTTATACATAATGTTATAATTAGAGTTTAAGCATAATTTGAGAATAAAACAGAATTGAATTGAAGCTAAACCAACCAACATCTGCGTTGAAGTTATATTTAATTTTCAATATTAAAAAATAAGTTTCTTTACCCACGCGTACGTTCCGTTATTCTTTCATAATGAAATTACTCTCTTGACATCTTATTCTATTTTCTCTCTTCAAAAGTAGAGAAAAGAGCAACTAAAAAGAAAAACAACTTTCATTCGACTTTCATTTGACTTTAATCTAACTTTCATTTGTAACTACTTATTCTTTCTCCAATATCTTTCACGTGGTTGCTTTCAGTAATGTTTATTATTTTGACAGTTGTTTTATATCCAATACTAGCATTACCTTGTGCGCATCGCTTCACTTCAACCGTGCTGCATATTCGATGTGCAGTCTGTGTGAAAATTCTATTTAGAAAATACTTTTGTATGAGGACCACCCTTAGTATGCATCCAAATTAAAATTTTTACAACCTAAGCAGTGCCTCTTAATATAAAACCACGTGGTGTAAATTCCATGAGAATCGATTAAGCGGTCTTCGAGAAAAGGATATTTAAAAATATTTTTGTGTGAGGGCCACACTACATATGCACCCTAAATAAAACTTTTGTAGCCTAAGCTATGCTTCTTAATATAAGAGCTACGTGGTGCAAGTTCGGAGTGAATCGACTAACCTGTCTTCTTGAAAATGATACTTAAAAATATTTTTGTAGGACGGTCACCCTAAGTATGCACCCTTAATAAAATTTTTTTTAAACTTATCTGTGCCTCTTAATATAAAAGCCATGTGGTGTAAATTCCAAGAGAATGGATTAAGGGGGGGTAGGGTTTTGCCAAATTTTGTTTTTCCATTTTTTTTGTTATTTATTTAATAGTATAACTCTTCAAAAGTATCCTGTTGAAATTTGAGGTTGATTGGAGTAAAACTGACGAAGATACAGTGTCTTGAGTCTCGATGATTCTGTGTAAGTATATGAAAAAAAAGAGGGTGCTAAAACTTTAAACGTGATTTTCTCGAAACTAACTTTTCAAAGTCGGTGGACACTTTTTCTCGAAAACTACAAGACCGATATTCTTGAAATTTGACACACTTCTTTAATACATATAAAACCAGGTAATGTCGAGGGGTTTTTTTTTTCATTACAACCAGTTCTGCAATAATAAATACACTGATTTTTGCCTTTTTTTTTAAAAAAACTCCTTCTTTTGGCTTAAAAACTATGCCAAAATCCTAAAAATCGTCAAAGAAAAAAAAAACTCTCGACAATACCTTGAAAAACTTATAAGCCAAAGGAAGTTCTTTTTTTTTTGATTTCAGATGATAACGTGATGAGATATCTTGTCCACCGCAAACACCCTTTTTTTTAGGCGTTCGCGGAAACTTGCTGCCAATGGCTTATTTTCCAATATTTTTTAGTTAAATTTTTTCAGAATACTCTTTAAATATTGTAATTTTATATGCTCTTTAAATAAATAAATTTACTTTTACCGTATCGCTAAAAAATATTTTTAAACTTATGCCAAAAATGTAGCGCCAAAACCCTACCCTCTCCTTAAGCAGTCTTTGAGAAAATGATATTTAAAAAATATTTTGGTCTGAGGGCCACCCTAAATAAAAGTTTTGTATCCTTTACTATGTCTCTTAACATAAGAGCTAAGTGGTGTAAATTCGGTGTGAATCGACTTACCAGTCTTTGTGAAAATGATATTTAAAAATATTTTTGTATGAGGGCCACCCTAAGTATGCACCCTAAACAAAACTTTTACAATCTTATCTGTGTCTCTTCACATAAAAGCCATGTTGTTGTCGAGAAAATGATAGTATTAAAATAATATATTTTTGTGTGAGGCCACCCTAAAAAAAAGTTTTGTGGCCTAAGCTATGCTTCTTAACATAAGAGATACGTAGTGTAAATTCGGTTTGAATCGATTTATTTGTCTTCGCGAAAATGATAATTAAAAATATATTTGTATGAGGACCACCCTAAGTATGCACCTTAAATAAAATTTTTACCATCCAATCTGTGCTCCTTAACATAAAAGCCATACGGTGTAAATTTCATGAGAATCGATTTGCCTGTCTTTGAGAAATCGCTATTTTTAAAATATTTGCTTATGAGGGCCACCCTAAATATGCACCCTAAATAAAAGTTTTATAGCCTATGACACCCGCCTGATCGATACTAACATACTGTAAAAATTTCATCAAAATCGGCTGGATAGTTTCCGCGTGCATGAGAGACAGACAGACAGACAAAAAATGAATTTTATATAATAGATAACTAAAAGTACCAGGAGACCGACCATAGCTCGGTTTTTCGTTTTGAGGTTGAAAAAGCCGAAAAAATGTAATGCAATTGAATGAGAAGTCGGAAATATTTAAAAAATATAAAATACGATTGAAAAGCCGAAAACAAGTTAAAAAAAAATAAAGAAGTTGATTATACATATATGGAAAATGTTTGAAAAACAAAAATAAGTTGAAAGTCTCGAAAAAATTGAATGAGGTTGAAAAGCCTAAAAAAGTTGAACGAGGTTGAAAAATTCCAAAAAATGTGGAAGAAGTTGAAAAAAGTTGAATTGCAGCATTTCGCTAGTGACTTGATAGTCGTTTCAAGTGCACTCGTCCAGACCTCTAATAGATATGTATGTACTTATATCAAGACTCTTTTACGATGGATATATTATATATCTTTTTTCATTTATTATGATTGCGGAAATTAACCCATTTCCGTCCACTGTTCGCGTACGCGAACAGTAATGTTGGTAATTTTGATACCTTGTTTTTTTCTGCGTCTTTTGAAAACTTTTAATATAACTAACCTTCAGTAATTTAGTATGTTCTTTTGGTTTTCCAAATATGGTATTGAGAACAAATTTGCATGAACCGTTATCGATTTACCACAAAGTCAAAAAAACCTCCTTTTTTAGATACTTTTTCCAATAATATAATGATGAGGTTCTGTTCAGAAAATGACATAATTTTGTTGTATGCACTCAAATTTTTTCAAACGTACCACACCATTGGCGTAGATGATGACTAACATCAGTGTTCGCAAGAACGAACACTGGCCGCTACTCGAAATTTTTTTTCTCAGTACACTTTGAAATTTTTTTTCAAAAAAGAAACATCGAATGGTAGTGTCCCATCCAAAACCGGAAATCAGGCTTGATGGTGTAGGTCACCTACCACGGTACCACGATGATAAATTTGCCTAGAAGTGTAGGTATCCAGGCTGTTCCTCTCGATGCCGAACCATATGTTCTAAGTGCCAAATATATCTCTGTATTCTCAAAAATAATTCTTTTGAGCAATACCATACTGTCAATAATCTTTCTTGTTAAGTCCTCAAGTGCACATATGTGTAATGCCTACATCTCTTACTTTATAATAAAATAATAAAAAAAAAACTTAATTGTATTTTATTTCTTCGTCTCAAAGGTCTAAAAACATCCTTAGATAAGCTGCAGGTAATAAATCATGCGTTAATCGATACAACGGAGGTAAATTTTATTTTGAAATCCGAAAATGCTATCAATATTAGTGCAAACGAAATTATTGTGAACTCGAAACTCAAAATTTTACAAAATAAAGATATTATCACATTTCTTATTAAATTCCCTACCATTGAATCTGTCTGTGAGAAAAAGCTTATATTCACCGTTATCTACGACAATGGGATCCTGACGTTTGAAACCAACAACGTAGCCAAATGCGAAAGCAATTACGTTTTGCTGGAAAATTGTAGGAAAAAAGCTACAATTTCATTCTGCCAGGTGCTCAATAATACTACCCCACATATGCTTCAGAGAGTTACTGAACAATAACTCCGGCTCTTGCACACAACGTTGCGATCCTTAAAGAAATTGATGGTATTGTCATCATCAACGATCAGTCGGCCAGCATTTCTGACCAGGGCAAGCAAAAGCTTTTACAAAAAGGCATTTATTTAATAACATACCAGGAGAAATTAATAGTTAATAATACGAGACTACAAAACTCCAGGAAAATAGCCTTCATGAGCCCTGAAACACCAATCGCACATTCGGTCAATTTTTCAGATCATGTTTCTCTTTTGTCTCTTCCCTATTTACATGAGCTAAACATTGAGAATAAAAAAACTATATCTCAGCTGCATTTTAAAATCAAGGGTACCATGAACGCCTTATTTTCCGTTCCCCTATGCTTGCTAATATTATTAGCAATATGCCTCCTTGCCAGAAGGCAAAAAAGAATAAAGATCCTGAACATCATTCGTAGCTTTGATCAGACGAGGACGTCTGATTCTTAAATGGGAGAGTAGTTAAGCTATTAAACTTTGGCTTTGAATTTTTGACCAAAGTTCTTAGAGACACATACCACTGTGCAGGGGAAGTGTCAAATTCCTTTCAGAAAATTGGCAAAAATTAATTTTCTTAAAAAGTCACGTACGTCGCCAGTTGAAGTATCGTGTTTCCTTTGAATGTTTTGCTGTATGTAATTTTTGCTTTACGTAATTTTCGCCTGATCAGCAAAATGATCAAGCGCGTGTTTAAATGTTTGCTTTACGTAATTTTTGCATTACCCAATTTTCGCTTGATCAGCAAAATGATCAAGCAGCACCCTTCCTAGGGAAAAATATAATTTTAAAAATCAGTCTTCGTAATTATCGGGATTCAAACAGTTATAGACTGTAAACAAAATAAATTTTGAGTTCGAGTGAAATTTCGAGTTAATAAAAAATACCAAAAACTTATGTGAAATCTGTAATGTTAAATCTGTAAAAATAGTAATAAAAATACTATAAACTTATGTGAATCTGTAGAACTTGTTATAAATCATATCCGAAAATCTGTGTAAGAACTTGAGCCAAATTAATAAAAAATAACAACTGAAAACTATGCAAATCTCGAGTAATTAATTAATTTGGAGAAACGGGTGAGTTCATCAGCGAAAAATAATTTAGACATGATAAGACGACGTTGTAATGGACTGGCCGGAGAAATCACTTCATATTCAATCAACGAGCAGATGGTGCCATTCACAGAAAAATGTCCAGCACGTGAAGTCATACGATCAAAATCACGATCTGTTGGACTGAAGAATCTAGCTTGTGCAACCTCCAATGGAATGATCGTTGATTTTCAGCTTTTTCAAGGCGCTGGAACGTTTCCAGACTGTGGGCTAGGACATGGACCCTCAATTGCCTTACAGCTAATAATATGTTTACCAGTTGGCAGCTAACTTTATTTGGATAGATTTTTACGACCATACCACTTCTGGAAAAACTAAATGAAATAAGTACGTTACAAAGCCACAGGGATCATAATGGGAAACTGATTGGGGAAGTTTCTCCACCTGGAGAAACACCAGAATTCTAACTATCTGAGGATCATCATGGCCCTAAATATAAGTCTCATGATGCTCCAGAAGATATAAGGTACGGCAGATACTTTCATTGGCCCGAAATGGTGGATGGAACACCCAAAAGATGTCGCAACCCGGAGTGTGTCTGCCGAACAAGGGCTCGATGTCAAAAATGCAAAGTACTTTTATCCATGGCTAAGGACAAAGATTGCTTTAAAGCGTACCATACACGGCCAATTATGTAACTAATATTCCATTAATAAAATTGAAAAATGTTTTGAAAGCTACTGTGTCCTTTCTGATTACAAATACTATTTTATTTGAGGTCTAGATGTCCAGCATACACAAACGTGCGAGGTTCTTTTTATGATGATGATATGAAAAATGATGAATGGAAAATTATTTTAATAGACATTTTGAATTATAAGTAATTTGAAGAAAGCACAAAAAAGTATTAACTCTAAGCGATGTTATAAAGTGTTATCGTCGTGGGTCTGAAAGGGTTAAAAATAACTTAGACATGATACTTTAAAGTACAAAATCGGAATTTTTTTTATTTTTTTCCGGTCAATTTTCAATTTTTTTATAAGAAAAAAAGAAGAAGAAGAAAAACTAATCACGGATTCGACTTCCTCGATCAATAATAACTGTTTGAAATAAAAAAAAATTAGAATCACCTTAATATGAAAATTTGTCGATTCCAATTCGAAAAAAATCAGGTCTGTTAATTTAGAAAAATACAGATATCGTGTGAAAGTGTATACCGTTTCCAAAGTTTGCAAAGTGTACACGTTTTTTCTGCGAGCTCCAAAAGTGTTATAAAGAATGTTCACTTTTAAAGCATTGTGCTCGCATTCCAATATTTTATAAATATGTATATTTTTTTGTGCAATTATTTGAGTTCCAAAAACCATACATCATTCAAAGATAAACAGGAGAAAGTGAAAATTTTTTCTCATAACACGTAGCTCGGAATGATTTTATGAACCTACAAAATACGTTGTTAATAAACAGCCCACTTTAGGCCTATGACTGCAACTCACATTTCGTCTGACATGTTAAATGCATTTGCTTTCGACCGTAGATGCTTCATTCTTCTTAATTCAAGAAGTTTCTGTCTTCTTTTTGCTTCAAAACAAGCAATTGAAAAAATAAATGTCATTTTTTAATTCTTTTAACCCTTAAATGCATGAGGTCAGCCCCCAGTATGGAGATCAAGCTCCTTTTATGTAAAATCAGACGCTGACCACGAAATGAGCATTCATTTTCCTGGAAAATGCACCGTTTTCCCGGAAAAGCTCAAAAAGTGTGATTTGTGCAGTGTTCCAATCTTAGAAAAATAGGTAAAAAAACTATTCCAGGTGATAGAGAAACGCTAGATAGATAGAAACGCTATGCACTTAAGGGTTAAGTTTATTTAAACAACCAGAACAGCTGTTTTATCTTGCCAAAAACAAAGTGAAAATGAAACATATCGACAACTAAAATTTACGAATTTAGGAGCACCTAAAAATTAAATCGTACGATTTGCATAAAAACGCAAATCGCGAAATCAAGTGTAAATGGGAGCACGGCTGATAGTGTAGTTTTTTTTTCCTCATTTATAAATTAAATGAAGTTCATTTTTTTCATTTAAAAATATTTAAATAACGTAAAATTTATTAACTCGCGCTTGGTCTTTACATAGAATTAAAGTTATCACGATATTCCTCTTAAATATCAAAATATTAAAGTTTTAAAATTGATAAAAAAAATGAATTTCCAACATAGAAAGAAGCATGTTAGCATAACAAATCGTTTAATGGCAAGTTAGTGGGTTAGTAAGGGTGTGTGCGTTTTATTTTTATATGGCAATGCAATGGAAGACAAAAAACGGAATTTTACTCTCGCTCTCATTCTCAATTTGTCAACACAACAACGCGGAATTTGTGAAAAATGAAAAAAAAATTAAAGTACGTTCACACATAGAAAACACACATGCTGTCCTACACACTTGACAACATGTGTGACTGTCAATATTGCATTTAGTTCACATTATCGAGCATGCCATCAAACATCAATTGCAGAACAATTTATGAGCGTCCACATCGAAGTAAACTGCATGAAATCCTATTTAAAATGCAAAATGTTCACTAGGCTTGACAGTCAGTTCAAACAGGTTGTATGGTTGGACAAGCCAGCAGAAAAATCAACAATTTTTTAAATCCATCCAACAAGTGTGTCAAGCGGTCGTTCCTAGAGTTCACATTATCGAACATTAATGTTGTCAAGCCATGTTGGACAGCATGTGTGATAATGTGAACTGGGCTAATTGAATATGTTAGTTAGGCTTTATTGTTTGTCATTCACATGGAAATGCAATGGTATATTTATGGAAGAGAAAACAACAACAACTCTAGATCTGTGAAGAAGAATCAAAATTAACTGTAGTTCTATTTAAAAAAAATTAAATTGTTTGCCTTCGCAGAAAAACAGGCTACGCGTACAAAGTCGCGGGCATCTACTAGTTATGTAATAAAATTATATTTTAGTGACGCAACAGTTTCAAATATGTCGGAGGATGATTCGACTTGTTCGTCTTTTATGTCAACTTCAATTTATTTGCTACCACCTAGTGTTAATGATGAGTAAGTATTTATTCATTCTTAAATCAAACTTTTTTTGTCTATTAAAATTCTAATTGAGGTACTATATTTTATAACTAAAATTATAATGTTTAGGTGTACAAAAGAGGAATTATCTAAAGATACAGGTGATGTAGAAGATTTCGATGATAATGCTCATAATATTTCCTATGATAGTAACAATCAAAATTTAACAGAATCACAAGAAAAATGCTATTTTTGCCAAAATATAACCATTAAGTGGAAAGGAAACAAGTTATATTGCAGTCAAATTAGAGATAGAAAAAGATTTCTTGAAAAAGTTAAAAGCTATGCAACTGAATGCAACTGATTTACGAATGCTAGAAAAAATAGAAAATGAATTAAACAATGAAAGCAGTGTCATGCAGTATGATTTAGAAGCTGTAAATAGATATTTAATGCAATATACAGAAAAGAATCATCAAAGACCAGAGATAACCGATGAATTATGTTTACATATTTTCGAAGAATATGAGCAGTACAAAAAAAAAACTTTTGAAGGACATCATGGTAAATCAGCTCAAATATATATGATGTACATACAATTCATCTATAATTATCTAATGCTAGAGTATAGTTCCGCATTACCGATTTTAATCTCTACAAATATGTGCTAAAAAAAATGACAAATATTTTCTTCAGTGTAAATCATCAAAACTATGCTAGGTATTTAACAATATATTGACATAAATTGGAGAACATAGAAGACACTGATCCTGGTTTATTGGAAAAGTATGGAGACTGTTTTTTCGGTGTGAAAAGGACCTCAAAGCCATTTTCTCGAATACCGATCGACATCACATTAGAACATACAATAAACGCAAATGCTGCTTCTAGAGCAGCTGGAATATCGTAATTACTTACTTACTTGGGTGGCCATAACAACCCGTTACTGAGTTACGGCCGACCTCAAAAGCTCTCTCCAGGCGCCTCTGCTTCGCGCGCGCCTTCTCCAATCATTCATACCAAGCGTTGATAGGGTTTCCTCGGCTTGGTCTCTCCATCGGAGGCATGGTCTTCCTCTTCGTCGTCGCCCAGCGGCTTCCGCATCAAACACCTTTTTCGCCGGAGCTTCTTCGTCCATACGTACAACATGTCCCAGCCAGCGCAGACGTTGGATAGTGATGCGCTTGACTATGTCAATGTCAGCGTAGAGCTCGTACAGTTCGTGGTTCATTCGAATACGGTAGTCTTCGCCGACGTGAACAGGACCGAAGATTTGCGAAGAATTTTTCTCTCAAACACCCCAAGCGTGGCTGCATCAGTCTGCGACACAACCCATGCTTCTGCGCCGTAAAGTAGCACGGGTAAGATGAGCGTCTTGTAGAGTGTCAGTTTTGTCGGGCGAGAGAGGTCTCTACTACTCAATTGCTTACTGAGGCCATAGTAACACCTATTAGCAACAGTTAGTCTTCGCTTTATCTCCAGGCTGACATCGTTTTGAGTGTTCACGGCGGTGCCAAGATAGCTGAATTCCTTGACAACTTCGAAAGTATAGTTGTTCGCAGTAACAAAGGATCCAATACGCCGCGTCTCCCTGTTTGTGGACAGCATATACTTTGTTTTGCCCTCGTTCACCGTCAAACCCACTTTCGCTGACTCTTTTTCGATAGCAGAGAACACAGCAGTAACATCTCCCTTACAACGTCCAATGATATCAATATCATCGGCATATGCAAGGAGCTGGACACTTTTGTAGAAAATAGTGCCATTACGATGTACACTGGCTCTTCGCAACACCCCTTCCATCACAAAGTTGAAGAGGTTGCAGGATAGTGGATCGCCCTGTCTGAAACCTCGTTCGGTATCAAATGGTTCGGAGAGGTCCCTTCCTACTCTGACGGAGCTGGCTGTGTTGCTCAACGTCATTCTGCAAAGCCGCACCAGCTTCGCAGGTATACCGAACTCAGACATGGTGGCATACAGGCAATCCCGTATTGGGCTATCGAAAGCAGCTTTAAAATCGATCTGTTTTTCGTGGGTTTTTTCCAGGATTTGACGTAGTGTGAAGATCTGGTCTATGGTGGACTTACCGGGTCTAAAGCCGCACTGATAAGGCCCAATCAGTGTGTTGGCAAACGGCTAAAGTCTTTCACACAGTACAGTCGACAGGACCTTGTAAGAGATGGCAAGAAGACTGATTCCCCGGTAGTTAGCGCAGATTGTCGGGTCACCTTTCTTCAGTACAGGACAAAGGACACTGAGATTCCAATCGTCGAGCATGCTTTCTATCGTAATTAATATGACTAATTCTATTGGTGCTCCGCAAAAATTATCTATTACACATTCGTTACGTACCCACATGATCTCGAAATTAATGGATTTTTGTAACTTAAATTCTAAAGATGATGTTACAAAAGATTTGAGAAAATCTTCAATAATGCAAAGTAATAAAAATGTTGAAGATTTGTTAAATATTATCAAACAATGTACAAATCCATTTTCAAATGAATTATCACAATCTCACTTATACAATATATCATCAGGACAGTCTGTATCTGATGATATTTATACATTTTTATCATCGATTGAAAGCACAGGAGAGCAGCAGAGGATTCGATTTATTGCTAAGTCGCGTACTGATCCAGAAAGGTTTGACAAACCGATTTCTAAAAACAAAGTCATCAATTTCGCTTTCAAATGTACCAAAAAGCTACAAATTAATGATGAAATAAAAGAAGTTTCTATTCAACGGACGGCTGCTTTATGCAAGTTAACGGCGCATCATAGGTTAACCTTTTATTCAGATCTTTTGAATACTTTATTTCACATTTTTATTTTTCGTTTGATACGGCACACCGTGGGTTAATTTTTATTCAGATATTTAATATTTTTCAAATACTTTATTTCACTTCATCAAAAATGAAATAAAATATTAACATCCTGTTGACAAGCAAAAATCAACAAAAGCAAAATTAACAAATTAAAATTATAAACAACTCTGCAAAATGTGAAATAAAATATCAGCTGCACAGTCAGCAAAATAGTGTTGAAAAGACTTACTGGAACAAACATAAAATATGATAAATAAGTCTTAAGTAAGAATTGAATGAATAAACAATGCTCATAGAGCAACGGAATTTCTAGCTATCTTTTGACTCAACATAACTGGCGCCCAACGTAAAAAAGGGAACGGCAGCGTTACAACACAACGACAACACAACTGGTGATTTGATTCTTTTAAGAAAAACTACAAACTACGAGGGATTCAACTCTGTTAAAAGCTACGAGGGATTTAACTACGAGAACACAACTTTATTCTAAAATGCATCATGGAACTCCAGTTCATCGTAGGATGAAAATTATTTTCTTGTAAGTTTCAGAGCCAATTATTGTGTTAGTGTTTTTTTTTTTCTCTCTCTTAAAAAAGCCGTGTTGTCGATTTGTGCGCGTTTTAAACACTTCGAAATTTTATTTGGTTGAAATCAATTGAATTTAAGTGCTTATTGTATTCCTTCCCCAAAAAAAAAAAATTGCGATAGCAAGTGCAATCATTCCTAGGAATTGATTTAAAAAAAAAATTTTCTTTTAGTTAAATGAAAATAAAATTGCAATAGCAAGTGCATTCTTCGGAATTAAAATCGAAAAAAAAAAAAAGTTTTAAGTTGAGTGAAAATTTGTATCACTTTCCACAAAAATTGCGATAGCAAATACAATCGTTCTTTGGAATTGATTTAAATTTTTTTTTAATTGAGGTGAAAAATCGTGCCACTTCCCCAAAAATTGCAATAGCAATTGTAATATTAAGTACAACCATTCGTAAAAACTGAATTACAATATGAGCGTATCTAGGGAACAGGTACTGACAATCGTCAACTCCGCAATAGAGGCACTAGGCCTCAGATTTAACGAACAATTGGGGTCAATTACAACTGCAATTAAACAGTT
This sequence comes from Tricholauxania praeusta, assembly GCA_949775025.1. Classification (NCBI taxonomy): domain Eukaryota; kingdom Metazoa; phylum Arthropoda; class Insecta; order Diptera; family Lauxaniidae; genus Tricholauxania; species Tricholauxania praeusta. The sequence goes on along the minus strand of OX459032.1, from coordinate 10,880,624 downwards.
GCAACCACCCTCTGCGGAAATATTCGTACCGGTCAGTATTCGGCCGGATATTCAAAATAATAATACTACACTTGACCTCATTAAATCCTTACCTGAATTTAAGGGAGAATCTTCGACCTACCCAGCCTGGCGTGAAGCCGCAAATTTTGTAATTAGTTATTATCCAGCGGGATCCGAAAATTACTATATAGCAATGGGGATACTTCGGAATAAAATTAGTGGTCCGGCAAACGCTACGTTATCCGCTTTCAATACTGTTTTAAATTTTCGTGCCATTATTACAAAGCTGGACCAAACTTACGCCGATAAGAGGTCGACACACGTTTTAGAAAATGAGCTGAGTATCCTTCGACAGGGTAATCAGTCACTCGGCAAATATTACGATGCCGTCGATAAAAAATTGACTTTAATTATTAATAAAAACAAAATGACCCATAGCAATAACGAGGCAGTTACTGTGGCTCTCAATGAACGCGCTCGGGAAAACGCGCTTCGTGTCTTTATCTCGGGACTACGTCGGCCACTTTGCGATATTTTATTCTCGGCTAATCCAGCTGACCTCCCCTCAGCCCTGGCCACCGCACAGGAGTTAGAATCCAACCAAAAGCGGCATGAATTTGCAAAAACATTCGCAGCTGGAGATATAGTGAAAACTCGTATTTCTCAGCCTATGTTTAGATCAAGGAAACCCGAACAGGCCCCAACCCCAATGGAAGTTGACCCAGGTTCATCCATTTACCGTAGAAATAATACAAGTGGTAACCAAACTAATAGGACAACTCAACAGCAGAATAACGCTGTAGGGAATCGGACTGCAAGACGGGACAATGAACAGGTTACTTTAGTTAGGCGAACTCCATTTGGACAGCAGGAAAATACCCAACGGGTAAATCAGTTGTTAGATGAACCATTAGTAGAATCTGAAATTGAAGATTCAGTGTACGACTTTGAGAACGATCAGGAACCCCAAATATGTGCAGACGAAGAGGTTAATTTTTTAGGATAACTTCACTCCTACCATTCGTCATCCGAAAAATGAAAAACGGTCAGTAGCTACGAATTCTCGTCGACACTGGCGCATCAAAAAACTATATTAAACCTCTAGCATATCTAAAAAAAATATCGACAGTAGAAAAACCATTTAAAGTTAGTTCAGTAAACGGAACTAATATTATAACCGAAAAATGTTTAGTGAACATTTTGAACCATACAGCAACATTTTTTGTATTACCCGCCCTTAAAAGTTTCGATGGAATAATAGGATACGACTTTTTGAGAGAAATAGAAGCAAAATTAGACATTAAAACTGGTATTCTATATTATAAATCTGGCGATGAAGTACTCCATCACCAAAATTTCCAACACGTAAATATGGTCACAATTGATGAAAGTGCAGTACCACATCAAGTTCACGATAAACTTCAATCAATAATATCAATTAATTCAAATGCCTTTGCAGACCCCAACAGAGCGTTACCCTATAACACTAGCGTCCAGGGCACAATTAGAACAAAAAATGAGGAACCGATATATGCCAGAAGTTACCCTTACCCTATTTCTGCAGCGTCCTTTATTAACGAGGAAATTAAATCGCTCTTACACGATGGGATCATTCGAAAATCAAACTCACCCTACAATTCCTCAATCCATGTAGTAAGTAAAAAGGGAGTAGATGAAAATGGTTCCCAAAAGCTCCGTATGGTCATAGATTTTCGAAAAATCAATGAAAATACTGTATCCGATAGGTATCCTATACCCGAAACGTCAACAATTTTGGCAAACTTAGGTAACTCAAAGTTTTTTACAACACTAGATCTAAAATCAGGCTTTCACCAGATTTCTTTAGCGGAAAAAGACAGACAGAAAACTGCATTTAGTGTAAACAACGGCAAATATGAGTTTTGCCGCCTACCCTTTGGATTAAAAAATGCACCGAGCATTTTCCAAAGGGCTATTGACGACATTTTGAGAGACGATATTGGCAAAATATGCCACGTCTACATGGACGATATTATTATTTATTCCCCAGACGAAAATTCGCACCTGATACATATAGAAAATTTATTAAAAAAATTAGAACAGGCAGGAATGAGAATATCTTTGGACAAAACCAAATTCTTCAAAACAGAGGTCGAATTTTTGGGGTTTATTGTATCAGCAAAAGGAATTAAAACATGTCCAGATAAGATGAAAGCAATCCTTAGTTATGAAACACCAAAAACTTTAAGAGCCTCACGCTCTTTTCTAGGCCTCTCCAGGTATTATAGGAGATTCATTAGAGGATACGCGGAAATCGCAAAACCTCTCATAAAATACCTTCGCGGAGAAAAGGGACATATTACATCTCAACAATCGAGAAACTTCAAAATAAATCTAGACCCTGAAGGCATGTGCAGCTTTGAAAAACTAAAGACAATTTTAAGTTCGGAGGACGTATTACTTGCCCACCCTGATTATAACAAACCCTTCGAACTAACCACAGATGCATCTTCTGTTGCTCTTGGGGCAGTATTGTCTCAGGAAGGCAGACCCATCACTATGATTTCTCGGACACTTTCAAAAGCCGAAGAAAATTATGCAACCAACAAAAGAGAGTTGCTTGCCATAGTATGGGCGTTGCAAGATTTAAGGCATTATCTCTATGGAATAACGGACATAAATATTTTCACCGACCATCAGCCACTTACATTTGCGATTTCAGATCGTAACCCTAATTCAAAAATAAAAAGATGGCGAGCCTTTATAGAGGAATTTTCACCCAAATTTCACTATAAGCCAGGCAAGGAAAACAAGGTAGCCGACGCCCTTTCAAGACAATACCTTAACAATATTTCCGAAAACTCAAGTGGTGCAACAGTTCATAGCGAAATATCTTCCACGCAAATTGTAAAGACTATAAAATTTCCAGTTAATCAATTTAAAAACCAGCTTATCTTGATGAAATCCGAACACAGTTATAGGGGTAAAAAAATACTTTTTCAGAAATTTATTCGCCACATGCTAAATTTCGCTAATATCGATACACTTTTTAAATATTTACAAGAAAGCATAAACCCAAATACGGTAAACGCAATACACTGCGACCTTCAAACTCTAGCTCAAATACAGAATAAACTGATAACAACCTTTCCTTCTGTTAAATTTGTTCACACGGAACGTATGGTGATAGATATTACTAATAAGGACGACTAACTTGAGATAGCAACCATAGAACATAATAGAGCACATAGGTCGTTACAGGAAAATTTCCAACAAATAATCAGCGAATATTACTTCCCCGAAATTAAAAAAGTACTGAGGAGTATAGTAGTTAATTGTAAAATCTGTCTTGAGAATAAACACCAAAGAAAATAGAAATCGCGGAAACCCCATTACCAAATTTCCCAGGTGAAATTCTGCATATGGATATATTAATAACTAACAAACAACATTTCTTCACATGTATTGATAGATTTTCGAAATTTGCTTTTACCGTTCCGATCGCTTCTCGCTCCTCTATCGACATAAAAACGGCCTTAATGATGGTGTTGTCTAGATTTAAAAAAACAAAACTTGTTGTCTCGGACAACGAGAAATCGTTTCAATCTAGCATAATCTCCACGTTACTAAGAGACCACTTTAAAACAGAACAGTTCTTTGTACCTCCTCTCCATAGCAAAAGCAATGGCCAGATAGAGAGGTTTCACGGAACACTATTGGAAATAGCGCGTTGTTTAAGGGAACAAAATGATTTAACCAATATGATAGATTTGATACTTTTAGCAACTATAAGGTATAATCACACTTTTCACTCGGTAACCAGAAGAAAGCCAGTAGATATATTAGGCGACTACTCAACGGAAAAATTAGAAGATATAAGACAAAGATTAGCAGCAGCTCAGGAAAAAGTCGTCAGCAGAAGCAAAGAAAACACTGCGAGTAGGATCTTCAATCCGGGGGACAAGGTATTCGTACGTAGGAACAGGAGACTAGGGAATAAGTTTGATAAAATTTTCGTAGAGGGTACAATACAGATAGACTTAGGAACTACAGTTATAATTAATGGACGGAAAGTCCATAAGGATAATATACGATAATAAACCTTTTTTTTCTCTCTCTCTTTGTCAGAATTTTTGGTCTCTATCAACTGACTTACGCTTAGTTACACGACTACTTGGCCGCACACTTTATAGCAGTTACAAAAGGGAAAGCGACAACCTACAGGGATTTTACTTACCTAATACACGAGACAAAACTTTCGCAGTACCAAGAAATAATCCATCAGACAAAGGAAACTATTTACCACTTCGAGGACGACTCAAGACGGAAAGAAATCATTACTGAACAATTAAAGGAGATTGACCGGATTATTAGTACACTTTTTGTTACAAGAAGATTTGCGAGATCCATAGACTTTATCGGGCCAGCGTTCGTTGCGGGTACGCCTGACCATGGAGACTATGAACTACTACTCACAAAGCAGAATTACTTGATAGAAAACAACAACAGACAAACAAAGATTAATTCTCTCATACAGGACAAGAGTTGACTTCGTCTCTTTGTCAGTGTCGGTAGTGTTTTTAAGTGTATTGTGATTTTGTTATTATTATTTTCTAATAATTTTTGCTCAATTAATAATTAATAAATTTTGTGTTTAATTTAGTGTCGTTTCTGAAAAATTGCATGATTATATTAATCTTTTTGTTTTAATTTTGTGTTTTGGTTATTTTGCGTTACACACAAACATACATTCATGTTAATATTAACTTACTTTCTGCAAGCAAAATAAATCAGTGTAAGCAGTGCAACATTTTTGTTTTTGATTCGCTTTTGTGCTTTGTTCGTATACAAAGCTAGACTTTAAACTCTGTTGTGTTTGTTGTTGCTGCTTAGCGGGTGAATTTTTTGCTTGATTTTTAACCCTTTTTGCACTGCTCTAAAAATATTTTAAATTGCTTTTTTTTTTTTTAAAATTTCAAGATGGATTATTTTTCCTCTGAAAATTTGTTAGCTTGCTCTCTAATAGATCAGTGCAAAAGCCAAAATATATTGAATTCTATGTTTTCCTGTTCAGGTCCCTGTGAACAGGTGTTTCATGCCTCTTGTGTAAACTTAGCAAAATCTGTTACTGACTTATTATGCTCTGTCCATTCGGGCCTGCAATGGTACTGTCCATCTTGCAGACCCCTTTCCCCGTCGGTCTTTTACGAAAAAATTAAGCAATTTGGGGAAAATCTTAACAATCTGAATAATAATTTCAGAGATATTCTTAACTATTATCCCCAAATTGAAAAAAGCCTTAATGAGGCTATTTCACCGGATGTTAGTTTGCAAAATAAAACTATTACCGAGGCTACTATGGTTTTTGCTTCCACTCCTTCGATCTCCACTTTACCTAAACAAGCTATTTCCTTAAAAAAGAAAAGAAAGTCTAATAAGAAATTAAATAAGAAATTAAATAAAAATCTGGGTAATGTGGGGAGGGTGGGCGGTGCGGCCGTCAGTCGTGACAAAACTCCCGTGGATTGCTCTCTAAATACCTCTTCACCCACTCCCAATTTTCCCGCTATAATCTCTAGTAGCAATCTTTCATCTCCTTCCTCCACTATAAATAATCCTGTCAATTTCGGCTAATCCGCGGGTGGATGTTGCGATTGATAGCTCTGTGCCTCCGGTTTCCCTGCAGGCATTACCAAGGTTAAAATCGATTTTTATTTCACGACTGCATTCCAATACTACCTCTGACAGCGTTAAAAATTTTATCAGACAAAATCAAATTATTCCTGCCGACGCCTTCGTTTCTTGCAGGAAACTCGGTAATAAACCAACTCATGCGTCTTTTAAAATAACAGTGGCATCTTCTCATGTTTCTGCCATTCTTAAATCTAAAGCATGGGTGGATAATATCTATGTTTCAGAATTTAAATCGAAAAAAAATGATAAAACTGCACGTTCCAATTCAAAAAACTGAAACGGCTATCCCTTTACTATCAAAATGTAAGGGGTTTGCGTTCCAAGACGCAAGATATCTTTTTATCAACTCAGAATTTCTCTGAGGATATTATCGTGTTTACCGAAACTTGGTTAAACAACAGTTTTCTCAATATGGAACTTTTTGATAATAGTTTCCATGTTTTTAGAAGAGACAGACACTTGGAAGATCTTTCTTCTGTTGGTGGAGGCGTCTTAATAGCTATAAAAAATCATTTAACCAGTTCATTAGTTGAAATTGCCTGTGCATCTAATATTGAACTGTTATGTGTTAAGGTCACACATTGTAACTCTAATTTATACATTCTTAACACTTATGTTCCTCCAAATAGTAGCGCAGATGTCTACGAATGTCTTTCGATGGCCGTAGAATATATTATTAATGAACTAGACACTAATGACGACATTTTGTTGTTAGGTGACTTTAATCTGCCTGACCTAAAATGGACTCCTTCGGACGATGGTACATATTTTTATGCATCTTGTCCAAAAACTCGACAACAACAAATTTTTGTTGACGAAATACTTTCAAATTTACAACAAGTAAGTTGTATAACTAACTGCCATGGACGACAACTTGACTTAGTCTTGACTACAAATAGTAGCAATGTTATTGTAAGAAATGCTATCCATGCTCTGTCTACGGTTGATTCCTATCATCCACCTTTGAGTATTGTGTACCAGTCTGTCAATGAAAATTTGACTAATGCATGTTCATCCATTAATATTTACGAATTCAATTTTAAGAAAGCTGACTTTTTAAAATTGAATGAAAACTTAAGAAATAAATTAGACAACTTACTCATTTTTTTTAATAACAATACATTTGATGATTGCATTAAATTTTTCTATGGTGAACTTTTTTCTGCCATAGCATTGTCGGTTCCATATACAAAAAAGTACACCAATAATTCCTCGTACCCCTGGTATACAAAGGATTTGAAAAAAGTTCGCAATGGCCGTAATAGGGCATGGAATAAATACGTTTGTAGCCAGGACCGTAATGACCTTGTTGCTTATCAGCGACTGTTTCTTGAATTTAAAGATATGTCAGCTTTGGTTTATTCTGAATATTTGAATAAAATAAGGCTGAATATTCTTCATGACCCCAAACATTTTTGGGGTTTTATTAATTCTAAAAAAAAATCTGACGGGTTTCCATCTGAGTTTAAAACAGTTGATGGGCTCACTAGCGACCCACAAGTTATAGCCGGGTTGTTTGCTAATTTGTTTAATGAATCGTTTTCTACGGATTTATTTAGCCCTGAAATCAACTATTTTGAATATATGGATAACGACCCTTTAGTTTCGGTTAATGAGATATCTTTCTCTCCTGACCTCATAGAGAAATATATTTCATCTGTTGATGATGACTTCAACTCCGGGCCGGATGGTATTCCTGCGACAGTTTTAGTAAACTGCAGCTCTGTGCTGAGTCAACCCCTCAGTATTTTATTTAATAGATCAATTCAAGAAAGCTATTTTCCTAAGTTTTGGAAAAATGCATACATTAGCCCCATTTTCAAGAAAGGGTGTAAAAATGATGTTTCAAACTACAGGCCCGTGGCTAAGTTATCATCAATACCGAAAATTTTTGAACATATTATATACGATCAGGTTAAGGTGTGCTGTGGTGAAGTCATAACAACTCGTCAGCATGGTTTTGTTAATGGCAGATCTACAGTTTCTAACCTCCTTGATTTCACTTCTTTTGCATTAAGCTCTTTAGACTCTGGTGGGCAAGTTGACTGCAATTACACTGACTTCAGTAAAGCATTTGACAAATTACCACATAATTTGATTTTGTTTAAGTTAAAGAAGCTTGGATTTCCCTTAAGTTTTGTCAGCTGGATTGAATCTTATTTATCTGATCGCTCGTATCAAATAAAATTTAGGAGAGTGTTTTCCTCCCCATTTAGCGCGACATCAGGTGTTCCACAAGGAAGCCACCTGGGGCCGCTCCTGTTCATTTTAGCAATTAATGACGTTACACATGTTATTAAAAACTCCCATCTGTTAGTATATGCAGATGACATGAAAATTTACAGGAACGTAAAGGGGGTTGGTGACACTATTCCACTTCAGTCTGACTTGAAATCCTTTGAAGTTTGGTGTTCTAAGAATAACTTACATCTTAATCCTGATAAATGCCAAGCTATGATTTTTACCAGGAAGAAAACTATTGTGGAATTTGATTATAAATTAAAAGATAAAAATATTTGTCGTGTCGATGTAGTCAAAGACCTAGGTATACATTTTGATACTAAGTTGACTTTTAATGAGCATATTAATCAAATTTGTAAAAAATCCTCATCTCTGCTTGGCTTTATTAAGAGGTGGGCAAAAGAATTTAATAGCCCTTTAGTAACGGTGACTTTATATAATACAATAGTGCGCCCTAACTTAGAGTACGCCAGCCAAGTATGGTCACCATTTTATAATATTCATATAAATAGAATTGAAAGAATTCAAAAAAATTTTATTCGTTTTGCTCTCAATGGCTTAAATTGGATTGACCCTTTATGCCTTCCTCCTTATGAGGATCGTTTAAAGTTATTACATATGCAATCTTTGAGCTCGCGTAGAAATATTGCGGATATACTTTATCTGCATCAACTTGTAACTGGGTCTCTTGCTGCACCAGAGCTTCTTAACTATATACATTTTAATAGTAATCGGAGGAGTACTCGTAACTCTTATCAGTTATTTTACCAACCGGTTAGTAGAACTAATTATATGGCTACAGCTCCTTTTAATCGCATGACAACTCTTATTAATAATTGCGAAGTTTATAACATTAGCTTGTCAAAAGGTCAACTCAAGCTTAGACTGAAAACTAACTGTAGCTAAATTTGTAGCTTAATGGTGGTGTGAATTTTTTTGTTTGTGCTGTCCGAGCCCCACAGCATGCTGGGTAAATTTTTTCTAACATTTATGCCTTGGACCACGTAAATTTATACATATAATTATTTTAATATCTATATGTCTATTTTTACATGGTGTGAGTGGGTATGTTGAGAAAGTGCGATAAAGCTAAGAAAAAATTATAAAATAAATAACAAATTAATGTGCATGATAATTTTTTCTATTCCATTTTTTATTGAATAAGCTTTTTACTTGGTATAAAGCTTCAATGCTAAATAGCTAAGAAGGCTATAATAGCTGTAGTAGCTAAACTCTATTATTATTAAAATAAATGAACTAACCAGAACGATTAACACATTGAAAGAGGGACATGACGATAATACCATATTAAAAGGCGGTAAAGAGTTGTTGTTAGAGGTTATCATAAATAGGAACAATGCAATAATTAATCACTTAAATTCAATTGCGCTTTCGATAGTTCTAGCAAAAGATAGTTTGATCAACCCACTCATATTAGATAATATAGAAATCAACAGCTTAATTGACTCTGAAGCGGTACCAATTAGTATAAGTGGTATATTAAGTATATCGGAGGTAAAAATTCTTCAAAATAATGAAATAATTTTTTATATTGTTAAAATTCCTTTACTAAAAAAACTTTGTGACTATATTAAGGTATATCCAGTAAGTCATAATAGGTCAATGATAAAATTAGATACAGATGAGGCAGTAGATTGCGCTGGAATTTTTGAACCAATCAAAGAATGCAGAGACATATCGATCGCACGAATTTGCCAACCAACAGCTTCACCATGCTTATCACAGCTACTTAATAGCAACACAGCATCCTGCCCGACAGAAAGTGCTCACCATCTCCCAGCCATCCAGAAAGTATCTGAGGGAAACATAATATTGAACGAAGTACGCAATACAACAATATCCGATGGGCAAAATTAAACCATTTCAGGAACATTTTTGTTAACTTTTTCTGATGCAATCAAAATTAATGACACAAGTTACAACGTACAACATAATGCAACGTTAGCTGAACCAAATCCATCAAAAACCCTGGATATGAAGTATTTGCAACACAAGATAAAGCTATCATTACCATATCTCCATGAGATTCACTTGGATAATACAAACCATATTGCCACCTTGACCGAGAAAGTACTCGCACAAAGGAAATATTTTTCTTTCTCAACCATAGCAATACTTACCACAGCAGCGATTTTGATAATTTGCTATATCATACGACGATTAAGGACAGTAAACATCGAGAAAGACATACAGGTGATTGTTGGTAAAATAAACGGTCGGAACGAGGACGTCCCGAATTTAACGGAGGGAGGAGTTAACGGCGCATCATAGGTTAACCTTTTATTCAGATCTTCTTTTGAATACTTTATTTCACATTTTTATTTTTCGTTTGATACGGCACACCGTGGGTTAATTTTTATTCAGATATTTAATATTTTTCAAATACTTTATTTCACTTCATCAAAAGTTAAATAAAATATTAACATCCTGTTGACAAGCAAAAATCAACAAAAGCAAAATTAACAAATTAAAATTATAAACAACTCTGCAAAATGTGAAATAAAATATCAGCTGCACAGTCAGCAAAACAGTCAGCAAAATAGTGTTGAAAAGACTTACTGAAACACACATAAAATATGATAAATAAGTCTTAAGTAAGAATTGAATGAATAAACAATGCTCATAGAGCAACGGAATTTCTAGCTATCTTTTGACTCAACATAACTTGCATCACTGCAAAACAATATCGATCTTGAAGAAGCCTTAAAGTATCCATTGACTCTGATCCCATTTTCACTTTGTCATAATGATGGATCTATTTGCAAAACTCAGAAATCGGTTGTTATTCAAGAGCTGAAGACATACCAGGTAAAAATTCTTAAGTCATAACATATTCAAATTAAGCTGTATTCAAATCAAGTAGCTGACCAAAAAAAAGAATTTTGTAATGATAACATTTTTAAATAAGTTTTCCCCGGTTTTTTTTATACCGATGAAGCTGAAATACTTACTTTCTTCGAAATTATGAAGGGCGTAACAACGTCTTTTATAATAATAAATAAGATAATTTTTTGAAAATAGATACGTTGCCTTTAACATGGGCTTCTATGGAGTTTTTTTAAAATTTATTTTTAAAAACTGGCGTTTTTAGACTCTTCGCAATGTTATTTTATGTATGTAAAAAAATTTTCAATCTAATTCATTCAAAATTGACCCCAAAAAACTTGTTTCAAATAGGTCAGAAACTTCCCTCAACATCAATTTTTTATTCACCAGGTAAATAATTATGAGCCACCGGCAGCAGATATTCATATTTATGATGGGTTTTATTAACTGCACACGTTAAAAAATGTCCCAGCTACGTATGGCAAAATTTCAATGTATGTATTCAAAAAGTGGCAGATAAGAAGAAAGTTCATATAATTTCCGATAAGTTCTGCGAACCAAGTATAAACGACTACGAGCATCGACAGAGATGTACAAAAAAATAATAAGCGGTCCTCAGATTTTGGAAAATTATTAAGAAGCAATCATTTCAAGGAAAGTTTCGTTGAATTTTTAATAGAAGATTGGGCGAGTGATGAATTTGTATCCTTATGTCAAAATAAAACTGTTAAACTGAACTACGGAAATAATTGTTACGTATATGAAGTTATTAATGACAAGATGAAAAAATCTATAGATTTTAATTTATCGTGCTATCATGAAGAAGCTGATACAAAGATTGTATACCACATATGCCAACCTCCTACAAATTATTATATTCAGATTCATTGCTCGGATTCAGACATTCCGATAATTATGCTTTCCAATATGAAATTTTTGAAAGCAGATGTGCATATTGTGATAAATATAAATATGCAAAAAAAGTGAGTTTCTAAATATTAATGAAATATATGAGAAAATAGGTGAAAATCGGCAAGAGCACTCGCAGTTGCACATATATTTCCAGGCAACGACTGTAATCCAGCTTTTTTCAAAAAAGGCAAAAAAAGGAGTTTTGCTATATTAAAGAAAAATTCTGCTATCCAAGAAGCTTTTGTTCAATTAATAGAGATTGTGCCTAAAAACTTCGATATATCCAACGCCATATTTAAAATTATTGAAGAATATGTATGCCGAATCTATTCATTGAAATCCAAATCTGATATTCATAAAGGTAGATTCGAAATGTTCGAAAAAAAATACAAACATATTCATGAAAATTAACCTGTCATGAAAAAACGTTTCTCAGGGTTCGATGCCTCAAGTCTTCCACCGACTAAAAGAGAACTTTTGCAGCAAATAAAGAGGACTATTTACATATGTAATATTTGGTGCAATGCTTATCTGAGAACTCCAACTGAGTTAAATATTGAAGAATGCGGCTGGATACAAATCGATGGTACCTACGAGTAATTTTGGTACGATGGGAAACAATGTCCCACTTTTAAAGACATATCGACTCTTAATTCAGGTAACGTATACTTTATAGTAAACATTCTCTGTGTTTCCGCTTTAAAAACTCTATGGGTTCATTTAAAACAGTACTTTTTTGATATTTATTTAAAGTTACTTTTTAAAAGAAAACAGACTTTAATGCAAAGAAAAATATATTTTTCGATATTTTTGTGTAGATACTTCTGTAATAAATATGATCAATCGAAAAATGTCAAAAATTTATCAACGTTTTTTTAATAAGATTTTTTTAATTTTCACACGATCCTAGCTTATAAATACGCATTTTGTACCTTTTTTAATTTCGAATCTATTCACCATTTTAGAATTCGAATATTTTAAAAATTCGCAAATATGTAGCTAATTGTTTATAAAATTACTGCTCATCAAACTGTAAGCAATTATCTGTAAATTTTTGAGTTTTCAAAATATTCAAATTCTAATACGGTCAATCGATTTGAAATTTTCATAACTTTTAAACATAATAAAATATTTTATTCACAGTTTCGACTTCTATTGACGAGGATAATTGGGAGACAAGTTCAGCTTCAGAAACTGGAGATGATAATAATTGGGATAAGGAAAGCAGTGAATCGGAGTAATCTGACGAAAATGAATAATCAAATAAATTGTTTTTTAATAATAAATATTTTGTAAGCACAACTTTTATATTATGAATAATGATAATTAGTCTATTAATATTAATAATAATACCATAAATTTGTTCTTTCATTATACTTACAATATTAAAAATATCACTGCCAATTACCCATAAAAATTAAATTTTTTAAATTACCTTAAAAATTAGATTTTTTGTCCGACTATGGATCTACCACTGTATTTTGTCTGACAGTTGCATTTTTTATGACAGAATATAATTTTTTATATCCTCCATTTTTGTCGGAAAAATGGTAATAAATATAAGGGCTGCACGAAACCCTTGACTTCAGTGCGTCCGAGAACAATTGCCCTCCCTGAAAATTGTCCGAAAAGGTTACCACTTGATTTTAAATATTTTTTACAATGGACTCTGCCAAAATTGGCTCTTAGGTCATAAATTTTTTGATTTCATAAAGTTTGCATAGTTGGCGTGTCGGATACGCTAAACGACCCAACATTTTTGTCCGACAAAATGTTTTACGCTTTTTATGTATAAAAAACTCTTGATTAAAATAAAATGTAACATATAGGTCATAAATTTTTTTATCTCGTAAAATTCATGACTTTGTGATGGCTTGAAAGGAAAACGCCCCACTATCATACTTGGCTATGTTCAAAATTTGTCCGACTTGACGTGAATACCACATACAAAAAGTTTGAGCAGTGTGGTCATGAATAATTTTTTTACTCCAGGACCCAAGGACTATTAATCCTAGTAATGGGCCATTGTCCAGACATATAAGGCTACTGCAATCATCTGACACATCGTGAAAAAATCAAAAAGTTATTATTTTGACACTAATATATATATAAATGAAAAACAATTTTGTACTAAAGAGTGCCACTTAAAGGCACCCTTAATAGATACAACTTTGGCGAGTTTCGCTGTTGTAAAAACCTATAGGTAGGGTTCAAAATGTAGAAATCCTAAATGTAGAAATTTTAACATTTTACTCATCCTTCCATGTTTTAATAGGTGAATATCTTTTTTTATCTAGTTCTGGTACATAATTTGTCACTTTTGAAAAATATTAAAGTGAAAAAAAAATTAAATCCTCGGAGATAAGGTTGGATCTGGGATACTTGCAACGTTAGCATTACTTAACTTCTATATAAAGTTTAATCTGGCCACAAAAAGAGACTTAAGAAAAAATATTTAAGTCTAGCCAATGATCTCGATATAGTTTAATTCGTCTTTTATCTATCGGAACGCCAACGGGTTCCCTTCGAACAAAGTTATAGTAGTGCAATATAAGTTTCAAAATTCCTTTATTTCCACGTTTCAGCACAGGAAGTGATAGGACATCCCATTTAAGTCCGTTTCTTAGTGCTAGTATATAAGTTAACACAATCGCCTAACAACATAAAACAATAACCTTAAGCTTTTACTGAGCTAAGCCGGATATTGCAACATATCTACGATGCTGATAACCAACAACTCAAAGCGCAAGATCAGCAGTTCTAAAGGCACAAATGAAGCCCAAGCTAAAGTATTTTTCACAGCTCTCACGGGTGCCAACGCAAAATACAAGCTCAGCAATTAGGGCCTTTGCTTAGGTTTAATTATAACTAAGGTGACCTTACTTCCCGTTTTAAACGGGACAGTCCCGTTTCCAAGCCTCCTGTCCCGTTGTCCCGAAAGAAGACAGAACCGTCCCGTTTTCAGAAAATGTTTTAATGAATTTTAAAATCTATGTAATAGCTGTACTTCACGCGTAAAACAAAGCGTCACGTCGTTGTTTGAAATCTGTGATTGGCTACCCGAGCCGACTCGAATAACACTGTGGAACAAATTTAGGTTAGCTCTGAGAGTGAGGGGTCAAAATAGAGGCTAAATTAGAAGACCCGTATCGCGGCGTTTCTTTATGTTAGTTCGATTTTTTTTTTTTTATCGACCTTCGAACTTTGCAGTCAAATGCCGATTTTCAGCATATTGTTTATATGGTTTTTTGGCTATAACTCATCGACTAATTGATATTTTTCAATCTGTAAAAGCCAAATTATTGCTAGAGACCTGTGCAACAATTAAAATTTTTTAAAAAATTTATATAGAAAATTTTTGTGGTGCTTATGAAGTAAAATGTTGGAAAAATTATTTTTTTTCCATGCTTTTTGAAAATATTTTCCACAAAACTAAGTCTTTTTTGCTTTCTGTTTGATCTATAATATGCTTCTCAGTTTCTTCAATAAATTTCATTTGAAAAGAAAACAATCATAATACAAAACTTGCGTTTTCCAGCTTAATATTAATTTACTTCTCATTTTTTATGTACCAATTTTGTTCAGTGTTAGTTTTGAAGAAACATTGAAAAATAAATTATAAAAATATGGAAAAAAATATAATTTCGAAATGTTAGTTATGAAAATTTTTAAGTAAAAAATTGAAATAAAGTAAATTAATGATTTGGCCAGTCGCCGTTTAGCAGGCGGGTGTGAATCAACATCACTGCTCTCTCTAATATCTTGGTCATCGTCATCATCATCAGAAATACCGATAATTTCGTCTAACAGATATTCTGGAATTTCATCTTTGTCTTCCCCTTCTTCCTCTTTCTCGTCTTCCTCTTGTTCAAAGGTGTTTTTATACCACCAACAAATTTCAGCGAGTATAGAATTTGGAGATTTCTTTCCTCTGTACCTGAAACGAAAATAGTTTTCAATCGTTAACATGTTTAAATTGTGCACTCTGACAAAGATATTAGAAAAATCTAGGAATTCAAAATATGCACACTCTATAGTTACCTTATTTCAAATGGAAAAATGTAAGCGCAGTTTGGTGATAACGTTCACCTTGCTCATCAGATTCAGTTGGCAACTGTTGAGCGAGTTGATCAAGATGCAAGAGATGAATTTTGTACGACATATTAACCCCAAATTTCATCGAAAGCTGCCAACATGTTTGCAACAGATTGCCTGTAGTTGTCTTTGCGTTCTTTACCTAAAAGTCCTTTAATGACTGCTTTCAATGCGAGCCATGCATTTAATTCTCGGTCTGTCAGAACTTGGTCAAAATCTTGATGAATCATTAGTTTCCGTATGTCGGGACCATTAACAACCCCTTCCTGAATTTTGGCGTTACTTAGTCTTGGAAAAATGTCTTTTAAGCGGTTGAATACTGCTGGTCTTTTTGATCTTGATGACTCATTAGTTTCCGTATGTCGGGACCATTAACAACCCCTTCCTGAATTTTGGCGTTACTTAGTCTTGGAAAAATGTCTTTTAAGCGGTTGAATACTGCTGGTCTTTTTGCGATACATTGCAAAAATCTTTTAGCAATGCCAAGTTTAATGTGGAGCAACGGCAACAAAATTTTCATTTCAGGATCAAGACTTTCGTGTAGCCTATTGTCTTTAGGCCATTTCCGTCCAATGCGACTATTCCAGTTATGCTGTTTGTACTGGTTTCTTCCTTTAATACCTTATCCGTATTGAATCCCAATCGCACAAAAAGCACGGATATTTTGGACGGCCAGATGCTGTCAAACCTGTAATCAATGGAACTATTTTGAGGTCGCAGCAAATGCGCCACTGGTGTTCCTTATATTTGACTACTTCCAGAAAGTGTTTCAAATTATCGAAATTTTCACTAGCGTCAGTGCTATACGCAATCGGAACAGAAGGCATTCTATTTTTTTTTTTTTTTCTTGTGCAAAAGCACAACTTTTAAGCTGATTAGTGAACTATCGATGAATAAACGCCAATCATCTTTTTTATAGGTTAACCCTATCGTCTCCATTAACATTTCAATATCGTTGCAATAAGCGAAATTTTTTCCATCATTCACATTAAAGAACTTTTCTAACTCTTTTTGGCGTTTTCGATATGCTGTTTCTTTGGTACTTTTCGCCAGCAAATTATTTCCTTTCAAAAATGAAGCCATTAGTTCTGATTTTTTCTGAGTTTAACACAAATTTGCAACAATTCCATCCAATTGGTTTTGTGTGACTAGGATTGGGTCCTTTGATGTTACATAGGATGTACCTTCACCAGGTTCGTATTCTGAGAAGAAATACATGGATGTAGCAGCGGCGGTTGTAGTACTGATTTCTGTTTGAAGATCAATACTTCGGTATGTTGGTACTGGAACGAATTCTGAGTGCGATAATGGTAATTGGACACTTGGCACTGCTACATAAGTTTTATTCTTTGCTTTCCTTCTATTCAAAGTTTTATGGTAGTTGAAACATCCATAGCAATTTTCTCCTTGATGCGGGCTGTTGTCTAACCACATCATTGGTATACCAAAAGGCATAGCCTTCTTCTTTTCACTTTTCCATTGCATAAGAGTTGAATAGCAATTAAAGCAAACTTTTTTGGGGCATAGTTTACGTCAGTGCAGAACTCTTGCGAGAAATATTGTTTGAAGGCTTCCAAAAATAAATCACTCACATTGCCACATTTTTGATCGCTTGCTATGAAACGTACACAAACATTACAAAAATGGTCCATTTTACATTTTGGTTCCGACATTTTTAATACAATATATATTATACAATGTTTTCTTTATTATTTTTATGATAACTTAACTTAACTTAAATCACTCACAAAATGAAATAAGTTCCAAAAAAATTAATAGCGAATTTTATCACGACCGAGCGAAAATTAAAAGACATCAGCTTCGGCTGAGTTTCGAGTCTTAACTGAATCTTTATTTTTGAAGTAAGTTCGCTTGTACGAAATAAAAAAAAATCGCTACCTGTGCGGTGGAACTTCTTGGAACTTCCCTTTTTAATTACTTCTACCTAAATCGCTATTTATTTAATGGTTTTGGGATTTTTAATGCAAATTATCGACTAAGACCATTTTCTTTTCAAATGAAATTTATTGAAGAAACTGAGAAGCATATTATACAGGGTGTTTTTTTAGAGGTATAGAGCTTCGAATTGAAATAAAACACAAGAAAATCGTTTTAATGTCCATCAATTTGGCTTTATTGGAAGGATAATTTTATGCCATTAATGTTTAAATATGATTTCGGGCATGTGGCCGCCGCGGCTGGCTCGAATAAAGCCAATTCTACAGGTCCAATTTTGAACCACTTTTTCGAGCATATGGGGCCGTATGTCGGCAATAACGCCACGAATGTTGTCTTCCAAGTCCCCTAACGTTTCTGGTTTGTTGGCGTAGACGAGCGACTTCACATATCCCCAAAGAAAATAATCTAATGGTGTCAAATCACACGATCTTGGTGGCCAATTGACAGGTCCATTCCGCGAAATTATGCGCTCATCGAATGTTTCCTTCAATAAATTGATTGTGACGTGCGCTGTGTGGCATGTAGCGCCGTCTTGTTGGAACCACAACTCATCCACATTCATGCCATCCAATTCGGGAACAAAATAGTCGGTTATCATGGCTCTATACCGGTCTCCATTAACGGTAACTGACTCTCCAGCATTATTTCGGAAGAAGTATGGCCCAATGACTCCACCAGCCCATAGAGCACACCAAACAGTCAGTTTTTGTGGATGTAATGGCGTCTCAAGGGTCTCATGTGGATTCTCTTCACTCCAAATGCAGCAATTTTGCTTGTTGACGTAGCCATTCAACCAAAAATGAGCCTCATCACTGAACAAAATTTTGCGATGAAAATCAGCATCGAGATCAATCTCATTTTCGGCCCATACACCAAAATCACGATGCATTGCATGGTCTCGCGGCTTTAATTCTTGCACAAGCTGGATCTTGTAAGGTCGCAAGCTAAGATCTTTGCGCAAAATCTTCCATAAAGTTGATGGACAAAGCTCCAATTGCTGTGCACGGTGGCGAATCGATTCATTCGGGTCCTCTTCAACATTTTGCTCTACAGCGGCAATTGTTTCTTCGGTGCGCACTGTTCGACGTCTCTGCGGATGCGTATTATCACATAGAGTAAACGTAGTGCGAAAACGACCCATGGTTAACCGAATTAATTGCTCTGATGGACGATTATGTCGACCATAAAATGGACGGAGCTTGCGGTAAACTTCGCGAACTGAACCATTATTTTCGAAATAAATTTGCACGATTTGCAAGCATTGTTCTTTTGTCAACCTGTTCATGATGAAATGGCAAACCAAACTGAACATAAATAACATTAGAATTGCCAGATTTGACCATAAAATGCCAGTTTTATCTCTATTCGAAAAACAAACCTCTAAAAAAAACACCCAGTAGATCAAACAGAAAGCAAAAAAGACTAAGTTTTGTGGAAAATATTTTCAAAAAGCATGAAAAAAATAATAATTTTTCCAACATTTTGCTTCATAAGCACCACAAAAATTTTCTAAATAAATTTTTTAAAAAATTTTAATTGTTACACAGATCTCTAGCAATAATTTGGCTTTTACAGATTGAAAAATATCAATTAGTCGACGAGTTATAGCCAAAAAACCATATAAGCAATATGCTGAAAATCGGCATTTGACTGCAAAGTTCGAAGGTCGATTAAAAAAAAATTCGAACTAACATAAAGAAACACCGCGATACGGGTCTTCTAATTTAGCCTCTATTTTGACCCCTCACTCTCAGAATCGACCTAACTTTTGCTAACCTGAATTTGATCCACAGTGTAACTGTGACTGCCCGCCCCACGTTCAAATATTAATAAAAATGCGTGTCATTTATATTGAAAATTTGGATGTTTCTGTTGCAAGTATTATTTAAAAAGTAAGCCCTACATTTTGAAGAAAATTTGATCCTCCGAAAAATATATCAAACCAGATAAAACGAGTTAAATTAAAATCGATTATTTTTATAAATTTTATTTCTTTTGCAGTGCAGGTAAATCAAAATTTTGTTGTATTTTATTTTGTATTTCACTTGAATTTAATCTTAAGGCTATAGTTCTCATCGCATGTTCGCTTTTTCTTTTTAGAAATATCATTCGGAATCTGCTTAAATAACTTAATTTTTTTAATTCGAAAGTGTTTTTCCAATATTGTATTTCTATGCTTAATGATTTCAAGTTCAGTATATGTGTATAGTTTATTTTTAAAGGCCGCGTCCCGTTTTGATGCAAAAAAAAAAATGGTCACGTTAATTATAAGCAATTTTATTTTATTAAGTTTAGTCTGTTTGGAGATTTGAAAGAATAATGAACAACTCGATTGAACGCAACCAAATCACGTTATTATTAGTCAAGGAATAAAATAATTGGTGCCCAACAAACAATTCGGTAACTAACGTCGCCGTCGAACCTAATAAAACCTAAATACAGAAGAAATAACAACAACGCTCTACAAGCAACAGCATCGGAGGACGAATTTTAGAACAATTTTAAGGTGAACAAGTTAAGGTGTTATCTTCGGCCTGGCCGAAACTCAAATACCCTACACTACACTGAAAGTACCTTTTCAATAAATGTTAAAAAAACGTTGAAGAGGTTGTATAAGTCGAAAAAAATGTGAAATGCTAGAAAGGTTGACAGAGGTTGAAAAATGTTGAAAAAGTCGAAAATATATGCAAAATGTTGAAAAAAGTTGAGAGAGGTTGAAAAAATTTGCAATAATTCAAAATTGATGAAAAAGTCGAAAAAATAAAGAAACTTATGTAGAAAGTTGAAGACATATTGGAAAAAGTTGAAGGGTTGAAAAAGTCAAAAGAATATGGAAAATGTTGAAAAAAATAGAATAGAAATAAAAAAATTTGATATATGCCACGCCCACTTGTCCAATTCCGCCCACTTTTGGTTCAATAAATTATATTCGTGATCGACATCCTCATATTAAATTTCAGCACAATAGCTTGTATAGTTTGCGATATATGCCACAGTTAAATTTAAAATTTAGGGCGGTAACACACCCACTGGAACAATCCAGCCCGGTTTTGATCCAGAAATAGCAAACACCTTGAAGAGTGTGCTCCAAAAAAAAAAAAACGGCGGGTTGCACTCCGGGAGTGCCGACAGAAGTGAAAACAATTCGTTTAATGGCAAGTTAGTGCGTTAATTGGTATGTGTGCGTTTTCTTTTTATATGGCAATGCAATGGAAGACAAAAACGGAATATGTATTCAAATTTTACTCTCGCTCTCATTCTCAATTTGTCAACGCAACAACGCGGACATTGAAAGAAACAAACATGTAAGCATAACAATCGTTGAATGAGAATTAAATGTGTCAGTTAGTGTGTATGCTTTGCTTTTTGTCTTCCACTTGGAATATTTTTTATTTAAAAGAAACAATAGAACATTAAAATTTTACCATCGCATTCATGACGGGGAATCCCGATGACGGTCGGTGTCACGAGTTTATACTTTTTTACTCAGCCGCACAACGTGCCATAAGAAGTTTTCACTTCAAAAATTGCTGGAAGAAGTATATTCGGCTCAATAGCCTCAACTGTGAATAATTAAATTTGAGCTAAGTACTCCTTATGTTTAAAAACAAAAATTTATTCTGATTGCAGTAAGACACATCATTGCGAATTATGTAAGTATAAGAAAAAATCAGGTAAAAAAAGTACCTGGACCTGTGACTAAATAGCTTAAACATAATTTTTCTTAAACTTAAGATAAAAATCTGCTTCTTCTAACAGACACTATGACACCACATTTATCAAAATCGGCTTATTCGTTGCCGAGTTCTGGCTGTTAGAATATTCAAACTGCTTAAAACGCCATCTTGTGACAGTTAATCATAACACAAATGACTTCAAAAAAATCTGCTTGTTCTTAAAAAAAACTATTACACCTCATTTGTCTAAATCGGCTTAGTAATAGCCGAGATATAACGTTTTAAAGTTTTTCAAAAAACCAAATTTGCTTGCTGCTGGTTCAAGGTGGCCTGGTATTTCAGATTTTTCTCTGCTTTGGGCTGCTGGCTCTGCTTTCGGCTGCGCTAGCAGAGAAAAATTTTCTTACTGAGCAACAACTAACCGGAAGTCAACATATGTATGCTACAAATTTAAAAATTTTTTCCACAAAATTACATACTTTCATGGGCCAATTTTTCAAAAAACGTTGCCTACTTTTAGGCGCTATTAATAATTTACCCTTAAGTGGCCCTCACAACATCAGTATTACTTACACGATTTTGCATACTGACAGTATTACTGATCGTATGAGGTGAGTACTGATGATGATACGACAGCCGAAAATGGCATGCCACTTTTTGGGGCAGATTCCATCCAAACTTGCACCACGCCTCCAGCTAGGCATCGGACGAAAAAGTGGCATGCCATTTTCGGCTGTCGGTCACGTAGCCGGAGCATAGTTCGCACCTTCACCAGTCGAATGTCAAAAAAACTGATTACTGACAATAAACAATACTGACCGTGTGAGTGGTACACTGACAGTAATGTAATTATACTGTCAGTAATATTGATCGTGTGAGAGCCGCTTTAAAAGTATGCAACACTTTCCGACGAATTTCAAAAATAGCACCTAAAATTAGGACACATTATCTGAAATTTTTAAAATCGTTACCTACTTTTAGGCGTTCTTTTTGAAATTTGTCAGAAAGTGTTGCCTACTTTTAGGGGCAAATTATTAATAGCACCTAAAAGTAGGCAACGTTTTATAAATTTTTTGAAATCGAGTTCATTTTCCAAGTCTTCAAAATTTTAAAATCGAGTTCGTTTCCCAAGTCTTCAAAATTCCAAAATCAAGTTCGTTTCCCAAGTCTTCCAAATTTGAAATCGAGTTCGTTTCCCAAGTCTTCAAATTTCTGAAATCGAATTCGTTTCCAAAGTCTTCGAAATTCTAAAATCGAGTTCGTTTCCCAAGTCTTCAAAATTCCAAAATCAAGTTCGTTTCCCAAGTCTTTCAAATTTGAAATCGAGTTTGTTTCCCAAGTCTTCAAATTTCTGAAATCGAGTTCGTTTCAAAAGTCTTCAAAATTCCAATATCGAGTTCGTTTCCCAAGTCTTCAAAATTCCAAAATCGAGTTCGTTTCCCAAGTCTTCCCGATGACGGTCGGTGTCGCGAAATTATACTTTTTTCCTCAGCCGCACAACGTGCCATAAGAAGTTTTCACTTCAAAAAAAAAAAACAAGTTAAGGTGTTATTTTCGGCGAGGCCGAAACTCACATACCCTACTACACTGCACTGAAAGTACCTTTTCATCAAATGTTAAGAAGACGTTGAAGAGGTTGAATAAGTCGAAAAAAATGTGAAATGTTAGAAAGGTTGACAGAGGTTGAAAAATGTTGAAAAGTCGTAAATATATGCAAAATGTTGAAAAAAGTTGAGAGAGGTTGAAAAAGTCGAAAAAATATGGAAAATGTTGAAAAAATCGAATAAAAATGAAAAATTTGAAATATGCCACGCCCACTTCTCCAATTCCGCCCACTTTTGGTTCCACAAATTATATTTGTGATCGACATCCTCATATTAAATTTCAGCACAATAGCTTGTATAGTTTGCGATATACGCTGCAGTTTAATTTAAAATTTAGGGCGGTGACACACCCACTGGTACAATCCAGCCCGGTTTTGATCCAGAAATAGCTTTTCATAAGCAAACCCCTAACACCAAATTTTAGTATGATTGCTTACTTATTTCGATACATATGCCACTTACCGTATTTTATTTGTATGGGAGGTGCCACGCCCACTGGTTTACTTAAAACAGCGCTTACAAATTTATGTTTATATGGGAGGTGCCACGCCCACTGATGCAATTCTATCAAAACTAATTTATTTTTAAAGCCTATAGTAACTGACATCTTAACACCAAATTTTATGAAGATTACTCTCTTAGTACACTATTTATAACAATAAACAGTTTTTGCTTATATGGGAGGTGCCACGCCCACAGGTACTATTGTACCAAATTTTTGTAATAAAAGACCTTACAGCAAGTATATCTACCTCACTAAATTTCATCACGATTACGTTGTTCGTTCTCTTAATATAACGTTTATAAATATTGTGGGCGGTCCCACGCCCTTCAACGAGTTTTTTCAATAAAGAGACTGAGCTTGTATTGATGACAGCTTTCAGCGGCATCATCTCCAAGATTTTTATGAAAATCGTTTGTGCCAATTTTGAGATATATGGAATCAAAATTTTTAGCAGTTGAAAAGTGCCACGCCTACTTTTTCAATTCCGCCCACTTTTATCTCAACTCAAGATATATTTGATATGTATCCGTTCACCAAATTTCATAACAATATCTTGCACGGGTTACGAGATATGGTGGTATAAAGGTTAAAATTTAGAGCTGTGCCACGCCCCTGTAGGAAGCTTTGAAAACTTCAAACCTAACCTAATCCTAATCTTGTTCACATGTGCATCAAATCACCAATTTTCATCAAAATCGCTGCAACATTTTTCAAAATTGACCTGGGTATATATACATAGGGTATGGGCGGCAGGCGTGTCAGTTAACCGATTTCGCCCATTTTCAATAGCAAGATGCCTGCAAGAAGATTTGACCTATGTGTGAAAGTTTCATTTAATTAGCTCTCTTGGTTTTCCCGTAAACCTGATTTCAACAGACAGACAGACGGACAGACAGACAGACAGACGGACGGACAACGCTAAATCAACTCAGGTGGTGACGCTGATCAAGAATATATATACTCTTCCATACCTGCCACGCCTCCTTTTATGTGTTACAAACGGATGGACAAAGTGAATATACCCTCGGTGTAGGGTATAAAAATCGAAGCCATGGTAGAGCTAAGATGACAATTTCGATTTTTTTTTATAATTTTTTTTTTTTTTTAGCAGACTTTTCAAACATGGTTTTTCTTGAAGTTAAGACTATTTTGAATAAATAAGGAGGAACAATTAAAATTCAAGGGAACACATAGTTAAAATTGCATTTAAGTTAAAAAAACATGAAATGTTACATATAAAGTTAAATAAAAAAATAGCTATCTGAATTTTAATTGAACAACCTTGAATATTAATTCAAGATAGCCTTAGCTTCAAGAAAAACTATGGCTGAAAGATGTACTCCAAAAAAAAAAGAAAAAAAAAGGCGCCAGCTAAAAGGCCAAATCTGATGGATTTGCACATATACGGAATCAAAATTTTTAACAGTTGAAAAATGCCACGCCCACTTTTTCGATTCCGCCCACTTTAATCTCAATTCAAGACATATTTGATATGTATCCGTTTACCAGATTTCATCGCAATATCTTGAACGGCTTACAAGATATGGTAGTATGAATGTTAAAATTTAGGGCTGTGCCACGCTCCTGTACGGAAACTTGAAACCCAGCCTAATCCTAAATTGGTTCACATGTGCACCAAATCACCAAGTTTCATCAAAATCACTGCAACTTTTTTCAAAATTGGCCTGGGTAAGTATACATAGAGTATGGGCGGTAGGCGTGTCCGTCAACCGATTTCGCCCATTTTCAATAGCAAGATGCCTGCAAGAAGATGTGACCTGCGTGTGAAAGTTTCATTCAATTAGCTTTCTTAGTTTTCCCGTAAACCTTATTTCAACAGACAGAAAGACAGACAGACAGATAGACAGACAGACAGACAGACAGACAGACAGACAGACGGACGGACATAGCTAAATCGACTCAGGTGGGGACGCTGATCAAGAATATATATACTTTTCCATACCTGCCACGCGCCCTTCGATGTGTTACAAACGGAAAGACGAAGTGAATATTGTCACATAATCATGTCACATCATCCCACTGTACTATCATTCATATGTGGCTAGCGATCCACATTCATATTATTATGTTACCATACATTGTAGTCTATATGATCTGCACGTCTTGGTACTGTTGATACTGCTACATATCTACGTACATACAAACGTACATATAGTGCGGCCAACAAACTAAATATATTTATTTTCGTTTCCTGTTGATTTTATAAGAATCCACAGTCCAGCCGATTCATAAGAATCCGCTGCCCTTACCTGACTTACTGAAAGTAATGCTGAAATGGCATAAAATGTAAATAATACATTGTACGTATACATGTATAATAATACACACATATGTTCATATATTTCAAGTGTAAAAATTAGAATTGAAATTATGAAATAATAAAGATTTAGTTTAAACCTTAACTCCGCGTTTGGCGCAGTCGTGAAGAAACCGGCTCTTAAGATAAAGAAAATCAAGAATTTTTCTTTACTTAACAGCAATTAATATATTAGTGCTACTATTTTTTAAATGTGATGAAAAAATTGACAATCTTAATGTAAAGATACAATAAGAGAGTTAATCTGTTCGATACCGCACTCTAAATACAAGAAAGTGACAAATAATTTAAAAGTACATTTGATAAAAAAAAAATATAAAAACAGTTTTCTTTGCAAGTGCAATAACTGTAATTAAAAGTGAATTCTAAAGTAAAGTGAAACATAAAAGTACTTTCGATAAAAAAAATAAAAATAAAAAATCCACATAATAATAAAAAAAATAAGAAGAAAGACTTTACTGCGGAAGGTCCCACACACCTGAACGACAGGATCAGCTTTAACATTTTGCAGAAAAACAACAGCAGAGTAACTCATCAATACACAGACGCTTAGGAATTCCCGGTGAGAAAAAAAATAAAGGAAAATGTATGCAAAGAACCTTGTAAGTTAAGTTTACTATTCTACTATTAAGATTTTAAAGAAATTATAACCATTATTTGAACGATGGAATAAAAAAAAATATTAATTCAACTGTCGTGAATTAAGTTGTAAAATCGAAAGAATATTCTAGCGTAAACTTAAAATAAATTTTTTTTTTTTTTTGTTGTCCAAGTTTTTATTCTCTATCTAAAGAAAAATATAAATTTGAAAATGGAACCGGTAGTGATTCACGACACGACATCAGGGATTTACACAATATGGCCCACCCTAATATAGACCTAGTACTTCAAAATACACAAGAGTAAATTTCAGCGATAATTACAATAATCGCGATAATAATAAAAATGGTACTAATGATTACCAAAACACCAATAACTACCAAAAAAAACCAAACTACAGATATCGAGGTAATCGATATAACAATCAACAAGAGAAAAATAACAACGAACAAAGGAACCATGATAACTCAAACACTAACGAAAGAAACCAACAAAATCATAATTCATGTAGAAACGAAAGCAACTCACAAAATACACGGCGTACTTATAATAATCCATATGAAAAAAAAGACAATCAAAGCGCACTGTCCAAAAATTCGAATGGTCAATATAATACAAATTTTTCAGACCAAGCCTCAAAAAGTTACCTTACTTAAAATTTAAAAGAGGTGACGACTTATTTTATTTATTGATAGATACAGGTGCTGAATTTAGCTTAATAAAACCAGGTGTTTGTGATCCTAAGTGGAGAACAAAAATTAACGCAGAAGCTAAAGCCTTTGGTAACATCTTTAGAAGTAATTATATTTATAAATTTCCATTATTTAAGGAATTCGGTTCTTTCAACCCAAGTAAATATTGTGAATTTTTAGAACTCGATTTTCATGATAGGTTCCATGGTCTAATAGGCAACAATATCCTCGATGACATTAATTGTAAAATAGATTATTCTAATAGGGAACTAGTAACACCTAATGCAAAGGTCCCATTTTTTATTTGCAAAGAAGAAGAAGAATACTATGAAATAGTACAAAGAGAAAAAAAATTCGAAATATTAAATTGTCAAACAGAAGTATTAAAAAACGACGAAAATTACTTAAATAATTATGAAAAAGCTCAGATCGCAAAACTTCAAAGAAAATACGCTGAAGTGTTTTACAAAGAAAATGATAATTTAACATTCACAAATAATGTTAAACATAAAATTAAAACTAAAAACGACATTCCAATATATGCTAAAAGTTATAGATACCCACAAGGCCATAAGGAAGAGGTAAATAACCAAATCGATGAAATGTTAAATCAGGGTATTATTAGAGAATCAGATAGTCCATATAACAGTCCAATCTGGATTGTCCCTAAGAAACCGAACAGTTCAGGCAGACAAAACTGGCGTGTAGTAGTGGACTATAGGAATTTATATGAGGATACCATAGAAGATAGGTTTCCCATTCCTAATATAGATGACATTTTTGATAAGTCAGAAAATGTCAATATTAGATCTAACTAAAGGATTCCATCAAATTGAAATGGATCCCGATGACATACATAAAACTGCGTTCTCGACAGCAAATGGTCATTACGAGTTCTTACGAATGCCGTTCGGACTAAAAAATGCCCCGGTTACATTCCAAAGACTCATGAACAATGTCTTAAAAGAGTACATTGGCAAACTTTGCGTAGTATATTTAGATGATATACTAGTTAGTATTTTCTACAAGTATCGAGGAACATCTCGATTCCCTCGAAAAAATTTTTAATTGTCTAAAAAAAGCGAATTTAAAGGTACAACTACAAAAATGCAAATTTTTGGCTAAAGAGACAGACTTAGGCCACATAATTACTGCGGATGGAATTAAAACGAATCCAAATAAGATAGAAGCGATAAAAAAATTTTCTTTACCTAAAAATCAGAAAGAGATTAAATCTTTCTTAGGTATTACAGGTTATTACAGACGCTTTATCAAAGACTACTCGAAAGTAGCTTACCACCTTATAAAATACCTAAAAAAAGATAGAAAAATAAATATTAAAGACAAAGACTACATAGAAGCTTTCAATAAATTCAAAACACTGCTTCAGAATGATCCCATTCTAGTTCATCCCGATTTCACAAAACAATTTACTTTAGTTACAGACGCAAGCAATTTTGCACTAGGAGTGGTCCTAATGCAGAATAACAAAACAGTCGCATACGCGAGCAAAACCCTAAACACACATGAGAAAAACTATTCGACCATTGAAAAAGAACTATTGGCAATAGTTTGGGCTACAAAGTATTTTAGGCCATACTTATTCGGGCGCAAATTCGTTATTAAAACAGATTACCGACCTTTAATATGTTTACAGAACCTAAAAGAACCTAATAGTAAACTTCAACGGTGAAAAATCAAGTTGAATGAATTTGATTTTAATATCGAATATATAAAAGGTCGCGAAAACATAGTAGCAGACGGGCTTAGTAGAAAAATCCCAGACACCGCGTATGAAATTAACATGAATGAACACGTCGAAATTCCGAGCACAACTGAAGAAGTTATAAGAGAACTAAGAAGAATTTATGAAAATGAAGACGAAGATGAAACTATGCATAGTGCGGAAAGTGATAGCACA
The DNA here is from genome assembly GCA_949775025.1 of Tricholauxania praeusta. Lineage (NCBI taxonomy): Eukaryota > Metazoa > Arthropoda > Insecta > Diptera > Lauxaniidae > Tricholauxania > Tricholauxania praeusta. The sequence continues at coordinate 10,851,560 of OX459032.1, read as the reverse complement.
GATCTGATAAGAATATCTGAGAAACCTCTGAACTTATTTAAAACACAAATGATAATTGAGTATTCGCAAAAGCAATCAAGTAAAAAGATTATTTTGTATAAAAAGAAAATAAGGAATGTAATATCAATTACTAGGGAAAGTAACCTTCTGCAAATAATGCAAGACACTCCTCCAACTAAAGGGTTGATATCTATTTTTATTCCCGATTACGGTTTATTTCTGAATTTTCAAAATCTCTACGTGAAATACTTTGCTAAGAATAAAAATCTAAAAATATTAAAATCGAACATATTTCTAGAGTACGTAACCGATAGAGAAGTTTTATTGGAAAAAATAAAAAAGGCCCACCTTAAGAATAATCATAGAGGAATAAATGAGATATTTGAAGAATTAAGGAACTCAATCTATTACTCAAAGTTACAGGAACAAATTCAGAAATTTATTAATAATTGTGAAATTTGTAATCTGGCTAAATTCGATAGAAATCCCATACGTCATAAATTGAATATCACTGAAACCCCTAAAGTTCATAACGAACTTGTTCATATAGATATTTGGTACCCATTAAGAAATGTCATGTACCTTACAACTATTGATAAACTTACGAAATACGCAACAGTGGAACAGTTACAAGATAGAACTTGGATCTCTATTCTTAAAGCAATCAAATTCAGAATTCAATATTTGGGAAAACCCAAAAAAGTTATAACAGACAACGAATTAAACACAACAACTATAAGAGAATTTTTTAGAGAAAATGAAATAGAAGTTCATTTTACCACCCCATATAACAAGACAGGAACGCAGATGTTGAACGTCTTCATCAAACCCTAAATGAACATGTACGAATACTTAACGCAGATCGAGAGTGCATTGACGAAATTAACGAGAAAGTTCAAAAAGCTATTGTGTTTTATAATGCAACGATACATTCCACGACAAGGAGAAAACCAATAGATTTTGTAAATAATATTTTAACAAGAGAAGAAGTAGATGAATTTTCAAATAGAATTAGAGAAAATAAAAGTGACAAAATAAATAAAATAAATAATAATGATTCAAAAATAGCTGAAAACGTTGTAAGAAATTACAGAGCAAGTAAATCTCAACCAAAATATAAAAAGCTTACAAATTATACTAGAGCGGACAATTACATATTAACGAAAAACAATAATAATAAACTTAGAAAATATTACAAAAATCAAGCAAAAAGACAATTCAAGTACCAAGAGCAATAATAACGAAATACTGAAATGTTTCGTTACAGATATCAGTTGGTATACTCATATCAATTATAAATACCCATCGGATTCACTCGACACCTAAGGAGGATACGCAATATGTACCATCTATAAAAATAAGAGCTCTGAACAACAGCAATGGGTTTGCATTAGTTAAGCTGGAAAGGAAAAATGTACTAAGCTCATACACCAAAATTCTGCAAATCTGCAAAATTTGAAAATAAGACAAAGTCATCGACACTTATTGGCGATGGTTACCTTTATGAACTGATAAATTCGGAACTAAGTTCACTTAAGCAGAATTTACACACCCTTACACCTTTTACGATTAGGAAAAACGAGGACTATTTAACTTTGTAGGAAGGGCTTACAAGTTCTTAATAGGAACTATGGACGACGAAGATCAACAGGAAATTTACGAACATTTGAACAATTTGGATAGTAATGTTAAAAACTCTATTGATGAGAATAATAAACAAGTTATAGTCAATAGGAATTTAATCGAAAACATGAAAAACATAGAGAATCACATAAATAAACAACAAGAACTCATCTCAGAGAACTTATATGAATTCAAGGAAAAACTAACAAGGTAATTACTTCGATAAATTCATTCGATCAGAGTTTCCAAATTTATATAACACTCCTAAAAATCAATAAAGAAATCGAGAGATTTTCAGACGTCATTTTGTTAAGTAAATTAAATGTCCTAGCACATAATTCTTTAACAGGTGAAGAGATAAAAAAAAAAATATAATATTTCTATTGATAGAATGATGTACATGAAGACAAATGTTTTGTTTACTGAAGAACTTATTATTTTCGTACTTAGTGTTCCAAAATTTTCAAACAAAGAATTTTTCAATGGTATGATTATACCCATACCGAATAAAGAGAGTAAAGAGTTGGACATACAGATTACAAAAATTATGTTTCATGACGAAGAAATTTTCGAGTATACTAATGATATAATAAAAGAAAAGAATCTTAAATACCATAAGAACCAATGTGTTCGCAATATTTTACAAAATAATGATACTTGCACGTATAAAAGAAATCGTAACAAAGAAATTGAACAACTAGAAAATAATATGTTGGTTCTAAAAAACTTCCCAAATACAAACTAACTGCATAATTGTAATTTTAATCTTTTACAAGTAGAAGGCAATGCGCTAATAATGTTCCATTTGTGTAAAATCAAAATTGATAACTATGAATTTCTAAATGAAGAAGATATTTTTATGAATGTTATTGAAATATTTGAGGAAAATAACGAAATATCTAAAATTGAAGAAAATTTGACATTAGAAATAATACATGGAAAAATTATAGAAAACAGGGAATTAATTGAATATGTAAACTTTAAAAAGCAAATCAAAACAACAACAATTTCAAGTACTATAATAGTTGCAATATTACTTTTAGTCATTTTGACATTGTATCTTATTAAAAATAAACAACCGATAAAAAGTGTAAACAAAATTAATTTAACTACCACTTCAAACAGTAATAATCCATTTGCCATTAAATAAAATAAATCCATTAATGTTTAAAAAAAAAAAAAAAAATTTTTTTATTTAAGAAAAATATAAGTATAATATAAAAAAAAATAATATAACAAATATTTTAAAACTTTTGAAAAAATATATAACAAAACTTAATTTTATGTGATGTAAATTTCAGTAAATTTGCAGGGACTGCAAAAATCTTACGGTGGAGGTTTGGCTCCGATTTGGCATTATTGTAATATCTATGTCCAGCAATAGAACTGCGTTCAGGAATTTGCCCTAGTATTATTTGTTGTTGAGATACGCGGGTATGAAATTCACGATTTTTGTACTTTTTCAGAATAAGTGTTTTTTTCGAAAATTCATAGCTTACAGCAAACTCTATCAATTAATAATTGGTATACCTACGATTTTAGGTTTTTACTTGTTCTTTTCGAAAAAAAATACTGTTTCTGAAAAAAAAAAAAATTTTAAGCAAAAATTTTGCGAATTTAAAATTATTTTTGAATTTTTTTTAAAAAACCATTTTTAAAAATTTTTTTTTTTTTTATTTTTAAAAAAAACTTCGATTTATTCTGCGCTTAATGCTGTAAAATTTTTTATGGGGAACAAATTATTTATATTTTTTTTTTTAATTTAAAAAAAAATTAAAGAGCCAAAATTTTGAAAATTGAAATGAATTTTTGAATTTTTTTTGAAAAATGCATTTCTGAATATTTTTTTGTTTTTACAATTTTAGGTTTTTAGTTGTACTTTTCGAAAAAAAATACTGTTTTTGAAAAAAAAAATTTTTCTCAAAAATTTTGCGAATTGAAAAATATTTTTGCATTTTTTTTAAAAAACCAATATTTAAAAATTTTTTTTTTTAAAAAAAAACTTTGATTTATTCTGTGTTGAATGACGTAAAAATTTTCGCGGGGAAAAAAGTATTTATAATTTTTTTTTAATTTTAACAAAAATTAAAGAGGTAAAATTTTGTAAATTGAAATGAATTTTTGAATTTTTTTTGAAAAATCCATTTATGAATATTTTTTCGGTGAACTTCATATTACAGCTTGATACGCAAGCTTCAAAATGATATGCCATAACATGAGGTTAAGTAGTTAGTTATAATATTTGAGACGTTAACCTGAAAACTAAAACTGAAATCTAAAATCAGTGCAGGCTTTCAACGCGTAGTACAGCGCTCTTTTAGCGGCTCAAACATTTTAATTAACTACTTGCCCTCATGTTATGGCATATCATTTTGAAGCTTGCGTATCAAGCTGTAATCTGAATCACCGAAAAAATATTCAGAAATGGATTTTTCAAAATAAATTCAAAAATTCATTTCAATTTACAAAGTTTTAGCTCTTTAATTTTTGTTAAAATTAAAAAAATAATATAAATACTTTTTTCCCCGCAAAAAATTGTACGGCATTAAGCGCAGAATAAATCAAGTTTTTTTTTAAAAATAAAAAAAAAATAAAAAAAATGGTTTTTTAAAAAAAATTCAAAAATAATTTTAAATTCGCAAAGTTTTTGCGAAAATTTTTTTTTTTTTCAGAAACAGTATTTTTTTCGAAAAGTACAAGTAAAAACCTAAAATCGTAGGTATACCAATTATTAATTGAAAGAGTTTGCTGTAAGCTATGAATTTTCGAAAAAAAAAACACTTATTCTGAAAAAGTACAAAAATCGTGAATTTCATACCCGCGTATCTCAACAACAAATAATACTAGGGCGAATTCCTGAACGCAGTTCTGTTGCTGGACATTGATACTACAATAATGCCAAATTTCAGCTAAATCGGAGCCAAACAATTTTTTCGCTGGCGTTTTCGCGTGTTTTACCCCCTATATGATCTGCACGTCTTGGTACTGTTGATACTGCTACATATCTACGTACATGCAAACGTACATATAGTGCGGCCAACAAACTAAATATATTTATTTTCGTTTCCTGTTGATTTTATAAGAATCCAGAGTCCAGCCGATTCATAAGAATCCGCTGCCCTGCAGACTTACTGAAAGTAATGCTGAAATGGCATAAAATGCTGAAATGGCATAAAATGTAAATAATACATTGTACGTATACATATATAATAATACACACATATGTTCATATATTTCAAGTGTAAAACTTAGAATTGAAATTATGAAATAATAAGAAAGATTTAGTTTAAACCTTAACTCCGTGTTTATATACCCTCGGTGTAGGGTATAAAAACTACAGAATGTAAGTGGAATCCATGACAATTTTTCCTAATTTAATGAAATAAAATTGTATATGGCAAAACTACCACCTTTAAAATCTTTGCATTAGTAAAAAGAAGTGAAATAAAGTAATTAAATTAATAATTTTTGTATTGAACTTTTTAGTCATTTATACAACCAACATGACAAAGATAACAAGTGGATCAATTTAACCTGGTAATTGGTGACATATGTTTCGGCTATTACCACGTATGTATATTAGGGTGATTCAAATTTTTTTTTTTTGGTTTTTTTTAAGGTGCTGTTGCTTAAAAAGTAAGTTTATGATATGAAGAAAAAGTTCACGAAATTTCAGCTCTGTAACTCAATTTTATAAGGTGGCGCCGGAGCCTGTTAGTTTTACATGTAAATTGTATGGAAAAATTATTTTTTACAAAAAAGGTATCTAAATGATTAGGTGATTAGTGTTGTTGAGCTGAAAAGGGTCGTTTTTCGACGTAATTTTTTACGCTGAATCCGAATCTGGCCTCTGAATTGACCCATCATGTCGGAATCCTGAAATATTTGAGGTTAATTACCTGAAACATGATGTTTTTTGTCTACTTTCGAGGCCATGTATAGGATTCAAAGAAAGTTGATCAGCTTATTTTTAACAAACGCATCATTTCGTACCATCCTTGCCCTTTAAAATGAGCTTTCAAGTGGTGATCTGTGATGTTTCCTTGCAAAGTTATAGCCATTTTAAAGTGACATGAATTGGATCCCCTACAAAGGGTTGCAACCCAACAATATTAACCAACGGGTTTCAAATTCATGTCACCTTGAAATGGCTGCAACTTTGCAAGGAAGCATCACAGATCACCACTTGATAGCTCATTTTAAAGGGCAAGGATGGTACTAAATGATGCTTTTGTTAAAAATAAGCTGATCAACTTTCTTTGAATCCTATACATGGCCTCGAAAGTAGACAAAAAACATCATGTTTCAGGTAATTAACCTCAAATATTTCAGGATTCCGACATGATGGGTCAGTTCTGAGGCCAGATTCGGATTCAGCGTAAAAAATTACGTCGAAAAACGACCCTTTTCAGCTCAACAACACTAATCACCTATTCATTTAGATACCTTTTTCGTAAAAAATAATTTTTCCATACAATTTACATGTAAAACTAACAGGCTCCGGCGCCACCTTATAAAATTGAGTTACAGAGCTGAAGTTTCGTAAACTTTTTCTTCATATCATAAACTTACTTTTTAAGCAACAGCACCTTAAAAAAAACCAAAAAAAAAAAATTTGAATCACCCTAATGTATATACATATTTATATGCATATACATAGCCTCATCAGACCAGTTTTGGTTAAGTTGTACTGAGAATCGAACACCCGACCGTATGCATTTTTGAATTGCGACGGGCGCTCTAACACTTGAGCTATTGGGTATGTGACCTTGATGTGTACAAAGTGCGTGTTTCTTTTGATTTCGCACGTATTGTTCCATTTTTCTTGTTATCTTTCTGAGTTATGTTCAGTTGACATAGCTCTTTTTAAGCTTATTTGGCTTATACATGTGCTATGATTTTATAATTATATTTTTCATATAATTTCAAAGTTCTGGAAAATTTTCCAGCTACTTTTTTTATTATTATTGAAAAATTGGCGGGTTCTCCATATTAAGAATTTTTTTTTTTGGTTTGTTTTGAGACTAATAATTATTAAAAAAAAATTTGGTGCCGAGATATAGTTAGTGGTTTTGTATTAAGCATGTACTGACAACATTAAAAATATTTTTAATTTTTTTTTCCTACGTGCCATATTTGATAAACGGTCACTTTTGAATATTCGCTGTAATAAGTACTTCCGTGTGCATGATTTGCTATTTTATCGATAAATTTCTAAAAATAAATTGATTTTTATATCATGTCTTCATCGCGAAGAACTTGTCTCATTGATCCAAATGTGTTTTGTTACCGCTGTGGTGAATGCACGGTGAAAAATTTCAGAAAACCTATAACAGATTTTATAAAAAGTGCTTATTATGCTTACATTGTCGAAAATTGTGGATGAATATAAGCCGTGGATACCCCAAATTCTTTGTAAAATGTGCTATGAACACTTAAGACAGTGTATTAGTGGTAAAAGAAACCATGTGAGGTTCGGAATGCCTATGCAATGGAAAGAACAAAAAAATCACTTTGTTGACTGTTACTTCTGCTGTATTAATTTGTATGGTGTAAACGTTAAAAAAATGATTTATCCAGACTTAGACTCTGCTAGAAGACCCTTACCACATTCAGAGGAAGTACCTATTCCAGCATTTTGTTCCATTAGTGAATCATCATTTGAAGAAGTCATTTATGAAGTGAGTAGCGACAGTGATTTCGAAGAAATACCATCTACAGAGCCAAAATCTTTTTCCCAAGAAGAATTAAATGATTTGATAAGGGATCTTGAACTCCCTAAATAATCTGTAGAGGTTTTGGCTTCTAGATTAAAAGAAAAAAACTTGTTGTCGTCAGGTACAGAAGTGACGTTCTATCAAACAAGAGAGCAAGACTTGGGCTGCGATCCGCTAGCACCTCATCTGGTGAATTTTGAGAAAAAAAATAAGCATCTAATAGGTCACAAATTGATCATAATTGTTCAGTTAGTCCGATTAATTGGTCAGCAAGATTCAATTTTTTAAAAATATTTTAAAAATTTCAAGATCATTCGAAGATTTTGGCACGTCATCTGACGAATTCTGAAATAAAAAAATATGCATCTAATAGGTCACAAATTGGTCATAATTGGTCAGTTAGTGCGATTAATTGGTCAGCAAGAGAACATTTTTTAAAAATTTCAAGGTCATCTTACTATTTTGGCAACTCATCTGGCGAATTTTGAAATAAAAAAGTACGTATCTAATAGGTCACGAATTGGTCATAATTGGTCAGTTAGTCCGATTAATTGGTCAGCAAGAGAATATTTTTTCAAATTGTCTTAAAAACTTTATGGTCATCTGAAAATTTTAAACTTCGTATTAGGGCAAAAAAAAAGGACGTTAACAAATCGATAGGATTTTCAATGCTGACAATTGGTCAGCAAAAATCTAATAAGTGGTCATGCATAGAACATTTTTTAAAAATACAAATGACTTTCCTATGATACAACCCATGCGGGTACCTCGACTGTTATATCTACGGTGACCATCCGTTCTGTTTTTAACAGAACAGTTCTGTTTTTAAGGCGCTTGTTCTGCGTATTTTTTTTTAATGGAAAATTACAAAAGTGTTCTGTTTTTCACAATTTTCGTTCTGTTTTTTCAATTTAAATTTATGGTCACCGTAGTTATATCAGGTTGTCATGTTAATCAATTAATTTTTAATTTCTATAATATGTTGTTATATGATGATTTAAAATTGATCAGCCCAATCAAAAAGTTGGTCAGGCGTATTAAACAAGACATAAATAAAAAATACCTGCTGCTACCTACTTAAGATAGTTGTACATTAGAGCATCCATATGTCACATGGTATGATATGTGCAAAAGTGTGATTTGTTTCGCTCCACAAGCCTTTTCTAATAGAATGGCGGTGGAAAAGAAGATATGAAAAAAAATGTAGTGTTTGTTTTGGAAACGGCCAGTCGCATTTGACCCAAAGGCTGAAAAATTAACTTAAAATGAGTTGTTTTATTTATCGATCTACAACTGTAAAACAAACGATTTTTGGTGATAGCCCAGTGAGTCAAACGAATTCGTACTATTTATCCGAAACGGATTTCGTTACGAATTCGTTTCGAACTCGTTTTCGTATGAAATTCCTCTCGAAAAAACGGAATTCGAAACGAATTCGTATTTGAAGTCCATTACGAATTCGAAAAGAAAAAAAAACGAATTCGTATTTGAAGTCCGTTACGAATTCGAAACGAATTCGTTTTACTTACAAAAAACAAAATCCGAAACGAATTCGTTTTACTTGCAAAAAACGGAATGCGCACAAACGAATTCGCATCCGTTTTTGTGCACATTTGGATCGACCCAGGACATTTCGATGTAAAATTAAATGGCTAATACATCTTTCATACACTATTTTGATTTATTTGTGTGCGTTCGTGGACTTAAATGATGTTAAACACAAATTTTATGAAAAAATTTTGCATTTTTTTTTAAACGGTCCCCATTAAATATTTGAAGATGAAAAATTTTGTTCCAGTTATCTTATTAAATAGAGAGTCTCATGTAGTTTAAGAAAAAAAAGTTTTTAAAAATAGTTTTTTAAAAATATCAATTTTTGATGCTAAAAAAAAGGTATTAAAACTCATTTTGAAATGGTTTTTTGACTTATCTACATTAGGGTGACCAAAAAAAATCGAGTTTTCGACTTATATGTTGTTTTTATGAAAAGTAATTAGTGTTATGTAGAAAAATTAAGCCCTGAAAAATTTCAGTAAAAAATATTGATATTTAGAGGTCGCTAGTGTCCGATTTATGAATTAAATTCATTTTTTTTTATTTGCGAGTGATTATAACTCACCCAAAAGATAATTCTGCATAAGATACGGGCTTTCGGGTGTGCTGAACACGATGCTGATAGTTGTTTTGCGAAACTGTGGCTGGGTATCTTGGTAACTCTCTGAAAACAGCGAAAAAACAGCGCAAATTTGGGTTAAAATGAGGTAAACTCGAGAAATACATTTTTTTCTTAGTCTAACATTCTTCAGCATTATAGTCCGAAAACAGACGAAGATATTCTGCCTAGTCTCGATGTTCCAGTATTTTTCCTTAGAAAAATGAAAAATCCTCGAAAACGGGCCAAAACTCAAGCTTAAATGAGGTAAATTCGAGTAATACATTTTTTAAAGATCGTTTTCCGAAGTAATTTTTTGCGCTGAAACCGAATTCGGCCTCAAAATCGAATCATCACATCAGACTTCCGAAATGTTTGAGGTTACGCAGACATTTTTACTTAAATCTTATTTAATACGCCTGACCAATTTTTTGTTTTGGCTGACCAATTTTAAATCATCATGTAACAACATATTATAAGTATAGTAATTAAAAATTAATTGATTTACATGACAACCTGATATAACAGTCGAGGTACCCGCATGGGTTGTATCATAGAAAAGTCATTTGTATTTTTAAAAAATGTTCTATGCATGACCACTTATAAGATTTTTGCAGACCAATTGTCAGCATTAAAAATCCTATCGATTTCTTAACTTCCTTTTTTTCGTCCTAATATGAAGTGTCAAAATTCTCAGATGACCATGAAGTTTTTAAAACAATTTGAAAAAATATTCTCTTGCTGACCAATTAATCGGACTAACTGACCAATTATGACCAGTTCGTGACCTATTAGATGCATATTTTTTTATATCAAAATTCGTCAGATGAGGTGCCAAAATCTTCAGATGACCATGAAATTTTTAAAATATTTTTAAAAAATTGAATCTAGCTGACCAATTAATCGGAATAACTGACCAATTTGTGACCTATTAGATGCTTATTTTTTTTTCTCAAAATTCACCAGATGAGGTGCTAGCGGATCGCAGCCCAAGACTTGCTACCTTTTTTTCAATCGGAAAATGATATTGTTTTTTGTTCGGATGTGCAAGGCCTTATTCTCGAAATGGACCTTTTATCCAAATGAATGGCGTCTCGTTATAGACAGCTCTAAACGAAGTCTTAAGTGTGTCCTTCTACACAATGGCAACAATTTTGGTTCAGTTGCTATTGCTCACTCAACAAAAGTCAGAAAATTACTCTGAAATTGTAAATGACATGCCAGAACACTTTAATAACTTCGGATGTAATATGTCAATCAAAGTGCAGTACCTTCACAGTCATCTTGACCAATTCCCAGACAATCTTGGATCCTATTGCGAAGAACAAGGGAAGCGGTTTCACCAGGACCTAAAGACTATGGAAGATAGATACCAAGGCCAATAGGATTGCCATATGATGGCTGACTATTGCTGGGGGATGCAACGTGATAGTCCGACTACACCTCATTCGCGAAAAAATCACGAAAAAGAAAGTTTTTATTTAAACAATGTTTTCCATGTAAGCCTTTTTTTTACAAGGCAAAATCTAGAAAACTACACGTAGGATATCAACATTTTTGATAATAATGTAATCAGAATAAGGTCCTTTGTTAAAAAAAAAGTACAGCTTCTCGGCACCAAAACTAGTGTTGACCTGTGTTATTAGTCTCAAAACAAACCAAAAAAAAAATTCTTAATATGGAGAACCCGCCAATTTTTCAATAATAATAAAAAAAGTAGCTGGAAAATTTTCCAGAACTTTGAAATTATATGAAAAATATAATTATAAAATCATAGCACATGTATAAGCCAAATAAGCTTAAAAAGAGCTATGTCAACTGAACATAACTCAGAAAGATAACAAGAAAAATGGAACAATACGTGCGAAATCAAAAGAAACACGCACTTTGTACACATCAAGGTCACATACCCAATAGCTCAAGTGTTAGAGCGGCCGTCGCAATTCAAAAAATGCATACGGTCGGGTGTTCGATTCTCAGTACAACTTAACCAAAACTGGTCTGATGAGGCTATGTATATGCATATAAATATGTATATACGTGGTAATAGCCGAAACATATGTCACCAATTACAAGGTTAAATTGATCCACTTGTTATCTTTGTCATGTTGGTTGTATAAATGACTAAAAAGTTCAATACAAAAATTATTAATATAATAATTATTAGTCTCAAAACAAACCAAAAAAAAAAATAAAGTAATTGAAGTTTTTTGTTAATTCATAGGAATGAATTATTTGTGAATGGCAAAATTGCCAACTTAAAATCTTTGCATTAGAAACAAAGTGATTGAATTTTTTCTAGAAAAATATAATAATAACAAGCTATATATATATAACAAGTGCCAGTGTTAAATTCCGCTAGGTATTCTTTAATTCCTTGAAAATTTTTTTTATTATTTTATCTAAATCAAATAAAATTGTGAATGGCAAAACTGCAATCTTTACATCGAAAGAGGTGAAACAAAGTATAATTTTTTTAGTTAATTCAAGGTATGACTTTAACCTTTAAATTAAATATTGAAATAAACTAAATATTGAAACAATCTTCTTGTTTTAGAACTCAAACCAATCTAATCTTTATTTTGTTCCTTGTAAATTTTGAATGGCAAAACTGCTAGCTTGAAATCTTTTCATTAGAAACAACGTGATTGAATTTTTTCCTTTCTTTAAAAAATTTTACAGGCTATCGGCGTTAATTTTTTTGATTCCATGAGTGACGACGAAGCAGATCTTGACCTTTTGTTTCCAAAAATTAAAAGTTCATAAAAAAATAGTTAACAGTGCTATTGAAACATCAAATTGGTGGTCAGCAGCGAAATCGGTTAATAATAAAGACAAAATGGACCCACATCAGTTAAAAGCGTTAGTAGAGGGTGCAGCTAAAAGCGCACTCATTGAACAAAGGACAAACTTTCAGCAAACCATAGATGATATTAACAAACGGTAGACGAACATGACAGTGGCAACGCCCGAAGTAGGAACGTACATGGACGTAGAAATAATTCCGGAACAACTTTGCGATGAATCGTTAGACATTATAAAATCGCTGCCAGGTTTTGAGGGTAGACAAGAAACTTACGTGTCACACATTGCATACAAATTCTTTGAAAAGCATGATGGCGCTTCTAAATATTATAAGGCAGTGGCGATCCTTAGAAATAAAATCAAAGGCCCGGCTGATATGGTACTCTCCTCTTTCAACACTGTCCTTAATTTTAAAGCAATCATTAATCACCTTGACTTTACATATTCGGACAAGTGACCAATTTATATAATTGAACAAGAGATGTCAACCCTTCGTAAGAGATATATGACACTTTTACAATACTACGATGATGTGGAACGAAAATTGACACTGCTCACGAACAAAACAATCATGTCATATGAAAAAAACTGTAGCCGCGTCTTTAAACAAAAAATATATAATATGGGAACCAGGAATGCATTGAGTGATATACTCTTTGCAACAAGGCCGACCGATTTACTGACGGCACTGGCCTTAGCTCAGGAGGTGGAATCTTACCACGAACGATATACATATGTTCGCAAGCAACTATGCGAGAAGCATAGTTGCCAAGTCACAGCGTGTAGAGCAAAGACAACAGAATAAAGGGAGAAACATTGCAAATGATAACCAGACAGTTTGAGTTCAAAGTTCGTGGGGTCAACACGTTCATTGTATTCAGTGCCGCTCTTTTAATTAAAAACTATTATTGTAAAGCCTTAAATTTATTCAAAATGCCATGTCTTTGCTTAAATAAAGTTGAACGGTTATATTTTCATTGCAAATGCGTAAATGTTTTGCCAGATGACATTGATTTTATGCAAAAAAGTAACCAGCATTTATTTTAAGTGCAGTGCTTGCGTGTCTGCCCTGCTCCCATTTTCAATACAAAGTTTAACGCTCTTTATTGAAGTGTCGTAATCAATTCCCGGCACAAAAGTTTATTGTACTTTGCTGCGATTTTATTTTTTCCTAATTATGCATTTTCTTTTAATAATTTTACAAACATCGCAACAATGTATTTATGAATGTGTTTTGTTTAATTTATTAATTTTGTTTATTAATCAAAACTCATAACAATGTATTTATGAATAGGTTTTGCTTGATTCACAGAATTCGGAATTTCTTAATCAAAACTCACTTCAAAGTATTTTTAAATGAGTTTTGTTGACCGCAGCTTCAAAGCAAAGTATCAGCAACTTCAAGAGAGGGCAAAGAACAAAAAGAATGAGTGACACAATTCGAATAGCATAAGAAAATCATATAAATACCAATTCTAGAAAATTAAGAGATCAGAAATAAAGTTTGCTTCAACGAGTAAAAATCAATCGAAGTATTTTTATTTTTCGGGTTGTTACTTTAGTAATACCAATAACAAAACTGGCGCAGTCGCGGAACTTTTGTCTGAAGACAAAAGAATAGAACCCATAAGAATCTGAAGATCGAAAGTGAACATTTTTTTTTAGTTTGTGTCGCGAAAATATTTATCCTATCTAAAGAAGGATACGTCAAGTGAAAACTAATGTTACCAGAAGAAGATTCCAAAACTGAAATCGATACACTACCCTTATCATCATTTACTCCAATACCTGCAGAAAAAGCCAAAGGACAAACCTACGGGGACGAAGTGGACACCGTTGATTTTCAAGATGTCTTTAAGGAAGAAGGTTACAGATACATATTTCATGCCCAAAGAATTGAAGCAGAGCATCAATAAGCTCACATCTTACAGTAAACCAAGTGAAATATAGGACGATTTGGAAGAATCAGAAAACATGGCATTTGCTCCCACAATTCAGGATTTAATGAAGGATGCCCAACGCATTCATGAATTTCGAGGAGACGGATCAATTTCACTACCATCATTCCTCAGGGAGGTGGACACTCTGCTTCCACTTATAACGGATCAAACAGCAAAGAACTATGTCTTTAGGAGAACAATAGTCAACAAAATACAAGGCCCAGCTTTAGGCAAAATGCGAACCCTGGGAGAGGATGCATCGTGGGATAACATCAAACATGCCCTGATTGACAACTTTGGTGTAAAAGAATCTTACCACTCCCTATACCAACGGATGTTCTCGGTAAGAAATTATGGTAGTGTTAAGGACTATTTTACTAAATTAGGAAACATTTTGTCTAAAGTTAACGAAAAATATGAGTATGATCAAATAAAACCAGTTGAGTTTAGACCAGAGAATAATAAGAAGGCATTTTTAAGGACATTCATTACAAATATTAATACAAATTTAACTTCAGTAGTACTAAACAGGAATGCAAAAAGCATTAAGGAAGCATTTAACTTATTACAAAACGAAAGATTGATTAGAGAATACAATCACAATTTAGAGCAAACGAACCAACGCAATCAGACACAACAAATTAGGCAACAAACACAACAACAAGCTAATCAAAGGCAGTCATACGGTCAATATAGACCAAATTCACAACAAGTTAATCAAAGACAGTCATACTGTCAATATGGACCAAATTCACAACAAGTTATTCAAAGACAGCCATACGGTCAGTACAATTCAAACTCAAGGCAAACAGGAAATTTTAGAACTTATTCAGGACAGACAAACAATACATATAGACAAAGTACAAGACAAACTAACCCTTATCAAAATAATCCAGAGCCAATGGACATCGACCACGTTGAGCAAATAAATTTTGATATTGCCAGCAATCGGAACGTTTACCTATAGTATTAATTACAATAAATACCGAAAAATTGTGAAATTATGCAGCTAAAACTGATAAACTCCTTCTTCTTGAAGAAACTAATGTGTCTCTCAGCAATAAAGTTAATTTAATGGAGATGAAGATCAGCTCTTTGGAGCAAAAAGAGAAAAAATGCGATGTTGATATCGTTGGCATTCCCGACGTAAACAACAATAATGTCAAAGAGAAGGTTAGCATGTTATTAACAACTGTTATGGGAGAAGCAGTAAACTCAGAAGAAATTGTAACTTGCTTTGTTAAAAGTGCAAAAGATACCAACAAGATCGTTTGCGTGAAATTTGCTTCACTCATACGTAAGAAGCTAGTGGTGAGAAAAATGCGTGAGAACAAAATAAATATTTCTACCGATATTTTTGGTAAGACCGATACGAATGGTGCAGGTCGCAACGTAAACAGCAATGAAATTTTCATAAACGATAGTCTCACCGACTATACAAGAACACTTTTGAAAAGAGCAAATTAGCTAAAAAAAGACAACAGATTTAAGTTTGTTTGGGTTCGAGATTCGTCAGTACTTATCAGGAAAAAGGAAGCTGACAGAGCAGTAAAAATTTTTTTACTTGAGGATATGGCAAAAATTTGATATTTAAGCTAATTATTTATAAATAGAAGTTTTAATGGAAGATATAGATTTAAATTTTGAACCTTATTTGTATCCTCATGATAATATTAATGTAAATGATAGTTATTCTTCTAACTCTTCTGATAGTCCGAACTGCTTATATATAAACTGCTTATTACATAGGTATAACTGATTCATACTCAACTGGTAGCGTTGGAATAGTTTTTAGAAGTAATATTACAAGATTTGAAACAAAAAAATTTAACTTGAAAAGTGCAGATATCATAAGTTTTAGCTGTGATATTTCAAATCTTTTTTATTGCTTTATATGTGTGTACAGGTTGCATAAATGTTCGTTAAAAGCTTTTACTGACGAGTTTTCAATAATTTTAGAACGTCAGAAATGTAAAAACGTAATTTTGCTAGGTGATATGAATATTAATATTTTATCGAATTCATCTGATGTTGACTATTTCTAATCAATTATGTCTTCCTTCGGTTTTGACTCTTTGTCAGTTGAGCCTATTCGTTTAAGCTCTTGCTTGGACCACATATTTATCAGGCTACATAGGAATAATTTTGTTAGTTATAATACGGCAGTTTTTGATTTGAAGCTAACTGATCACGCATTAACAAGCATACAACTCGATTGTAGTGTAGATAGAAAAAAACAGACTGAGGAAATTGTTCAAAATAAAATTGATTTTTCCACTCGAGGACTCGCTTGAGTTTTGAACAATGGGACGATGTATACACTGCAGGTAATCCATCTTATGCTTTTGATACTTTTCTCAATAAGTTGCAAGATCATATATCTAATAGCTTCCAAATAATAAAAAAAATAACAATAAATTAATGCGTATATGGCCATGGATGACGTTTGAGTTACTGAAAAAAACTAAAATGAAAAACTTACTATGTGCACGTGCTAAAAAGTACCCAAACCATTTAAGACTAAAAAATTATTACGAAAAATTTTGTTGTGAGCTAAAAACAGAGATTCCACTTTGCAGAGAAAATTGTTATAAAAATAGACTTTGTAATAGTGTTGGCAACTCCAGAGGTGAATGGCGTGTTATTAACAAAAGTCTTAACAGAAATTCTTCTAAATCAAATGCAACTTTGATAAATAACAATTTAGTTGTTTCAGAGCCTGCATAACTAGCTAACCTGTTCAATAAATTTTTTTCAGATATAAGCGCACGTCAGGATGCAACAAATAACAGCTCTTCTTTTCAGGACGATGACAATTTGCTCCAAATCTGTAGTCAACCAGCAACTTTGTTCTTTGAACCGTTCATTGCATATGAAGTCCACAAAATAATACAGTCACTTAAAAGTTCTAATTCCACTTCTTTTGATAATATTTCAAGCCTTTTGTTAAAGAATATTTTTTTCCAGATATCTGATGTCTTATGTTTTATTTTTAATTTTAGTGTTTGGTCAGGTGTTTTTCCAGAAGCTTAAAAGACAGCAATCGTTATACCAATTCATAAAAAGCGTGATGTTAAACAATTAAATAACTATCGTGCTATTTCTCTACTATCCGTCTTCTCGAAGGTCTTTGAGCGAAGTATAAAATAAAGATTAATTTAATTTTTAAATAGGAGACTATTTCTCAGTGCTATGCAATTTGGTTTCAGAAGTGGAAGATCTACTGAAGATGCTTTACTAAAGTTAACTGGTGAAATATATAATAGTCTAAACTTATCTGAACTGGCGGCTTCGCTATTTGTAGATATTACAAAAGCATTCGATATGGTTAATCACTCCTTGTTACTGAATAAACTATAAAGCGCTGGTTTTAGAGGTTTTATGTATGAGTGGCTTGCGTCATACTTGAAAAATCGAAAACAAAGAGTAAAAGTCGGTAATTATTTTAGTTCGGATGAATTCATCAACTTAGGTGTTCTCCAAGGTTCCGTTTTGTGTCCAATTTTATTTTTGACTAGCTATCCCGGCAGACGTTGTTCTGCCCTTACCGGTAGCTGGCGCGAAGCTGTATGAACTCATGCTATGGAATGTAAAAGCGAATCAGCCCATTTTTAAAGCGAAATCAACTTCTGTCCCTACTCTCTTACATAAAGTACCTTACTGCTAGGTGGTGCGATGAGTTTAGTTTATTATAGTTTTTGCGTTTTATATTATTACCAAGTCTCAATCATCTGCATCAAATAATTGCTGATATATACAAAATGTTCTTTTATTTGCATTTTCTCATTGAAACTTCTTTTTTCCCGTACTTTTAATATATGTATCTAGTCTCATTCATCTGCATCACAAATTTTGGTATTTTCTTATATGGAAAGCGTGGTACTGCACGGTCTTAGCTGTGCCTCTTAATATAAAAGATACTTGTTGTAACTTCCATGTGAATCGATGCAGTGGTCTTTGTGAAAATGCTATTTCTAAAATATTTTTGTATGAGGGCCACTCTAAATAAAAGTTTTGTAGGCTTAACTATGCATCTTAACATAAAAGTTACGTAGTGTAAGTTCGGTATGAACCGATTAACCGGTCTTAGTCAAAATGATTTTTTTAAAACTATATTTGTATGAGGGCCACCCTAATTAAAAATTTTGTGAGCCAAACAGTGTTTCTTAATATAAAAGACACGTGGTGTAAATTCCATGTGAATCGATGAAGTGGTTTTTGTGAAAATGCTATTTTAAAAATATTTTTGCATGAAAGCCGCCCTAAATATGCACCTTAAATAAAATTTTTATGGGTTTTACTATGTTTCTTAATATAAAAGGCACGTGGCCTAAACTCTATGTTAAACGATATAAGGGCCACCCTAAATAAAAGTTTTATGGAGTTAACTCCATGCCTCTTAATACAAAAGCTACGTGATGTAAATTCCATGTGAAACGATGCACTCCATGTTTGTGAAAATGCTATTATTAAAAAAAATTGTATGAGGGCCACCCTAAATAGAAGTTTTGTACACTAAGCCATGCCTCTTAATATAAAAGCTACGTGGTGTAAATTCCATGTGAATCGATGCAGTGGTCTTTGGAAAAATGCTATTTTAAAAATATTTTTGTATGAGGGCCACCCTAAATATGCAGCCTAAATAAAAGTCTCATAGACTAAACCATGTCCCTTAATACAAAAGCTACGTAGTGTAAATTCCATGTGAATCGATGCAGTGGTCTTTGGGAAAATGATATTTTAAAAATATTTTTGTATGAGGGCCACCCTAAATATGCAGCCTAAATAAAAGTCTCATAGACTAAACCATGTCCCTTAATATAAAAGCTACGTGGTGTAAATTCCATGTGAATCGATGAAGTGGTCTTTGGGAAAATGCTATTATAAAAAAAAATTTGTATGAGGGCCACCCTAAATAATTTTTCTCGCCGTAAAAACCATCCTTGAACTTCAACGAACATTTTAAAAAAAGATTTGGCCAAATTGGTCCAGGCGTTGTTGAGTTATGCGCTTACCAACACATTTTGCGATTCATTTTTATATTATAGATAATGCAAACGTAACTTGTTGTAGCAGTTGTTTTCAAATTGATTGCGTTGACAATTTTAAGTACTTAGGTATAATTTTAGATAATAAACTTAATTGGAAAAGCCATACAATATTCTTGAAGGGATATATTAACAATGTAGTAAGACAACTCTATCATCTAAGTCTCTACTGTCACCAGCCTATACTGAAACTAGTTTATAACGCACTACTGAAATCTAAACTGCTGCATGGTTTATCCTGTTGGGGCGGTGCATACAACAATAAAGTTGAGCCTATTCCAGCTAAGCAAAAACATGCAATAAGAATTTTGTGTAAAGCTAATCGCAGGACACCTAGTTTCAATTTGCTCAAGTCCCTCGACATTCTCCCAGTAAGATACTTGTACTGCTATAAAGGTTTAAAAATATTTTTCAAAAACTTGGGTTTTTATACTGTGAGAATGCATGAAAACTATAACCTTAGAATGAACACAGGGAATTTCGTAAATATTCCTATAATTCACAAATCACACTTTTTACGTTTTTACAACATAACAGCACCACGTTTGTTTAATGCGTTGCCAGAAAACCTAAGAAGCGAAAGAGTTTTATCTGTTTTTCTAACCAAAACCAAACAGTGGCTTTTTTCTTTTAATCATTTAGCCATAGATACTATTTTTATTCCGTTGCTATAGGTAGAATATTGATTATATAGTTTAAATTGGTTATTTTTATATAATCATACTCTGAATACTATGATATAATTTTAAATGATAACTATGTAATTCCCCATCATAAATTAAATTTTGTTTTTTATGCTACGTTCGCCTCTTGACATTCTGTCAACAGAACGTATCTAACTATTTCATGTGTAAATAGTGTAAAAATTTGATATATGCTATTATATTGTAATTGAATTTCTAAACATGAAATAAAGATAAAAAAAAAAAAAATTAAATGTTTAATAGATTTAGGCTCATCCATATCACTCATGAATGAAAACAAATTAAAACAGTGCAAACGAATAATTTTAACATAACCAATTAAGTTTAGGTCATTAAAAAACGAAACTATAGTAAACAAACAAATAATGACTAACCTACCCCAAGAATTTAATGAAGACGCCGATATGATTTGGAAGTTAGCAGAATTTAAAGCGAAGCAATTTGACGCGATCATAGGACAGAATATACTTAAACCATTGCGAGCAATAATAAATATGGAAAACGACACCATTGCAATAAACAAAAAAATTATTAAATTTATGAATGCCTGTCCATATGGCGAAAATGCAATCTGCCCATTTGAACATTGCGAGCTGAGTAGAGGGGAAATTAAAGAACTTTTATAAAATTTAAATGTAGAAGAAGAAAAAATCATTTTTAGCTTCATAACAAAGTATGGTAATTTATTTCATCGTGAAGGTGACGAATTAACCGCAACAAAAAATATTCAGCATGAAATTATTACCAAGTCCAATAACCCGGTTTATTCAAAAATATACAGATATCCGAAAGTACATGAGCAAGAAATATTAAAACAAATAGAAGACATGCTGAAACAGGGTATAATTAGAGAGAGTTGCTCACCATATAATAGCCCTCTTTGGATCGTTCCAAAGAAAACTGACAATTCCGGTAAAAAAAATGGAGAATAGTAGTGGATTATCGCCGATTAAATGAAAATACGATCGACGATAAGTTCCCAATACCTAAAATAGAAAACATATTAGATAAATTGGGAAGAGCGCAATATTTTACAACCTTAGATTTAGCGAAGGGTTTCCACCAGATTTTGGTAAAAGAGGAAGACCGGGCTAAAACAGCGTTCTCAACTCCTTATGGCCATTATGAATTTGTAAGAATGCCATTTGGATTGAAGAATGCGCCGGAAACCTTCCAGAGAATGATGAATTATATCCTAAGGGATTTCATTAATAGAATATGTGTAGTATACATGGACGACATTCTAATCTTTAGTACAACTCTCCAAGAACATGCAGATAATATCAAGAAAATATTTAACGAACGTAAAAAATATAACTTGAAAATACAATTGGACAAGTGCAATTTCTGCTGTAGACATACAAACTTTTTAGGGCATGTACTTACACCCGAAGGTGTCAAAGCGAATCCCGAAAAAGTCAGAAGTATTTTGGAACTAAAGTTACCCCATACTCAAAGGCAGATAAAATCATTTTTAGGTGCTACTGGTTATTATAGAAAGTTCGTGACAGATTATGCTAAGGTAGCGCAGCCAATGACATGTTATTTAAAGGATAGAAAAGTAAATTTAAAAGATCCCAACTATATCACTTCATTTGAGAAATTAAAGAAATCACTTACAGAAGCTCCAATACTGAAGTACCCCGATTTTAAACAGAAATTTAAGCATGTTACTGATGCGAGCAATTTTGCTATTGGGGCAGTACTTCAACAGGAAAATCATCCAGTCTGCTATGCTAATAGGACCCTAAATGAACACGAAAATAATTATTCCACCACTGAAAAAGAACTTTTAGCC
Organism: Tricholauxania praeusta; assembly: GCA_949775025.1. NCBI lineage: Eukaryota > Metazoa > Arthropoda > Insecta > Diptera > Lauxaniidae > Tricholauxania > Tricholauxania praeusta. Next base: position 10,829,773 of record OX459032.1, on the reverse strand, counting down.
ATCGTTTGGGCTGTAAACTACTTCCGTCCGTACTTATATGGTATACAGTTCGACTTGCAAACTGATCATCAACCACTTAAGTGGCTGCATGCAAAATCGCAATGCAAAGATGTTAACTCAAGATTGCAAAGATAGATATTAAAGTTAGGGGAATACGATATGAACATACTGTACATTCAAGGTAGGGATAATAAGGTGGCTGATTTCTTGAGCCGAATAAATGCAGATACTAATGAAATAAATGCTATTGAAAGAGAAGGATCTTTACAGAACAATTTAGATGAACAATACTGTACATTCGCAAAGTAGTAGTGAAACGCAAATTATTTTTAAAGAAAATAAAGAAAGGGAATTTGAAGTAAAATTTAATAATAAAATTATATACGTAACTCCAGAAGATTTGAGGGAAAGATTACCAGATATCTTCCGGAGACATATTCGGTCGGGAAAGGTAGGAATTTTTTCAGAATTAGACGATCATCAATATAATGTATTACAACAGAAAATTATTGATATATAAAGCCAATGTATATATCGTGAAATGTAGTTATCATGCCAAAGATATGAATAATGAAGATGAAGCTCTTACTCAAATACACAGATATCACAAAAACGAATCAGGTCATACAGGAATTATTGGTTGCTATGAGGAACTTCGAAAAAAAGGGTGATGGAAGTAGAAAGTCCCAGGATGCTAATTCAAGAAAAATTTTTTCAAAGTATTGAATGGTATAATAATTAAATCCATTCTACTATTAAAGAAAAACCAATAGACGTAATGGAAGGAAAGGTAGACAAAGAGAAAATATATAAAATAATCATAGACACAAAACAACAAACAATCCAAAAACTGAATAAGGATAGAGAAACATTTAGTAATACTAAACAAGAAGGTTACTTGAAAAATTATAAGACAGTTAGACATAAATATGAACCTAAGTATAGGAAAATGAAACTTGATAATATACTTCTTACAAATATTAAAAGGCCTACGAAATTTGCAGATTTACTTGATATTGCTAACATTGGTAACCCAACTAATAACAACAGCGAACGGTCTAATGAACATTGAGAGAATTGAAAGTCAATCTGGATATTTTGAAGTCATCGTCGAGAATACTAACTTCGTAGAAACTTATTATACAATCCAACACATAGTGAATCCACAAGAAATTTTCGGCATAATCAATGACTTAGAAAGCAATATACAACAATTAAGACTCAACGAAAAAGCAAAGACTTTAGAAATGCAATTGGAAATACTCAGGAGAAAGACAAAAACTCTTGTACCACACTGATATAAAAGGGGACTGATAAATTTCGTAGGCACAGCAGAAAAATTGTTGTTCGGAACCATGGATGATGATGACCGACAAGAAGTAGAAGATCAATTGAAGGTAATTGGAACAAATAACCATAGGATCATAACAAACCTCAATGGACAAATTAGTATAAACACCCATTCTAAACTAAAGACAATAATAGAGCATGACAGAGATATGATAGACAGAAAAGTAAATAGCATACAAAAACACACTGACGAAATACAAGCACAAATTATGCAAACCGACTTTACATTAAAAATATAAATTTTACAAGACAACGTAGAACATATACAAGAAAATATAGCAGATTCAAGAATAGGGGTATGACACAGTAATATATTGACAAATGAAGAGATTGATTATTATAATATAGATTTGAATAAATTACAAAGAATAAAGTTAGGAACCTTAATTAATAGCGAAGAAAACATAATATTTGTAATACGAATCCCTAAGGAAATAATAAGCCTACCTATTTCAATGATCACACCTTTAGGAAATAACAAAAATAGAGAATCAATGTTTGAACCAATAAAAATCATAAGGTATAAAAATGATACGCTAATTTATGAGAAAATAAAGAATTCCATAAATTGTCACTAATGAAAAATTGTTTAATAAGAAATAATTGTATTCAAATATTTAATGTATCTGATGTTGTCGAGGTGAAACAGGGAATTTTGTTCTTAAAAAATTATAATAATGTTAAATTAACACTTGTAATAAAAGTGAGATAATGCTAAATGGAAATTATTTAATAACATTTACAAGTTGTTCGATTACAATAGAAAATAAGGTATGGAACAATACAAATACAATTTTTAAACAAGCTATGATAAATGTTAATACTATCAATGATATAAAGAATCAAAACGAAAAATTAATATTCGATGACATTTTGTTAGAAAAAATTGAACAAATGGAAAAAATTTAAGAAATAACTTTTATAAGAAAACAGCATTATATATATTTATCAACATTTTCAATATGTTCCATTATTATTATAACTCTTATTGTGAGTCTTAAATCAAAGGGGGGAGAAGTTACGTCAGAGACGCTAACCCATTTCCAATACAAAGCTTAACGCTCTTTATTCAAGTGTCGTAATCAATTTCCGGCACAAAAGTTTATTGTACTTTGCTGCGATTTTATTTTTTCCTAATAATGCATTTCTTTTAATAATTTTACAAACATCGCAACAATGTATTTATGAATGGGTTTTGTTTAATTTATTAATTTTGTTTATTAATCAAAACTCATAACAATGTATTTATGAATGGGGTTTGCTTAATTCACAGCATTCAGAATTTGTTAATCAAAACTCACTACAAAGTATTTTTAAATGAGTTTTGTTGACCGCAGCTTTTCCGGTCGTAAAAGCTGCAACAAAATATCAGCAACTTCAAGAGAGGGCAAAGAACAAAAAGAATGAGTGACACAATTCGAATAGCATAAGAAATAGCATAAGAAAATCATTTAAAAACCAGTTCTAGAAAATTAAGAGATCAGAAGTAAAGTTTGCTTTTACGAGTAAAAATCAATCGAAGTATTTTTATTTTTCGGGTTATTACCTAAGTAATACCAATAACAAAACTCGCTTCGTACTCCTCCGAGTTGTTTTCAACTTGGTCTGAGAGCAAAACAAAAACGAAACAGAAAAAAGTGAAGTAAAAATCAATTCGCCAAAAACTCAACAACAACAACAACAGCTTCAGTCTCAAAGTGAAAAGCCAAAAATATTCTCCCAAACACAGCCTAATATAATACAGCAGCAATCTCAACAACAGATCTCAACCCAGCTTCAGGCAGCTAAAAATCAAACACAAACAACAGTGCAACAAGAATCAACAGTTAAATAATTCACAGCAGCATCCACATTCACAACAGATCGAACTTCAACTACAGAAAGAGAACCGACAGCAAGAACAGCAGCATAATCAGTTTCAGCATATACAAAAAACAAAAGTAAGCAGCAACAGTTCACAAGACTTAACTAAAATAACTTTGGAAGTAGTATACAACGAATTATTAGCAGTAAAGGCAATGAATGCTAATATTCTCTTCGAAATTAATCCTCTAAGGGAGGAGAAAAGTATCTTAATGCAAACACTTTTTGAACTCAAAAACGAAGTTAACTACCTTCGTCAACAAAATAGAGACGAATGTATCGAAATCATTGACATTCCGAATACTGGGGTTAATTCAGCAGCGAACTCTCCTCTTGATGTTTCATGTGTAAAATTTGTCTCTTGTTACACTAAAAAATTAGTCATGATAAAAAAAATTTCCAAATAAGAGTAAACTTAATTCTAAATTATTTGGTGATAGTCAAAATACTAGTACTTTGTTTAAATGAAAGTTTAGCGAGTAACACAAGAAAACTTTTTAAAGAAGCGCATAAATTGAAAAAAGACAATAAATACAAATATGTTTGGGTTAGTCGTAATAAAGTTCTTGTACGTAAGAGGGATGCTGATAGATTTATCGTTATAGACTCATTTGAGGATCTCGATAAGCTTAAATAAAAGAAAATTTGAATTTTTTTTTTATTAATGCACAATGAAATTGATTATCCACAAATGAGTTTGTTGAACCCTCCTTTTGCCAAATGTAAGAACGTCAACCTCCAACAAATTTCAATGAATGCGAACGCTTAAAATAGCTTGTATATTCTGCATCAAAACATAAGAAGTATGAGAAAGAATTTTGACAACTTTCTTATGCATTTGGACTCGTTTGTTAATAAGCCCAATTTAATTTTTTCCACTGAAACTTGGATATATGGTGTTGAAACTCCACTATTTGTCATCCCTGGGTTTAATTTTTTTGCAAACTGTAATAACAAATATTCTGCGGGTGGCGTTGCGGTTTTTTTGAAAAATGAATTAAACTGTGTTCAACTTTAGTTTTGAAAGTTCTGATGTTATAAAACTTAAATGTTCAATTATTGATCAAAACTTTACTTTTATATGCGTGTATAGATTTCATGCGAATAATTCTCATGATGTGTTTTTAAATGATTTGGAAAGTTTATTGCATAGTGAAAAAACTGACAACTTAGTCTTGTTTGGTGATATTGATAGACATACATATTACAAGATTCAATCATTGTGGATAAGTATCTGATCCTACTTTCTTCTTTTGGACTAGAATCTTGTATTAATCAACCAACTCCTATAAGTGAATTTTCTAGTACGTGTATTGACCATTTTTTTACTCGACTTAAACAGTCAAGTTCTATTTCATTATCAAGCGCAGTGTCTGATTTACAAATTTCTGACCATTGTCTAACATGCTTAAGCTTTGAAAATATTAAAAAAAAACGAATCAGAGCCCAATCAGCCAGTAGCACATTATAATTTGGTAAATTTTTCAGATTTAAACAACAGTCTCAGATTTGAATTCTGGAACAATGACTTTACTGAGCCAGATCCATCGAAAGCTTATAATGTTTTCATTCAAATTTTATAACAGCACACATATCGATGTACAAAGGTTACAATGAAAACTAGTTCGAAAAGGCTAAAACCTTGGACGACGATGGAGCTGCTACGTAAAGTTAATTTGAAAAACAAGTTTCATAAGAAAATTGCAAAGCATCCGAATAAAATGAGTCTCAAAGTTCAATACAAAAGACTTTGTAAAGAAATCTTGTCTGAAACTATAGTTTGTAAAAATAGCTATCACATACATAAATGAATTTAACAAAATTAAAGGTGATGTCAAGAAAGAATGGAAATTGGCAAATAAATTACTTAATAAAAACAAAATAATTTCTAACTTGAATTCAAATGGCAAGCTTATCTCGGACCCAGAGGAAAAAGCTAATGCTTTTAATTGTTTCTTCGCAGAAGCGGGAAAAAATGTTGTAGCAGATTCTTCTAATGAAGCATGCAATTGCTTATTCTATGAGAAATCTTCTAACTCAAGCTTTTACTACGATCTAGTTTCATCTTTTGAAATTTACAAAATTGTTGTCTCTTAAAAATTCGCAAACAAAAACTAAAGATAGCTTTTCTAACGTTTTTGTAAAAAAAATTATACATAATGTTTCAGATGCTTTTTGTCATCTTGTAAATAAAAGTATTAAAAAAAAACTTTTCCTGAACAATTAAAAAATGCGCAGGTAATTAATCTTTTTAAAAAAGAGAGGAGATAAGAAGAACCTCAATAATTACAGACCAATATCACTCTTGTCTGTCTTCTCTAAAATTTATGAAAAGGTTATGAAAGGTCGCTTAATAAGTTTTTTAATAAGACCAAATACTTAAGGAGGGGGTAGGGTTTGACCAAATTTTGTTTCTCCATTTTTTTTTTCTTTTTTAGTTTTATTTGATAGCATAACTCTTCAAAAGTATCCTGTTGAAATTAGAGGTCGATTGGAATAAAACTGACGAAGATACACTGTCTTAAGTCTCGAAGATTCTGTGTAAGTTTATAAATTATAAAAACCTTTATTTTATTTTACTATCTCTATATTTATTTCGCACGTTTGTGTTTTACTTGAATTCTGCTAAGAACTAACTACTAAAATTAATAAGAACTTAAACCCAAGCCATCCGCACTCGCGCAATCTGCTGACACGGCGCTTATTCTTTTTATGTTATAAAGCGGATGTTCGCAGCAGCGTAAGCGTTTTGGTCGGTTAATGTTCTGATGTCGCAACTAGTGTTAACTAAGCGTTTTGGTCGATCAATGTTCTGATGTCGCAACTGGTGTTAACTAAGCATTTAAGTCGGTCAATGCTTTATGCCGCAACTGATGTTAACTCCTCCCTTCCTAAGTGGGGAGCGTCCACGATACCTTGTGTTATTCTCTGAACTGCGGCGTTCATGGTTTTTTTCGCCACACGCTTCTTCCATTATCTCACAGTTAACCATACTGCCATTAGTATAAGGATTGTTACCACCACACATATGAAAGATTGTGTCTTCAGGTCGACTTCTTGTCGCAGTGCATCGATGTGATTGATATTTTGCACGTTCAGTTTGTGCATGCTTAAAACCTCCAGATGTTGGCTAAGGTTTATCTTGGATGATGTTGGGGTTCCCGGTTTTCGCTTCATGACTGAATTCACATTACGGAATACAGAACCATTTATTTCGACTCGTTCTTGCAGGTACGTCACATTGACGGTTCTTATGGTTCCATCTTCCGCCATGTTGTTAATTATAAGGATACCGTCGTCGATCTCAGTAACATTGTTTTGGCTTATTGGAGCTGTGCGACCCCTTCAGAGACTAATTGTTGACCGCAAGTAACAACTCCCGGTTGTTTGCAAAACGCCACAGAAATTGATGGTTGACATTTCACAGCATACGCATCATTTCCGCATTCCGCTACGGTGTTAGATTGTCCAAAGTGCAGAACCATGCCATTATGTTGCACCCCATAGAGACTTAGTTTTTTGCAGATAGCTTTAGGCATTGAATACTTAATAATAAAAAGCAAACTATCTCTATTTTGAAGTACCTTAATACTAGACATTCCTAAGATTTCCATTACAGTAATATTTGTAGTGAAGTGTTCGTTAACAATGCTTTTCAAATATTCATTATCAAGAATTACCGGGTTCATAAGGTTTACTTTGGCCAGTGTGATTGACAAGATAACTGTTTCTAAATCTAATATCAAAATCCTATTTCTGACTAATAGTGTCTCATATAAATTACCCGTATCTATACTTTCCTTCCGTTTCTGTCAACTCCAGTATCTTAATTTGAACATTCGTGTTTATCTGATACTGTCTGTTGTTAAAGTCAATGAGCATCTCCTGTCGAGTGTGTAGCTTGTAAAAGTCGTCACAGTCGGTGGTACCAGCTACCATTTTTAAGGCTAAACCCAAAATGTTTAGACTTTGTGCATTTCTGTGATGAACTTCAACTGTTTGTAAAAGCGTTTCAATATGTTTTACATCTGAATCTAACAATTTTTTCGATGCCAGTTCAATACAAAAATTATTAATATAATAATTATTAATCTCAAAACAAACCAAAAAATTCTTAATATGGAGAACCCGCCAATTTTTCAATAATAATAAAAAAAGTAGCTGGAAAATTTTCCAGAACTTTGAAATTATATGAAAAATATAATTATAAAATCATAGCACATGTATAAGCCAAATAAGCTTAAAAAGAGCTATGTCAACTGAACATAACTCAGAAAGATAACAAGAAAAATGGAACAATACGTGCGAAATCAAAAGAAACACGCACTTTGTACACACACTCAAAAAAAGGATTGTTTAGAAAGCGTTTGTAGCAAATTACCGAATGCTTAATATAAGCACTTATTATTTCAAGCAAACACTTAACTTTTGTCTTAAACTATAAGTATTTGTAGACAATATAAGAAAAACCAATGTATTTGACACAAGTAAATGTTAAGTTGTGGCAAGTGATTCAATTACTTCTAACAAAACATTTCATAAAATGTTGCTTCTAAATGATATAATTATTTACGACAAATAGTCAAAATATTTCAGTCAAACAATTCAATTTATGGAAGTGTTTCGACAAACACTTGTCTTTTGTCCCAAACACTTATTCATTTCAACAAACGATTTATCACTTATAAACTTTTCATGTTCATATTTTGTAGTGCTTTGATTCGAAATAACTTTTTTGTTACTTGCATTGTACATATACGATATCAAATGTTTATAAGTGTTTGGGAGCAAAGAACGATGACGATGTTGCCAGGCTGTGTTCTATGTTATGTTAAGTTTTAAAGAGTAGTTTTGTATAATAATTTTCAACTATCAATTTGTAAATAAAATCAAAAGTTATTGTGACAAAAAAAATTTTATTATTTTGTACGTAAAATCAAAAGTTTTTGTGACAAACATTTTATTATTTCACGCAAACACTTGAAGTAGTTCCATCTATATCATTTGTGGCAAACACTTTTTTTTTTTGAGTGCATCAAGGTCACATACCCAATAGCTCAAGTGTTAGAGCGGCCGTCGCAATTCAAAAAATGCATACGGTCGGGTGTTCGATTCTCAGTACAACTTAGCTAAAACTGGTCTGATGAGGCTATGTATATGCATATAAATATGTATATACGTGGTAATAGCCGAAACATATATCACCAATTACCAGGTTAAATTGATCCACTTGTTATCTTTGTCATGTTGGTTGTATAAATAGTAAACAACTTTAGTTCTTACAAAGAAATAAGCATTGGTTCCACAAGGGTCAGTACTAGGTCCTATTTTATTTTTGGTTTTTATGAACTCAATTTTTTTGCAAAAATTTTCATGCAAAGTTGTAGATTTTGCAAACGACATGGCTTGCACATTGTAGCATAGACTGATACCAAACTCAAGGCTAAGAGACCTTTAAGCACATTCGGTCAGTGAACCATAATCAATTCATATGAACAGTTCAATTGTTTATATGTGATATTAAGTTACGCCGAGTGTGCATTAAGAACTCAAATACTCAGTAGTTGCTTCACCCTACAATTCGCTAGCGTAAGCATAATTGTAAAGCATAACTCATTTTTAACTAATCCATTGATAAAATAAAGACATTCTTAAGCAGAACCTTAAAGCGTGAAGTTGTTATCATTATATGGCGATCTTGCCAAGTAAAATCAAATAAGGTATTAGTATCAAAAGAATATTAATAAATTTTTACAATGCAAGTGCCATTATACAAATAAAATAAATTGCAAGATTGGCGCTGCATGATTTCCACATAGTAAAAAAGGATTTTTCAATACCATCCGATGGCATTTTAGGGCTAGATTTTATAAAAAAATACGATTGCATACTTGACTATCAACATGGTGGCCGAGAGTGGTTATTATTAAGACCAGACGATTTTCCGGAAGACATTGTAATTCCAATGAAAAACTCAATATATGCATATTCAGTATCATTACCGGCACGGTCTGAAATTATCAGACTTTTGCAAATTAATTCAACAGAAACTGAATTATTTATACCACATCAAGAATTGCAACAAGGAATATAAGGTTTGCGCACGATGAAACTAGTGCACACATTATTACTTGTTAATTGTTCAGATTCAAAAAATTCAAAAAAATTTTAATCAAATTGGCTTTGGTAAATATGTACAAATGTGCATGCTACTTTTTTTACTCTTTCGTTAATTTATGGCTTCACCACGAGCAGCGAAATAAAAGTGCGTGAAAAAATTTCCAAAATATTTAACGAAAATAAAAATTGGACTTTCAAAGTAATTGCTAGAAAAGCTAAGATTTCTAAGATTTATTAAAACCTATATGGAACGTCTGACCGAGAGTAGAAATCAAGGAAGTGGAAAAAATAAACGTTTTGATAATCCTAATGCTGCCAAGAAGGTGATAGCTTCTTTTAAGAAAAATCCCAATATATCGGGAAGAAAAGTAGCTGAGAAAGTCCAATGCTCTGAGGCTTTTGTCAGAAAAGTTAAAAAGGAAGAAGGGCTTAAGTCATTTAAAGTTCAGAAAGTTCCGGACAGAAATTCCAAAGAGAATGTCAAGGCAAAAAAGCGAGCCAAAATACTTTACCCCGAATACATTAAAAAATTTGACTGTTGCATTAAGGACGACGAGACTTACGTACTTGGTGACTTTTCGCAGCTTCCAGGTGTCGATTTTTATGTTGCAGATCATAGAGGAAATGTTCAAAAAGAGTTTAAGAGCCAAAAAAAAGACAAAGTTTCTAATGAAGTTTTTGGTATGGCAGGCAATCTGCAGCTGCGGTAGGCGAAGCAGTTCATTTGTTTCAACTGGGACTATTAACACCGAAATATGCATCCAGGAGTGCATGAAAAAACGTCTTTCACCATTTATTAGACAGCATGAGGTCTCAATTCTTTTTGGTCAGGTTTGGCTTCATGCCATTACAGCAAATCTGCAGTTGATTGGTATGAAAAGAACAAAGTAGACTTTGTACCTAAATACGCAAATCCTCCTAACTGCCCGGAGCTCAGACCCATCGGAAGATATTGGGCTCTGGTAAAAAGGATTATGAAGAATACAAAACAGGTTTCTGAAAACACCAAACATTTATCAAGAAAATGGTTAGTGTCCAGTAAAAAAATCTCTAAAGATACGATTAAAAGTTTCATGGGAGTTGTTTCAGAAAAACTCAATTTATTCATAAAGAACCAATAATGTTTAATATATTTGCAATAAAAGTAAACATGAATAAGATTTCTGTTAGAAAAACGTAAATTTCTTGTTTTAATGTCAACTAGTTAAAAATTTATTTGAGTTAGTTCGTGCACTAATTTCATCGTGCGCAAGCCTTATATAGCAAACACTATAGTCACACAAGCCCAAGCTTTCGTAAGAGTAATAAACACTACAGATGAAAATGTAACAGTACAAAATCTTAAAATCAAAACGGAAAATCTTAACGATTATGAAATAGTGGGAGCAATAGAAAATTAAAAATGCAATAAATCCAAGTTAGAAAAATTATCCACGAATTTCTCAGATTTTGCGAAAACAGAACTAACCGATATCTGTACAAAGTTTATAGATGTATTCGCACTGGAAACTAATAAAATAACTGTAAATAATTTTTACAAACAAAAATTAAGACTCAAGGATGAGGACCACACCTATATAAAAAATTATCTCATTCCACATACACATAAAGAAGAAATTACAAGGCAAGTTGACAAGCTAATTAAAGACGACATCATAGAACCATCAGCATCAGAGTACAATAGTCCGATAATATTGGTACCTAAAAAGTCAATTCGTGGGAAAAATGAAAAACGTTGGAGACTCGTAGTAGACTATAGAGGATTAAATAGAAAATTAACCGCAGATAAATTTCCATTACCAAGAATCGACAATATTCTTGATCAACTAGGTAGAGCAAAGTATTTTTCATGCCTAGATTTAACTTCAGGTTTCCATCAAATTGAACTTGATGAAAACTCAAGGGACTTAACGTCTTTCTCAACAGAAAAAGGTTCATACAGATTTAAAAGATAACCATATGGGTTAAAGGTAGCACCAAACTCGTTCCAAAGAATGATGACAATTATATTTTCAGGTCTAAAACCTGCTCAAGCATTTTTATATATGGATGATTTAGTTGTATTGGAATGTTCTAATAACCATATGTTGAAAACTTAACAGATGTGTTTACCACATGCCGAAAATACAATCTAAAACTTCATCCAGAAAAATGTTCATTTTTCAGTCATGAAGTCACTTATTTGAGACATAAATGCACCGATAAAGGCATCCTTCCTGATGATAGCAAGTATCAAATAATTAAAGACTATCCAACACCTCAAAATGCCGATCAAGTAAAACGATTTGTCTCCTTTTGTAACTATTACAGGCGATTTATGCAAAATTTTGCACAATATTCAAGAGTAATGATTCGACTTACTAATAAAAATGTTAGATTCGAATGGACCAAGGAATGTGAACAATCATTAAAAATTTATTATTGAACCCATCAATACTCCAATATCCCGATTTTTCAAAAGAATTTTGTATAACAACAGATGCAAGTATGCATGTGGAGCCGTGCTCAGTCAACAATACGGTGGCATACAAATGCCAATAGCGTATGCTTCAAGATCTTTTACAAGAGGGGAGTCCAGTAAATCTACAATAGAACAGGAATTAGCAGCCATTACATTTTTTTCACATCATAATTTTTTTTATGAAAATAACGTTATTGAACCATATTAAGTATTTATTTTATTTATCTATACCTTTATTATTGACAAACAAAACTTAAAAAATTCTGCGTCTCATAAATAAACAGTTAACATTAAAGGAACACTTTAAACCCGAAAACTTAACGGACAAAACTAAAGCACCCCCTTTTTTATATTAAATAAAAAACTTTTAAAATAAGTACTTAGTTGCGAATCCTATATTCTGGACGACATACGCACCTCTTTAAGGCATAGAGGATATTAAATTTTCAATGATATCCTGCGATATCCCTTTCCAGGATATTTTTAAGGACTGAATGGATCTTCCGTGGTTTCTCAATTTTTTCTGATGCTATTCATGTTAATAATTTTATTTTTTTATTTATTTATTTATTTATACGGTACATGTACATAAGACTTAGTCTTTAGAGTACAATAGAATAAATAGTACAATGAGATAAGTTTAGGATATAATGATAATGAACACAAATCAAAATTATATGTATAAAAAAAGTTAAAGAAAAAAAAAAAAGTTACTGAGGAAAGGAGTTAAAGAGTATTAAGAAAAGCTAGGACTGCAATTTTAAAACATCTAGCATTGCTTAAGGATTTTATAGATAGTGGCAGGGAATTCCAGAGTTTGGCAACACTAACGAAAAACATTCTGGATGAAACTGTATACTTAAAGCGAGGCAAAATAAGATTAAAGCTTCTTAAAAATTGCGAAAACTGTAATTTGCAAAACAAATAATTAGGTGTTTTAGTGTGGATTAATTTATGAAGGAATATTAAGTTACGCATTTTTAGGAAATTGGGGAGTGTGCAGTTTAGAATTTTTACGGAGTATTGTGAAATATGGTCAAATCTACCTTTGTCAAATACATATCTTGCCGAGGTATTGACAACTTTCTGAAACTTTTGAAACGATGAATAATCCAAATGACAATAGACCAGTTCACTAAATGATATAAGAGGCACAATTAATGCTTTTACTAATCTTAGTTTAACAATTTGGGGTACAAAAGACGTAGTCGACCACAGCTTTCTGAGGATGAAATAAATTTTACTAATTGTAGAGTTAACGTGGGTAGTGCAGCTAAGGTTGAAATTCAATTTGAAGCCTAAGCTCGTGACGGTATTTTCGTACGATATAAGATTGCCTCCCATATAAAGTGATGGTAAATCTTCATTTTCAACCCGACTATGCGCAATAACAATTGACTTAGACTAACTAGCATTAAGGTTCAAATTATTTTGATTTGACCAAGAAGAGATTGCATCAAGATCTTCATTAGTTCGTACAATCAGATCTTCAATAAGGCCAATAGGTCTGGAAGAATAAATCTGAACATCATCAGCATATAGATGGATGGAAACATTTTTGCAGCAAGCGGTAATGTCATTAATAAAAATACTGAATAGGATGGGACCTAAGATGGATCCTTGTGGCACTCCAGAGTAAAGTTTTTTTAGAAAAGATTGTTTATTGCTACACATCACGAATTGGTAACGATTGCTCAGGTAACTATTTAAAAGCTTTACAGCACTATCTGCGAAGCCAAAGTAGTTTTTAAGTTTTAAGTTAAGGATTACGTGGTCAACTGTGTCGAACGCTTTAGAAAAGTTTAACAAGGTTAAGACTGTAACGTCGCCTCTATCGAACGATGGTCTAATGTCATCCATTATTTTGATGAGAGCAGTTGAACAACTGTGGCCGGCTCTAAAACCAGATTGAAAAACAGACAAGAGTTTATTAACGTTAAGATGATCAACAATTTGTAATGTTAACAGTTTTTCGTAAACTTTTGACACGATGGGTAAAATACTTATGGGTCGAAAATCACTCGGAGACTTGGCCCCAGATATTTTAGGAACAGGTATAATTTTCGCTATTTTCCAGTCATCAGGAAATACTGATGTAGTGATAGAAAAGTTTAAAATATGACTTATCGAAGAAATTATATATGGTAGAAGTAACTTTAAAAATCTTAAGTTTACACCATCAAAGCCAACAGCATTAGACTTCAGGGAAGCAAAACTTTTGATTATATCAGCTTCGGTCACCACTTTTAAAAAAAAAAAAAAAATTCATTAATAGGCCTATATATTAGATTTTGGTCAATTTTGAAATCAGGGTGGGCTTGTTCAACATTGTACTGAAGAAAAAAGTCATTCATATTATCAGCATCTACATTACAACTTGATGTACTCTTATTGCTGATGCCAAGAGTTTTTAAGTTCCTCCATAAAGTTTTAGAGGGCAAACTGGGATCAAGTTTAGAGCAAAAATAACTCTTTTTCGCATTACGTGTAGTCAAATTGGCTTGATTTCTTGCTATGCGGAAAGTATTCCGATTATAGCTGGTCGGATTACGCTTCCAACGACCGTAAAGCTTGTTTCTGAGTTTGATGGCAGTTTTTACTTCATTAGTAAACCAAGGTTGTTTTTTTGGTGTAATTCTAATAGTTTTAAGTGGAACGAATTTATTAAAAAGATAGCTAACTAAAGAATTAAAATAATTAAGTTTTTGATTTACTTCCGAGAGAAACCAAATATCATTCCAGGGTAGAAGATCGGCTTCTTGATACAGATTTACAAAATCTAGGGTATTAAAATTTCTAAAGGAAAACTGTACCGGACTACTATTTTTGTTAAATGGGATATTGTAACATAAAAATAGCATTTCATGGTCAGATACACCATCAAGCGGGATTTGTTCAAAATGCACAACATTAGAGCTATCTGATACGCAAAAAACATCCAGCAGGCTGGCTTTGCAGTTTGGGGCGAAACGCGTAGGATCTTTATTGATTATATTGAGTCCAGTAGACGAAATTTTTCCTAGTAGTTCAGATGATCTAGCATCCTTAACCAGTAAATCAACATTGAGGTCACCACAGAAAATAACGTGCTCATATTTCAATGCTTCTTCCGATATAATAGAAAGCGCTGGTTCCAGGTCAAAAAGCTTGCTAGGGTTGTACATACATACCACAAGGCATTTTGTTGTCTGATCAGATATTTGCACTAAAATAAACTCAACAGGGTCACTATCTTTTGAGCTATATATAATTTTGCCTTGAAAACCCTTACGATAGTAAATAGCAATACCACCACCTCTAGTTCCCGTATTTCTATCTCTTCTCAATATTTCAAAATCATTCAGCAAACAGGAATTGTCATCCATATCTAACTTAAACCAAGTTTCACTAACACACACAACTTCCACATTGGTATTCAAAAATAAATAATTCAAGTAATCAATTTTAGAATTATTATTATGTCCCACAGGATCTCAAGAGGATTTAGGTCGAGGCAGGCCAACCAAAAACTTCTACCCTATTGCTCTGAAGCCAGCCCTTACAAGCATTAGAGACGTATTTTGGATCATTGTCCTGATGCAACCTTCATTCAAGTGGCTTGTCTGCATAGGCATATGGCAGCATCACGTCTTTTAATATCTCAATGTACATGAAGCGATCCGTAATTTCTTCAATCCCTTAAATTGGCCCAATCCCTTGAACAGAAAAGAAATTTCAAACCATTACACTGCCACCTCCACTCATTACAGTGACTTTGCAATACTTAGAATTCAACATTTCTCCTTTTGGCCTGCGTATACGCCTTATTCCACGCCCACCTCAACTGGAGTATCTAAAAATGGGAGACTATATTGTTTTCTAACAAATTCAATTATAACTTGAAAGATTCGGATAAAATGGAAAAAAGTTTCTAGTTGGAAGTGGCCACATGCCATTATCTTACTTGTTTTCTATGAAAAATCCATCGTCCAAACTGACAAGAATGCGTTTAGATTTGGAGGAATAAGACTTTGTAATAGAATATTTAAGGGGTCAAGAAAATTATGCAGCTGACGCATTGTCTAGAATTGCCTTTGCATTAATCAAAAATATTCCAAAGGAAATTTTTAAAGTAACAACGAGAAGTGAATCAAGATCGACTGTACAAATACCAGTAAAAAGCAAAATAATATCGTCACCAAAAGTTTATGAAGAACTAAATAGTAATTTCAAAATAAATAAACATTCTCGCCTAACAAGAAAAGGTATAAAAATATATAAAAAAAGAGGTAAAAAAAAATATGTGCACAATAAATGATAAGAACCTAATTATAAATGGAAAGATCGATCTAGATCAATTTTTTCCACAGCTTGAAAAAATAGTTGGTAATTTGGCAATTAAAAAATTAAACCTGTCACAAGATGACGAAATATTAAACAAAATCCGGATAAAAGAATTTAAAGAGAAAGCTAACGCGTTACTCCAAGGGATTACTATAGCAATAATGCCGAAGATTATGAAAATAACAAACCAAGACAAAAAAAAAAACACATTTTGCAAAAATATCACGACGATCCTATATTTGGACATCCAGGTATAACAAGGATGTTAAAGAAGATAAGAAAATACTACTATTGGAAAAATATTACCACAGACATAACTCAATATGTAAAATCATGTCATCAATGTCAAGTCAACAAGGCTAAAAGAAAGACAAAGGAAACCATGTGTATTACACTAACTCCGATGGACGCATTTGATACGGTGATAATTGACACTATTGGACCTTTACCAAAAACTGAACATGAACATGAATACGCAGTAACTATGATATGTGACTTGTCAAAGTTCTTTATAACGGTACCAGTGACTAGTAAAAGTGCCAAAAACATAGCTAAAGCAATTTTAGAAAAATGCATTCTTATATACGGTCCTATAAAAAAAATTCTAACAGATAGGGGAACAGAATATAATAACCAACTTTTATCAGAAATAGCAAAATTGTTACAATAGAAAATAAAATTTCAACAGCATATCACCACCAAACATTTAGGTCAATAGAAAGAAACCATCGTACTTTTAATGATTATGTTAGATCTTACACATCAATTCACAAAGATGACTGGGATCATTGGTTTAAGTATTTCACCTATTGTTACAATACGACACTATCGACAGTACATAACTACTGCCCGTTTGAACTTATTTTTGGTAGAACACCACACAATTACCAATGTTTTTCAAATAACTATATATATTCTATCTATAATATAGACGCATTCCATAAGGAAATTAAATTTCGACTTCAGGCCGCTCATCAGAGAACAAAACGTATGCTTGTGGATGCAAAACAGAAAAATAAAGAATATTATGATAGGAACATTAATAATATAGAATTAGAGATAGGAGACCTTGTTTTAGTTACTAACGAAGCAGGTCATATATTAGACAGTATTTACAAGGGCCCTTACGAAGTTAAGTCAATAGATGGTAACAATAATTGTATTTTAATTAAAGATAGAATTAAAAGGTATGAAAAGTAAAAAAAAAAGAAAGAAAAAAAAGGAAAGAAAAAAAAATTAGATATAAATAAAAATAAATTTTTTCTTTCAATATGTTATATTTTGTTATAATAAAATATACTCGATATTTCTACATGATTAAATGTGGAACTAGGTTAATATGTTAAGAGTGCTCATAAATCTCGATGTATGATCACTTTTCCGAAGAGGAAAGTTGTAGCATAAACTGATACCAAACTCAAGGTTAAGAGACCTTTAAGTACATTCGGTCAGCGATCCATAATCAATCCATATGAACAGTTCAATTGTTTATATGTGATATTAAGTTACGCCGAGTGTGCAATAAGAAATCAAATACTCAGTAGTTGCTTCACTCTACAATTCGCTAGCGTAAGCATAATTGTAAAGCACAACTCATTTTTAACTAATCGATTGATTAAATAAAGACATTCTTAAGCAGAACCTTAAAGCGTGAAGTTGTTATCATTATAGCATATTCTAGTAATTCGGTGCCTGATCTTGTAGCGGATATTAATACTGATCTGAGTATCTAGAGACATTGATTTGAATCTCATAAATTGATTTTGAGCAACAAAACTAAAGTAATGCTATTCAATGTAGCGGGCAATGATTATCAAATCATTACATACACTTACGGTCAAAAAAAACGCCGATTTGAATTTTGCAAGAAACTTTAAAATTTGCTGCGTAAAATAATATTTAATCTTGTTTATCTGCTTTAAGGTTGTTAGATACGTTTCCCAAGGACAAGTTTTGAGCATTTTCAGAGCTCTCCACTTAAAAATAATAAATTCTAGGAACTTATTCCAATTAAATACATAAGTGGTGGTTTTATAATCAAAAATTAAATTTTATTTATATGAAAAATAGATAGTTTTTTTACAAAAATTTGATCGTAACAAGTAAGTTCTATTATTTTTGTATAATACTCCAATGATTTTTTTGAGTTTTTGCATTTTAGTGGACCGTGGAAAGCATTTTACGACAGAGTAAAGTAAAATTATTAAAAATTCCATTTTGCAAGGTAAAAATTTTAAGGAAATTTAAAATTTCAAGGAAATTTAAAATTTTATCGGATGTTCTGCAAAAATTGGTTTCGAATACGATAAAATACAGAAATAAACGAAAAACACGAGGCCGAATGCCTTCAATGTACCTCCGGGACGTGAATTGTTCGATACGGCTTTCGTCCGTTTTTGCCTGCTGTGGAAATAAAGAAAGTGCTTAATATAACAGCGAGTGTAGAAAACGTTAAAAGAAATCTCAGGGAAACCAATTTGAGTGCCTAGAATCCGCAACCACTTCCATTGTTTCAAAAAATGCATATCACAAAGAGATCGGATTTTGCGCACGGGTACTTAAAATGGCCATTTGCAAATAAGATAAGCATTATGCATTATGCGTCAAATCCTTTATTTACGTATGTGACTGAAAAAACTTGTTTTTCCATTGATCGCGTCAAGTCCTTTAAGTACCTTGGTCTAATGGTCGATTGGAAGTTGAAATGGGTTGAGCATACTAGTGCACTCAAATCTTTTGCCTTGGTTGTCATTAGACAAATGTACTTTTTAAAATCAATGTGTTCAATCAAGTTACTTACTTGCTTTTATTATGGATTATTCCACTCAAAACTGGAACATGAACTTGTGTGTTGGGGTGGCACTCATGCAAATAAGATAAACCCTTTGCTGTTTATGCAGAAATACATTATTCGCATTATATGTAAAAGAAACCGAACTTCAAACAGTTTACATTTGTTTAAAAACTTAAAAATTCTTCCCCTTAAACATTTATACTTCTATAAAGTTTTTAAAGCTTTTTTTAATAAATGTGGCTATCAAGTAAAAATAAGTTATTCTAATTATAATCTACGTGCAAATGATCAAAACTTAGTCCTAGTTCCCGTTTGCAACATTTCTTAAATTTTTACTCTTCTGTTACTCCCAGATTATTTAATAAATTACCAGGCGATATTAAATGCATTTGAAACATTAATTTATTCATAGTTAAAGTTAAATCGTGGCTTTTAAATAAAGAATACAGCGAAATTCATTCTCTGCTCGCTATTCAAAGTTAACTCTTGCTGATACTCGTTCAAATTTGTTGTACTTATATTATTTTCGTTTCTGCACATTGAAATCACAAAAAAAAAATGAAACCAATTATTTTGAAATCCATTTTAATCATTCTATTTTCTTTGTGATTTGACCCCACAATTTAGCTTTGCCGGCAGAACATATAAAACTCGAATTTCGTGTGATGATGTATGCTGTAACGAACCAACGGCTGGGGGGGTCTTGACTCACCGGATTCCAGAGGTTCGGTCACAAAAATTTATATTTTGCAAGAAGTGGCTCTTTAATAAATGAAGGGGATCGCATAGTTAGTTCGATTTAAATATTTATTTTAATTCAGCGAAACATAAATATATATATAAAATTAACAATGAAACTTATACTGTTACTACGTCAGCGTCTCTCCGTTGTTGTACTTCGTCGCTCTGCCATCGTATTTCTTCGCCTGGTCGTCGTATTTCTTAGCTTGGTCGTCGTATCGTCGTAGTGAGACTTGCGAATATACGCGCTTCTGTATCAGTGCATTTGTGACCTGTGAACCAACACGCGTACGACAAGCCAAAACTCAAAGGTTTCGTTAGCATTGGTGGAACTGAGAGCTCGGCAGTGAGTAATAGGGTCGTAAAAGCCGTCGTGAGCAACAGATTTTATGTCTACGAATGTATGCGCTCCCCGTTGCCGTACATTCGTGGCCTGGAAGCTGACACGCATACGGCCAGTTAAGACTCGATGTTCCACGGTGCTTTCGCACTCTCACATGCGCAGTCACAGTGAAATTGAGAGCTCTGCAGCGGGTAAAAGGGACATAAGATCGAAAGCCGTCGTGAGCATCGGATTTTTGGCTTGCGGGTGTATGCGCTCCCCGTTGCCGTACATTCGTGACCAGGGACTCGATACGCATAAAGGCTTGAGTTAGCTCAGAAGCATGAGAAAGTAGAACTAGGGTACCGCATAGGCAGAGGAATCAGTCACGCTCCTCTCACAAATCGCACTACGACGACACGACGACCAAGCTAAGAAATACGACGACCAGGCGAAGAAATACGAAGGCAGAGCGACGAAGTACAACAACGGACGTGGTAACAGTATAAGTTTCATTGTTAATTTTATTTTTATATATATATTTATGTATAGCTGAATTAAAATAAATATTTAAATCGAACTAACTATGCGATCCCCTTCATTTATTAAAGAGCCACTCCTTGCAAAATATAAATTTTTGTGACCGAACCTCTGGACTCCGGCGAATCAAGACCCCCCAGCCGTAGGTTCGTTACAATGGCGACCGAGCAGGGACCTTGGCTTCTTTAAAAGGGAAAAATATATTAACAGAACTGACATAATTTGAATTTTTGAATATTTTAGAAAAGTCTATAGAATAGTTCAAATTATGGCAGTTCTGTTAATTTGGAAAAATGCAGATATCTCGGGTTTGCAATAAGGAAATGATATGCAGTTTACGACATTCTCTTAAGCAAGTAACAGTACATTAAAAATGATGTAACACGGGATCGGCAGCAGAATAATATGGGGTGATTTTGCAACTTTTAAGTACAATATCGGAATTTTTTAATTTTTTTCCGGTCAATTTTGAATTTTTTTGTAAGAAAAAAAGAAGAAGAAGAAAAATTAATCATGGATTCAAATTCCCCGATTGATAATAACTGTTTGAAATAAAAAAAAAATTAGAATCACTTTAATATGCAAATTTGTCAACCGCGATTCGAAAAAAATCAGGTCTGCTAATTTAGAAAAATGCAGATATCTTTGTTTTGAAATAAGATAATGATATGCGGTTTCGGCATTCATTTAAGGGAATATCAGTTCATTAAAAATTATGTACCATGGGATCGGCGGTAGCATAATATTTGAGGTGTTGGAGCTAGAAAGTGGAAAATCGGTACTTTTTTACTTTTGTCCGGTCAATTGTCAATTTTTTTGTAAGAAAGGAAGAAGAAGAAGAAAAACCAATCACGGATTTGAATTCCCCGATCGATTGTTTCCCGAAAACCGTACCCACTTTTTTGAAAAATTTTATAACCTCTACAACTTGCAGCATTTTTTAAATCAAGATTTTTGAAAATGGGTTGTTTACTTAAAACAGAGGGCGCTAATCCAGTTTTCAATATTAACCTTAATCCTAGTAATGGGGCTTGTCCAGACATATAAGGCTATTGTAATCCGCTGACACATCGTGAAAAAATCAAAAAGTTTTTTTTTTGAACCGCTCTAATGTACACCTATTTTATCGTTCAAACTTTGTGAAATTTTGATTCGCGAGCTGAATTTTTACAATGAGCTACAGCTTCAATTTTTTTCATTTCATTTTTTTCACTTAATTCGGTTTGTTGGAGATCTAATCTAATCTAATCGAATCTAATTTGATGTAAAAAAACAGAAGATCTCGCTGATGTTCCGCAATCTACATCCGAATCCGATGCCAGTGTGGAGAAAAATTCCTTGAGAACTTCATAATTATCTTTTAGAGATCTTAGAGAGCTTGTTAGTATGACCCATCTGTAGAAAATTAAATCGATATAAGTTTCGTTAACAAAAAAAAAAAGCCTGGAAAATCACGGTTACCTCGTTGGACAATAGACTGCAAGAGATGTACTTTTACCCTCTGTCTCCACTGCAAATTTTTGAAAAACCCAAGACGTTTTGGTGAGTTTTGGACGAAATTTATGAGGTCTTTTGCCAAGCCAACAAAGTTTTTGGCCTCCACAGCTTTTTCTAATGCGTCTTGAACCACTAGGTCAATTGTTGGATGTAAAGGCAACACTGTCTTTTTATGCGTAATTATTGGCATCACCGCTTTATATGTATGTATGTATGTATGTATGTATGTATGTATATTAGAGCAGTTCGGATTAAAAACTTTTTGATTTTTTCGTGATGTGTCAGCGGATTACAATAGCCTTATATGTCTGGACAAAGCCCATTGCTAGGATTAAGGTTAATATGGAAAACTGGATTAGCGCCCTCTGTTTTAAATAGACAAACCATTTTCAAAAATATTGATTTAAAAATGGTGCAAGTTACAGAGGTTATAAAATTTTCCAACAAAGTGGGTATGGTTTAGTTTAGTTTCCGTGTTTAGTTTTCTTCTTTCTTTCTTATAAAAAAATTGAAAATTGATCGGACAAAAATAAAAAAGTACCGATTTTTCCACTTTCTAGTTGAAACACCTCCAATATTATTTTACTGCCGATCCCATGGTACATCATTTTGAATGAACTGTTATTTGCTAAAAGAATGCCGAAAGCGCATATCATTATCTAATTTCAGTACTAAGATATACCAAGATGTCTGCATTTTTCTAAATTAACAGACCTGATTTTTTCAAATCGGAGTCGACAAATCAACATATTAAAGTGATTCAAATTTTTTTTTGTTTCAAACAGTTATTATTGATCGAGGAAGTCAAATGCATGATTAGATTTCCTTCTTCTTCTTTTTGTCTTACATAAAAATTGAAAATTAACCGAAAAAAAATAAAAAAATTCTGATTTTGCACTTTGCAGTTGCAAAATCACCCCATATTATTTTGCCGCCGATCCCGTTTTACATCATTTTTAATATATTGTTATATGCTTACAGGAATGCCGTAAGCCGCAAATCATTTTCTCATTTCAAGATATCTGCATTTTTCTGCATTAACAGAACTGGCATAATTTGAAAATAGTAGAAAAATCTTAAGATTCGGATTCGCCGACGTACAACTAAATCCCGATTCACTCGACACCGAACTTGTGCATCGACTCATTACACCGTCGTAGAAATACCGAACTACTACACAGACGTATTTCGTATTCACACAACTAAAAAATTCATATTTATATTATTTCTTATCGCTACGATCTTTCACAAATTGATATACATATAAAATAAATATTTCAATATTTGTAAGCGAAATAAGTGGCATACAGAAATATTGATAAGCCTTTTGTAAAATTCGAGTGGAGAATGCGACACTCGCTAAATTTTCGAGTGTCGAGTACTCTACACACAAGACACACCTTCTGCCGGCCCTGTATATTACTTTGATTTTTCTTTACTATAGAGTCAATTCTGTATTCGGCTCTAGTTCTATTAGAACTACAGAATATAGATATTATTGAAAATTGTATTATATTCGGTATGTTTTTAATATCACAATTGTAAAAAAAAAATTGATTATAATTGTTTAATAATAAAAATTGAGGCAACAAAATACTGGAAACAAGGCTCCACAAAAATTAGACCTGGTACAGCCAACGGATATTGACTCTTCGCAACAATTCAGGCAGCTCACTAAATTCCATTCAAACGGTTTCGGCCAAAATCAGGGCCAGTTCTATAACCAGTACTATACCAACCAAAATCAGGGTCAAACAATGAAAAGGCCACTTGGTACTTCTGGTAGATTTACAGGCCCCAAGCACCAAAGGGTTAATAATCTCTCACAGGATAGCCTCCCCGTGAATCAAATAGAATCCGATTAACAAAACTTAGCCGATTCAGAGGCGTTAGCAATTGTAGACGTTCTTCAAGGGCATGACCAGCTCAATTTTTTAGACATAACTCCCTGCTTCCATTCATAAATACAAGCATTGCAGGGAGAATGCTCAGACCGTTAATTGATACAGGAGCGTCTAAAAATTATATTAAGCCTTTAGCAGAAATTAAATATAAGATTTCTGTGGAAGAACCTTTTATTGTAAAGTCTATAAATAATATATTCAATAATATTAAGGAAAAATGCATGGTTCGTCTATTTGACACCAATAGCAATTTTTTTATTTTACCCACACTATCAACATTCGATGGTATAATTGGCCTTGACCTGCCAAAGCATACGGGGTCAACATTAGATTTTTAGAATAAAACTCTCAGAACCAGCACCGGGTCTGTGGAAATACAATTTTTCAAATGTATTCACGTTAATTTCACTCAAGTAGAAGATTTAGAAGCACCCCAAGAGGTAAAAACAACATTTCATAAAATGGTACGGACATTGTTCGGAGTCTTCGTAGACCCTAACGAATCCTTTCCTTTCAACACAAACATTGTTGCCACTATCCGAACAAATGGTGACGATCCAGTTTACTCAAAGCTATATCCCTACCCTATGGGCGTTGCTGACTTTGTCAACAATGAAATAAATGACTTATTAAAAAATGGTATTATGCGGCCATCTCGGTCACCTTACAACAATCCCATCTGGGTTGTTGATAAAAAAAATGGAAAAGACGAGCATGTCAATATCAAGAAGATATTGTCATAGATTTCAGAAAACTAAATCAAAAAACTATAGACGATAGGTATCCTATCCCAAACATTTCGGTAATACTATCAAACTTAGGTAGTGCTAAGTACTTCACAACTCTTGATCTAAAATCAGGATTCCACCAAATATTTCTTGCTAAGCGAGACAGGGAGAATACAGGTTTTTAGGTGGGAATGAGAAATATGAGTTTTGCAGACTCCCATTTGGTTTAAAAAATGCGCCCAATATTTTTCAACGGGCTATTGATGATGTTTTTAGAGAGCATATCGGAAAAATATGTTACGTTTACGTCGATGACGAAATAATTTTTTCCCAAAACGCGGAAGATCATATTCAACACATAGAGTGGGTTTCAAAAGAATTATATCAAGCAAATATGAGGGTCGCTCGTGAAAAATCGCACTTTTTAAGGGAAGTGTGGAACACTTGGGCTTTGTCGTATCTGGCGATGGTATAAAAACCATCAAGTGCGCTCTTGATGTATATCCATATAAAAAAAGGCCATAGTGAATTTTAGACATAATTAGAGCTTCAATGACGGATACTAGTGTGAGAGTGTTACAATTAAATTTGTTGCTGGACAAACATTTTATAATGTTGAGTCTGTTTGAAAGTGATTGTTGTAGGTGCTCAATATGGGATTGCCATCGGTATCTATTGTTAACTATGATTCCCAAAATTCTTAATTGGTCTGAGTTGACAATGGCTAAATTAGTTGTGATAATTTGGGCTTGACACTGCTGCTTACGGCAAATATGAACATGCTTGCATTTGGCTAACGAGAGTTCAGCTCCGGAGCTATCGCACCAGCACTGTATATCTAAGACAAGGCGCGATATGTCAATTTGTTGGTTCTTTGTCTTATCAAGGGTCTAAAATTGAAGAAATCATCTGCAAATGCGCAAAATTTTAAATCTTTATGCATATTAATAGTTGTACAGAGCTTATTGTATGCAATTAGGAAAAGGACAACTGAAAGCGGAGAGCCTTGAGGGATTCCATTGAAGAGATGGCGATTTTTTGAATATGAGATTCCTACTCGTGTTTTAATCTGTCTGTTAGATATAAAGTTATAAACATATCTTATGATTTTTGGTCCTACTTTCCAGTCAATGAGTTGATTTATTATGGTGTGTATGGCAATTTTGTCAAAAGCCTTCGCAAAATCTAGGGAGACTATAGATAAGTGTTGGTTTTTTGATAGGGCTTCAGTTATCCAAAAGTCTAAATAAATTAGAGCATTAGTAACTGATTTGCCTTTCTTGAAACCCATTTGTTGGCTATCGAGCAGTTTGTTGGTAGTGATAAACTACCATAGCCTATTTGCAATAATTTTGTCTAAGACCTTTGCGCAGCATGGGTTAAGAGAAATCGGTCTATATGAAGTGATCTCTGTTTTATTCGTATTAGGTTTTAAGATTGGAATTACTGAACTATTTTTATATATCTGTGGAATATGGGAGGAAAGAATCTTATTGTATAATGATATAATTCTATGTTTCAAAATTTCTGGGAGGTTTTTTATTAGTGGATAAGAGATTCTGTCATATCCTGGAGTGTTACCTTTCAACTTTTGGAGGGCTATAAAAAGTTCGAGCATATTTATATCCTTTTCTATTAAAGATGCTTTGTTGGAGGGTGTGGTGGCTAAGGGAGACGTTTTTATGGCTTGTTTTTTAATTCGAAAATTGTTAGAGAACTGGTTGTCTCTAGAGTTATCTGACCAATAATTGCAAAAAAGGTTAGCGATTTCTTTATTGGATGTAACCAATACAGAGCTTTGCACAGGGTGTTTAATTGAATGTATATTGAATTTATTTTTTAAGCCGCAAAATCGACGAATATTCGACCATATTTTAGTTGTCGCAGTTTGTGAGTTTACATCTCCTGTAAATCTGTTAATTGATAACCGTTTGGATAATTTCAGTTCTCTTTTGAAGGTGGCGTTGGCTTTTTTGTAATTAATTATATTTTCGAGTGTTATATTTCTCTTTAAACTGTACCAACATGTCTTTTTTTGTTTTTTTAAGTCTTCTAAATTTTTGTTCCACCATGGTACGTTATGTTTTAAATTATTGTTACTTGTTTGGAGGATGGACATGTGAGCAGCTGACAGGATAATTTTTTGTATACTGGCAGTTTCTTTATTGATGTTATTGTTCAACAAGATCGGTCGCTTATTGCTTTGAATTATTGCATGTTGTTGGAATGAATTCCAATCTGCGATATTGATTTTGAATCTAGGTCTCGGTTTATCTTCGCATGAATCTGATTTAAATAAAGAAATTACTATAGGAAAATGGTCGCTGTTGTAAAGGTCGTCAGATATGTGCCATTTAGCATGGGCTGCTATGATTGGGGAGCAAAGGGAGAGATCTATGTGTGTAAAGGTATGGGAAGTGCTGAAGTGAGTTGGAGCTCCATTGTTGAGGGTGACTAATTGGGATTTGTCTATGAATTTAGAAAGTATATTACCTCTTTTATTGTTTTTTGGAGATCCCCATTTACTGTGCCAACTATTAAAGTCTCCTAGTATGAGAAGTGGTGGGTTGAAAGTGTTGAAAATATTCGTTAGAGCTCTATTATTGAATGGTTTGCTTGGTGAGATGTAGGATGAAATTATTGTAAATTTAAATTTGGAATGGATGGTGACGGCAACTGATTCAAAATCGCTTGGTGAGCTTAATACTTGATGTTGGATTGAATTATGTATTAGTAATGCAACACCACCAAATTCTTTTGGTGGGCTTGGGTTAGTATACATAGAATAATTGATTGGGATGGGGAAGCGGGAAATATTTAAGAGGTGTGTTTCTTGAAGTGCAATGATTTTGGGATTAAAGTCTTTAATTATCAATTGCAAGTGATCATAGTTATTATTATAACCTCTAATATTCCATTGAATTATATTCATTATTAAAGTATGTTTCTAAAAAGAATAAAAATGTATAATGTATCGTAAGAGTTTGTAATTGGCTTTAGAAGGAATTTTGTGAATTGTGATTTTTTAATCGAAGGCCATGATTTCTGTGTCTGTATCTTCTGATGTTGTGTGACTGGTGTTGATGTTTGTGTGACTAGTTGATGTTTTACTGTTGTTGTTGTTTTTAGCTTTAAGTTCGCGTTTGAGTTTATTTGATAACCCACGAGGGAAAATGTTTAGCTTAGTTTCTGAGATATTTTGGATGGATGAGAAGTTTAAGCTTCGTTTGGGCAGTGATGGAGCTGTTTTAATGGTGCTGGTGTTATTGTTTGTTGAATTTGAATTTGTTGCTAGATTATGGTGCTGTGATGTTGTCGGTGTTGATCGTGTTTCTGTTGTTGTTGTTGGAGCTGCAGTAG
This sequence comes from Tricholauxania praeusta, assembly GCA_949775025.1. Taxonomy (NCBI): domain Eukaryota; kingdom Metazoa; phylum Arthropoda; class Insecta; order Diptera; family Lauxaniidae; genus Tricholauxania; species Tricholauxania praeusta. The sequence continues at coordinate 10,801,770 of OX459032.1, read as the reverse complement.
GAATCTTTGTAGAGTGCGTGGCTGGCGAGCGAAGAACTGATGCAAAAGAAGAATTGAGTTGATGTCTCTCTCTGTATATTTTGTGAGCAGTTTTACTGTCGACTTTTTGTATTGTTTTGATAGTTTGTATTTCTTTATGTTTTATTAATATTGGACATGTTTTGCTATACGAATTGTGTTGGCAATTTGCAACTTCATTATCTTTACAATTGATGCAAGATTCTTGCTTAAGGCATTTTTCGTTATTCTCAGCATCAACGTGAAAGTCATTTCCACAGTTGAAGCAGAGTTTGCTTTTCGTACAAAATTTCGAGAGATGTCCCAGTCTAAAACAATTTTTACACCTAAATGGTGGTGGAATAAAAGGGCGAGTGTTTATTTTTTCATAGCCGACGTAAACTTCGCTTGGTAAAGTTGGAAGAGAGAATGTTACAATAATCAAACCTGATTCTGTTAACACTTCGTTTTCTTTTCTCATTATTTTTTTATTTCTATTATGTTTTGTTGTTTGAGTTCATTTAGTATAATGTCTTCGGAGATTCCCCGCAAATCATTCGAGTAAATTACTCCCTTAGAACAATTAAGAGAACTATGCTCAGTTATGTTGATAGAAATTGAGGGAGTTATCTCTATGAGCTGTATGAGTTGTTTTGCTTGCATTAAGTTTTTTGTTTTAATTAGTAAAGTACCGTTTCGTAGTTTTTTGCAAGTTTCAACTTCTCCCAAGATCGCACAGTCTATTGCTTTTTTAATTAGAAACGGAGACACGTTAGCTGTTAACCCTGCTCATAATCAAGTATTTCACACCGATAGAGTTGTTGGTAATGCATTTTGTTTTGTCAAATTTGAGTTTGGGAAGGTTAGTGCAGCTATTACTAGCTGCGGGGTCATCAGGGGGTTCTTTCATTTTAAAGAGATAAATGAACTGTAGAAGAGTTTTGTTTTCTTTTTGTATGTTTATGTTGATGGATAGAATAAAGGAAACCCATGAACTGGTGGCAATAGACGTAATAAAAACAAAGTTGAAGAGGCATGCAAGGAACATTATTGCAAACGAAAACACCATACAGGCAATTAAGGATAAACTACAATCATCTGTACAAGGAGAGTCATCGGAATTACTAAGTAAACTAATGAACATAAAACAACAATCAAAATCGGCAACAACCTATGCCGAGGAGATCCAAAAAATCGCGAAAAAACTAGGTGGAGCCCATATAAGAGAAGGCTACCCACAAGATGTTGTTGAAAAATTAATAAGGCAAAATTCAGCCAAGGCCATTTCTAGAAACGCTGCAAGTGATGAGGTAAAACTCATCATTAAAACAGGGAACTTCATGACTCTTAATGAAGTCGTTTCTAAATTCGTAGAAGCCAGCACTGAAGCATCAATTTCAAACTCTTCAGTATTTTATTTTAAGCGTCGTGGTTTCGGTAATCAGAACTACAGAAACAGTGGATTTAATAACCGTGGACGTAGAGAAGACTGGCGTCAGAATAACAACTCTAGAAATTTTAATGGTAATGACAATTCACGAAATTATAATGAACATAGACGTTACAATGGGCAACGTAGAGGCCAAAGCAATGGTTATGGAAATCATTCCAACCGACAATAAAACAGAAGACGGGTAAGATTGGTGCAAGAAGTCTCGGAAAACGAGATTTCCCCCCAAAATTCGGGGGGTCATCAACAAAATTAAAAAAAAAACAAATATTTAACCCATAGGAAAAGTTTTCCACGTAAACCCATAAGCTTCCGATACTCGAAAGTATGGGTGACGGTACAATAACAATACCAGCTCGATCTGAAATTTTTAGAGTTCCAAGCCAAATAATAGAAGATAGAATATTCGTAGCTGGTTGCATAGTATCAAGAAAATTTCCATACATAAGAATTATAAACACAAATTCTAAAATCAAATTTTTAAACGGAATACCAATAGAATATCAAAAACTGTCTGACTATGAAATACTTAATACACCCAATGTGGATAGTAAAAGAAACCAAACAATTTTGGAGAGGTTAGCAAACAAATTTCCTCAAATTGTAAAATCTGAATTGATTCAATTATGTTCAAAATATATTGATATTTTTGCTTTGGAAAGTGATAAGATAAGTACAAACAATTTTTATACACAAAAATTAAGAGTTTCTGATCATAATCCTGTATACATAAAAAATTATCGTACGCCACACTCACAAAAGGATGAGATAACAAGGCAGGTTGAAAAACTTCGGCAAGAAGAATCATTGCCAAATAACGCTGACAAACGATGGCTTCTAGTTGTTGATTACAGGCAAATAAATAAAAAGTTAATAGCAGACAAATTTCCATTACCCAGAATTGAGGACATTTTAGACCAATTGGGAAGAGCAAAATTTTTCTGTTGATTTAACCTCTGGATTTCATCAAGTCGGATTAGATGAAAAATCAAGAGACATTACTTCAATCTCAACAGAAAATGGTTCTTATCGGTTCACCCGTTTACCATATGGTTTAAAAGTAGCCCCAAACTCCTTTCAGAGAATGATGAATCTAGCATTTTCAGGTTTAGCTCCTTCAAAAACTTTTATATATATGGATGATGTTATTGTCACAGGATGTTCGATAAAGCACACTCTCAAGAACTTTTAAACTTTTTTCCAAAGATGCAGGGATTGTAATTTAAAATTACATCCAGACAAATGCACTTTTTTCAGATCCGAGGTTACGTATTTGGGTCATAAATATACTGCTAAAGGTATTTTACCAGACAGTAGCAAATACGATTCAATTAAATGATACCCCACCCCTACTAATGGGGATGAGGTTCGTCGATTCGTAGCTTTCTGTAATTATTACAGACGCTTTATACCAAATTAAGCATTCATTTAACTAAACTAGCTAGAAAGAAAGAACCCTTTATATGGTCGGCTGACTGTGAGCAGGCCTTTCAGCACCTAAAAGCTGCCCTACTTTCTCCACAAATTCTTCAATATCCAGATTTTGATGAGACATTCTATATAACTACAGTAAAATCGCATGTGGTGCAATATTATCACAGGAAAGAGATGAAATGCAGTTGCCTATAGCATATGCGTCACGTGAATTTACAAATCACGTGAATCAAACAAAGCCCCAATAGAGCAAGAATTAATAGCAATCCAATGGGCCATTAATCACTTTCGACCCTACATATATGGGAAAAAATTTATAGTACGTAGTGATCACAAACCACTAACATATTTATATTCCTTAAAAAACCCATCCAGTAGATTGACAAGAATACGTCTGGACCTGGAGGAGTATGATTTTGTTATAGAACATATCAAAGGTAAAGACAATTCAGGAGCGGACGCGCTATCTCGAATTGCCTTCAATGATATTAAATCAATACCTTCAATAAACAGTGTTTTTATGGTAACTACACTCGCACAATCACGAAAAAAAACTGAAGAGAAAATTAAGAAGGATAATAAAATATCCTTCCTAAAGTTTTCGAAACTATTGGCTTCGATTGCGTAAAAATGTGGGTCAAGGTTAGGGTAAATATTGACGGAAAAACCCCCACACTAAATTTTAAACGAGGTAAAAAGATGCTGGCACCAAAAATTAATATACAAAACACTTTTGCTAATGGAAATATCGATCTAGATCAATTTTTTCCAATTCTTGAAAAAGAAGCAATAAGTAGAAATTTGAATAAAATACAAATAAATTTAAATGATAATTTATTTGGCCTCGTATCAATTGAACAATTTAAACAAAAAGCCAACCAACATGTTAACAAATTACAAATAGCGCTAACACCCAAAATATGCATAATAACTAACAAAGATGAACAAAAATATTTATTAAAAAAATTCCACGATAACCCTCTTTTTGGAGGACATCCTGGAACAACTAGATTACTTAAGAAGCTTAGACAATTTTATTATTGGAAAAATATCACTAAGGATGTGAAAAAATACGTAAGAAAATGTGTTCAATCTCAAACCAATAAGACAACAAACACATAAAACCAGAAATGATAATATCCCCAACACCGCAGAAACCCTTTGAAACTGTAATAATAGATGCGGTAGGACCCCTTCCTGTATCAGAAAATGGTAATCAATACATTATTACCATAATATGCGATCTTACTAAATATTTAGTAGCAATGCCAGTAATTAATTTTTTTTTTTTTTTAAACTTCATTTTCTTTTATTGTATCTTCTCTTAAGAGACTAACAATAAGTTTTAAAATCTTAAACTAGGTAACATTATTATACATTATTATTGTGAATAATGAATATATAATTTAATAATGAACTTGTGTCCAGAAACAAAAGTTAGCAGGGACTTATACTTCTTGTGTAGTAGGTGCAGCTTGTGTATGGCTCAGCACAGCGAGTGCACAAGATCGAATAACTCATTGGAGCATAGGTGTGGATGCAGCTGACGATCGCTTCTCCCCATATTCTTTGCCACCCGAGACGACCGAGGTCCCGGTCTTGGCTTGGTAGCTGAGACGAACTAGGCCTCAGTCTACCCGAATGGAGGTTTTGAGTACCACAAAAACGATTGTCTTCGTGGTCGCCGAGACGAACTTGGTCCCGGTCGACCACTTTGGGAGTGATAAGTGCCTCCAGGACGTTCTTGAGGTGGTAGCCGAGACAAACTAGGTCCCGGTTTAGCACCCAAAAAAGACCGAGAAGACACTGTTTCAACTCTCTTCCTGCTACTCTCTCCAATTCACCGGAAAGTAGCCGAGACGAACTAGGTCCCGGTCTTACACCCTCAGCGGAAGGGGAGCTGGCGACGATAAATTGCCAAGTATGCCATATGATTCTTGATGATTACGTGTAGTGTCTCGGGGGAAGGGTAAACGTTTGAGCTGTTTAGTTTGGTTCGGTGTAAGTGACTTGCATAGAAGGGCGATCCTTTCTTTTTAATCTGGAGCGACTTTCTATGTTTGTTAAATTACGAGCCAATGGGTTCGGATGATGCAGCAATTAATAAAAACGCCAAAGCCATAGCTAAAGCATTATTGGAGCATTTTATATTAATTTATGGACCCATGAATAAAATACTTAGTGACATGGGTACCGAATACAATAATCTAGTTCTTGTGGAACTTCTTACACTTTTGAAAATAGAAAAAGCAACATCAGCCCCTTGCCACCATCAAACAGTAGGAACAGTTGAAAGATCACATCGCACCTTTAATGAGTACATACGCTCATACATTCACGCATCCAGGAACGATTGCGATGAATGGATAAAGTATTTTGCGTATACTTTTAATACTACACCCTCAACTGTTCATGGATTCTGCCCGTTTGAATTAATTTTTCCGAACTTACCAAATCATAGTCCACTGACACAAGCCGATAAAATAGATACCATATATAATTTTGATGACTTTACAAAGGAAGTTAAATTCCGTCTACAAACTGTGAGGACAAAATATTCTGCAGGAAATTTTGTAACACATAACAACATAAAAATCACGCCACCACAATAAAATTCAAAAAAAAACATCAGTAGCAAAAACAACAACAACATAGAAATCACGCCACCACGATAAATTCAAAACGGCATAGCAACAGCACAATAGCTCAATAACAATTTCAATTTATTGACAGACATAATTAGTACATAAGAAATATTTCTTTTAAGTACAACAAGCAAGTTCAAAACTTGATAATAAGGATCTTTTAATTTAAGAATAAATGTAATTTAAGAACTTATAAACTAAACAATATTAATAACTATTGGTGTAAAATCACAGAAAAGTACAGTGAAAGTAAGTAGAAGTAGAGTAAAGAAAATATATATAGAGAAGTAAAGATGCTAAGAAAAATGACGTAATATTAAATGCTTAAAGTTTATCCTATTAGACACACACTTTATGTCTCTTGGTAGTGAATTCCACAGACGAATAGCGTTAACAAAAAATAATTTCGAAGAGTTCAGGTACCTATATGTTGGCATAATAATGCTTATATTGCGTGATGATTGACAAAAACGTAATTTTTCATGCAGATATTGAGGAGATTTTGTGTATATTATGTTGTGCATGAAAATACAGTTTCTTAATTTAAGGTAATTCTTAATACTGCAGTTAAGTATCCGATAACTGAAGGAGGAAATATGATCAAACCTTTGAATTCCATACACATATCGAGCTGCATTATTGTACGCGACTTGTATTTTGTGCAGTGAGCGCGAGTCTAATCTGCTATAAACTACTTCGGAGTATGTAATTATGGGAACTATAAGCTGCACAACAAGACGCCTCCTAGTCTCAATAGGTACAAATGATGATGTCATTCTTAGGTTTCGTAATGTGCAGTAGATTTTACTGACGACAGAGTTGATGTGGTCTGCACAGCTCAATGAAGAATTAATACGAAACCCTAAGTTAGTAGCTCTTGTGACAAATTTTAGCTCAATGCAATTTAGAAAAATTGATGGAAAATCGCTAAAAGAATAGACTGTTTTTGAAATTGGTAGAACATAGGATTTTGCCGGATTTAATTGGAGTTTGTTTCGAATAGCCCAGTTATTTACATTGACCATATCTTCATTTATTCTAGAGCATAAGTCTTCAATAAGACCAATCGGTCGTGACAGGTAAAGTTGTAGATCATCCGCATAAGCATGCATAGTAACATTTTTACATTCAGAAAAAATGTCATTAAGGAAGAGGGTAAATAATAGAGGGCCCAGTACTGAGCCCTGAGGTACTCCACAGCTAGTGAATTGGGGCATTGAGTATTTGTGCCCAATTTTAACTCTTTGAGTTCTGCCAACAAGATAGCTTTTTAATAAGCCGACTGCTGCATTTGAAAAACCAAAATAACACTTCAGCTTTTGACATAACAATGAATGGTTTACACTGTCAAATGCCTTAGAAAAGTCCAAAAGACATAGCATTGTAAGGCATTCACTATCATATGAAATTCTGATATCATCAAGAATTTTCACTACTGCAGTAGAACAACTATGCCCTGGACGGAATCCAGACTGCAAGGGTGAAACAAGATTGTATCTATTTATATAAGCAAGTATCTGATTAGCGATCAAGGACTCACAAACTTTAGATATGGATGACAGTATACTTATGGGTCTAAAGTCATTTGGCTCCAATGCTGCAGACTTTTTGGCAATGGGAATAATTGTAGCCACTTTCCACAAACTTGGAAATTTTGAGCTTGTTAAACAGTGGTTAACTATGTGCGTAAGAGGACTAAGAGCAAAAGGTAACACCAACTTTATGAACCTAAGAGAGATACCATCTTCTCCAGTAGCATTTGATTTTATGCTTCTTATAGTTTTTTCAACATCAGACTCACTCACTGCATTAAATTCAAAAAGATGTATAAAGTTTCCACCCTCCAATTCGTCCTGCAGAGTTTGTGCTTCAGGAGCAGATTCAATGAGAAAATGTTTATTTAAAAGATCAGGATCGATCTCACATACTGCACTGTTTTTATTACAGATACCTATATTTTTTAAATTTCTCCACAGATGCTTCGTTTGCAATGACGTATTTAATTTTGATGCATAATATCTTTGTTTAGACAGCCTGACAGCAGAGGTTGCTTCATTTCTGGCAATTTTGTATTCCTCCCAATTGCTAGCATTGGGATTTCTTTTCCATACTCCATAGGATTTATTCTTTTTTTTCAAGGCAGATTTCACAATACAGGTGAACCAGGGACAAGATACATTTGTAATCACTTACAATAAACCGGTTTATGTTTTTGTTGTTGTCTTATTGTACAATTGTTGTAGATGTAAGTTTCGTTAATTTTAATTTATGTGTTTCTCTTTTTAGATGTTCTCTTTTTCTTCCTTTATTTCTTCAAAAAAAAAAATCACAGCTGAGATTTGTTTATGTTTACTTATTTAATTTGTTTATGTTTATTTTCTATAATAATTCTATGCCACGAGCATTAAAATTTATAGGCTCAAATATAAATTTGATTTATTGTTTTATGTTTATTTTAATGTTTAATTTAATACCCAAAATACTAAAACAAAACTAAATTTCACTCAGCACTTAAAAATTCACGTCCGCACTCGGCAACGATTCTGCCAGCAACTGTAAACGCAAAACAACAAAACAACAAACGCATGATCAAACCAACAAACACGGAAACTGGTTTGATCATGCAAGCGAACGTGTTTGATGGTTGCTACGCAACACAAACCGGTTTTGGCATGAGTTCAGCAGCGCAGAACTGCTATATAGATCAGTTGCAAACACAGGAGGAGGACAGTCGGTTGGTGATCAGCAAGGAGTGAATAACTAAAAGTGAAGCGAAGCGAAGTGAAGTGCAAAGTTACAAACGAGCAAGCGAAGTACAGCCTGGCAGGAAAACCAGCAGCAAGCACCGGAGCCTCTACAAAGCCAAACCGAAAGCGAAAGGTTGGACCAGGAACCACCAGGAGTTGGAATACGGGCAAGTATAGTGCTTATCAGGGTACGATTTGGGTTTCAAGGGCTCTTTTAGGGGGAAAATACGTTTGTCGCATATCAATTGTTTGTGTCACCCCTACAGCTTTGGTATTAGACAAAAGTATTCATCCTCTTTCGAGGGTCTCGAGAAGCCCATGGTCTGAGTTCGACGACTAGAACCACCAGGAAAGCTTTTGGAATACGGTTAATTGTTTGTGTCACCCCTACAGCTTTAACTTTATTCCAAAACTATTCTGTGCCAATTTCGATTGGCCGGCCTAGGACTTGAACGAGCCTGGAAGTGCCGTACTTGTCTACTTTTTAGTTCTTTGGTGGCAATAGGCAAATCCCTAGCGAAAGGTGCGGACGCGTAGAGGTTCCCGAAGAATACCCGAAGGTTCCCAAGTGCATCCGAAGGCTTCAAGTGCCAAACGAAGCAGTGCAGCGTCCACCAAGAGAAACCACAGAGCCCCCGCGTGACTTGCAACGTAAAACCATAGTTCCCGAAGAATACCCGAAGGTTCCCGAGTGCATCCGAAGGCTTCAAGTGCCAAACGAAGCAGTGCAGCGTCCACCAAGAGAAACCACAGAGCCCCGGCGTGACTTGCAACGTAAAACCATAGTTCCCGAAGAATATCCGAAGGTTTCCGAGTGCATCCGAAGGCTTCAAGTGCCAAACGAAGCAGTGCAGCGTCCACCAAGAGAAACCACAGAGCCCCGGCGTGACTTGCAACGTAAAACCATAGTTCCCGAAGAATACCCGAAGGTTCCCGAGTGCATCCGAAGGCTTCAAGTGCCAAACGAAGCAGTGCAGCGTCCACCAAGAGAAACCACAGAGCCCCGGCGTGACTTGCAACGTAAAACCATAGTTCCCGAAGAATACTCGAAGGTTCCCGAGTGCATCCGAAGGCTTCAAGTGCCAAACGAAGCAGTGCAGCGTCCACCAAGAGAAACCACAGAGCCCCGGCGTGACTTGCAACGTAAAACCATACTTCCAGAAGAATATCCGAAGGTTTCCGAGTGCATCCGAAGGCTTCAAGTGCCAAACGAAGCAGTGCAGCGTCCACCAAGAGAAACCACAGAGCCCCGGCGTGACTTGCAACGTAAAACCATAGTTCCCGAAGAATATCCGAAGGTTTCCGAGTGCATCCGAAGGCTTCAAGTGCCAAACGAAGCAGTGCAGCGTCCACCAAGAGAAACCACAGAGCCCCGGCGTGACTTGCAACGTAAAACCATAGTTCCCGAAGAATATCCGAAGGCTCTCGAGTGCATCCGAAGGCTTCAAGTGCCAAACGAAGCAGTGCAGCGCGCATCAAGGACAACCACAGAATCCCGGCGTGATTTGCAGCGTGAAACAGCAGTTCCCGAGGAATACTCGAAGGTTCCCGAGGATCACCCGAAGTCTAAGAGTCCCTGAAATAAATAAATAATTTGTAAGGGAAAAAAATTGAAAAATAAATAAGTAAACCAAGTGAACAGAAAAAGAGGTAGTTCTGATTTTTAAGATCGCCTGGACATCCGGCGAGCTATACCCCGGCAAAGAAATTTCCTTACAATTGGCGCCCGAGCAGGGACTCTAACAAAATCCAGTGAAAACTACAACTAAGCTGAAAAAAAAAGGACACAAGTAAGCAGAGAAATCCGTAAGCCAGCAAAGATTTTTAATAATTTAGCACACTGAAGTCCGCAAACAAGATTTATTTATTTATTTACTTATTTATTACGGCTTATTCAATTAAAAAACATTTAAAATAGTTCACAAAAATATTCTACAGTAATTAAATCTAAAATTATCTTATAAGAATAAAATTATCTTATAAGAATAAAAAGAAAAGTAATACAAAATATTTAGCTTTTATCTTATTTCTAATGTTTTGGTATAATCATACAATCTTATTTTGAACAAGTTTATATCACAGTTCTTAATAATTTCAGGTAATTCATTAAAGCATTTCAACCCTTTATAAAATAGACTATTTTTCTCAGACTCTGTTCTATAGAGAGGTAAATTAAAATTATTTCTTTTTCTTGTGTGTCTGTCATGTACCTCGTAGTTAAATTTCATATTAGATCTTAAATAATCTGGCAAATTTCCGTTCTTGATTTGTATATAAATTTCATGGTATAAAAAAAAATTTGCTGCTTTATGCTTAGCCAATTCAGACTACATAACATTTCCCTAATTGATGTATCATAACGTTTCTTCAGTATAAATCGCATGACTTTATTTTGCAATTTTTGAAGCTTTTCAATTTGGGAATCTTTCATAATGAAAAAAATTGTGGGGCAATAGATAAAATGAGGCTCAACAATTGATCTATACACCAATATTTTGTAGGATTTACTTAAGTTATTGCAGGTCCTTTTAATAAACCCAATTTTTTTAGCTATTTTGCTGATAGTATAATCTATATGGTCATCAAATTTCAATTTAGCGTCAATTTGGATTCCCAAGTATTTTATTTTTTGCACCTTTTCAATTACTTGATTTTTAATTTTAATACTTCCAATATTAACATTGTTCTTTCGTGTTATGATCATGTATTTAGTTTTGTCAATATTAATTTTTAATTTATTAGCACACAACCAAAAATAGAGCGCATCAAGATCAAATTGTAAGTTTTCCCTTAGTTCATGTTCATTTTTGCCACATATCGAAATTAATGCATCGTCTGCAAACAGTTTGATAGTACTAAATTTCAAAATTGATGGAATATCGTTTATGTAAATATTAAACAATATTGGAGCCAACACCGATCCTTGAGGCAGGCCAATTTTAACAATTTCTTCTTCTGAAATAACAGAACCAACTGCAGTACATTGTTTACGATTTGTTAAAAAATTTTCAAACCAATTTAACTCAACATTTCTTATACCAATAGCTGATAATTTCTCCAGTAATATTTTTCTATCAATAGTTTCAAAAGCTCTTTTTAAATCAACAAAGACTGCTATAATAATATTTTTGCAATTGAGTTCCTCTTTCCATTCAGCTAAAACCATATTTAATGCAGTTTCGCAGGAATGTTTTTGTCTAAACCCTGACTGTTGTGCTATAATTATTTTATTATTTTCTAAATATTGTACCAATTGATTTTTTACTACGGTTTCCAAAATTTTTTCATCACAAGGCAAAGTATTTATTGGTCGTAACTCTTCAGCTTTTATGGTGTGCTTAACTTTTTCAATTGGAACAATGATTGAGGTTTTCCACAAGCTAGGAACTATACCTGTATTTAAGCTTTCATTTATAATATGAGCATAAAAAAAAACCATATAAGGCATTAAATCCTTTAAAACACCTTCAGACAGTAGTTTTTTTCCTCCTCTCTTGGCTTTGAATTGATTTACTATTTCTTCAATACTATTAATAGTTACTTGGCTAAATTTGAAATTACTACTTAACTGAGTTAATATATATTGATCTCTATGAACTTGTTCGATGTTGATGCTAATATTTACAATACTATTGACAAAATATTTGTTTAAACTATTCGCTATCTCTAATTCGTTCTCAAATATTTGGCTGTTGATAATAACCTTTTTTATTGATGAATTTACATTTACCATAGATATTGCTTGCCAGGATGGCGTTGAAGACCTCGTGGGTTTATACCCTCGACAAGGAAGACATAATTAAATATTGTGATGAATTTGGCCTAGAAAAGACGGGAACGGTGAATGATATGAGAAAGTTGCTGAGAAATTTCATCACGGACGAAGAACATGATGAGGATGAAGGAAGTCGGTTGAAGGAGCTTCAACTGCGTCATGCGCGGGCTTCGTCACCAGCACCCTCAAGTACAAAACACTTAGGAGACGGGAGACCGAATGTTCCTAAAATAATGCTTTCCTCTGAAACAGGTGTAGGCACACTTGGAAATCCGGAATCCATAGTGACACGTGCGGAATCAGCGACCATACTATCTTGTCATGAAATCATGGACCGGGTAAGAAAATGGTCCGTGAAATTTAATGGCCAACGAGATCCGCTGGCTTTTATAGAGAGAATGGAAGAGCTGGCAGAAGCCTACGGAGTAGATAAAAATATGCTACCAAGAGCCATGCCGGAATTTTTGCAAGACAGGGCAATAATGTGGCTACGAAACAACAACCGTCATTGGCAGACGTGGCAGACTTCAAAGATGACTTCCTGCGATTCTTCCTGTCGAGTCGATTTCTTGAGCGATTGGAGGATGAACTTCGGCAGCGAAAACAGCGAGGACGGGAGCCATTCAAAGATTTCACCCTCGAATTGCAAAACTTGATGCGGCACGTGCGACTCACCGAGGAGCAGCAACTGGAGCGGATCTACAGGAACAGCTTGACAGCTTTCCAGTTGTATGCTAAGCGTCAAGATTTCAGCACGTTGGATCAGCTTATCACTTTGGCGGAGGAGTTTGAAGGGTTGCACTCAGACAACGATCCCCCTAGACCATCCCACGTACGAGGTAGATTGGAGAATCATCGCGTCGCCAACACTGCCCAAAACTCTACTTCGCCACGAATCAACGCTCGGACCGCATGTCGGCGGTGTGAACAAGAAGGCCACTTCGCACAAGGCTGCAGGAACCAGCAAATTTATTTTTACTGGGAGTGTGGGCGACGTAGTGTGAAAACACTGGATTGTTGTCGGCGATCGGGAAACAACCGGAGACTCCATCAGGATCGAGGGGCGATGGAGCCAGAACCAACAACCTCACCACCGCGCAGCCAGTAAATCCACTCCACTACGACAACATAAATATACACGCTACGGTCGTAGTAGAGGGACAGGAAATCGTAGCGACCATTGATACCGGTGCCACACGGAGTTTCGTGAGCGAGGAGTTCCTAACAAAGATAAATTTAGAAAACGAGGTTTTACCCTGTGAGCTAGAAGTTAGGCTGGCAGACGGAAACAGATCGATAGTACGGGAGACGGTAAGGTGCGGCGTGAGGTTTGGAGAGACGGATGCGGACTTGGTACTCCTAGTGATGCCTGGAGCCCAAGATGTGTTATTGCTAGGGATGGATTTCCTTGTTGCCACACGGGCAACACTCACTTGCGGCGTGCACACGCTCCAATTACAGCCGACACAACAAAATACAACAGTGGTCCCCAATGTCTCCTATACGATCGGATTAGATAGCCCCGTGGAACGTCCTATGGAACTTAATCCCCCAACCAAAACCAATGAGAAATTGCATTTCGCCGCAACAAGTGGCCATGGAGAGCTAACAGAAAATGAGACCCGGGAAGTACAAGCCTTTTTAGAGGTAGAGCTCGAGGCGTTCGAAAAAATTAGTGGGCCTTCCACAATCACCACGCATCAGATCGTGATGAAGGATGATCGGCAGATTAAACAACGGTACTACCCAAAGAATCCAGCAATGCAACAAATCATCAATGAAGAAGTAGATGACCTCCTGAAGAAAAATTGCATTGAACCTTCAAACAGCCCTTACAGCGCTCCTGTTGTTCTGGTACCGAAAGGAGAGGGATGGCGACTTTGCATTGATTATCGCCAACTGAATGCTCGGTCAGTTCCCGATGCTTACCCGTTACCACGGATTAACCACATATTAGAGAGCCTACGGGGTGCGAAATACATAAGCAGCATCGACCTCAAAAGTGGCTACTGGCAGATCGCAATGGACCCGTCAAGCAAGCAATACACCGCATTCACCGTACCCGGAAGAGGACTATTCCAGTGGCGAGTTATGCCTTTTGGGCTACATTCAGCCCCAGCAACGTTTCAAAGGGCCCTGGATAGCATCATCGGCGCAGAGTTGGCACCACGCGTGTTTGCTTACTTGGATGATATAGTCATCATCAGCAGCACTTTGCAAGAGCATTTCGACTTATTGCGAGAAGTCTTTAGACGTTTGCGAGGTGCGAACCTTATTATCAACAAAGAAAAATGTAAATTCGTCAGGCGAGAACTCAAATATTTAGGACACATGGCATCGTGGTATCGGCGGTTTGTCCCAAATTTCGCAGATATTTCCAAGCCATTGACGAGCCTCTTAAAAAAAGGAAAGCACTGGAGATGGGGAGAGGAGCAGGAGCAAGCTTTCACCACACTGAAAGAGCGGCTTACGAAAGCACCAGTCCTGGCGTGTCCCGATTTTACACAGCAGTTTACCCTCCAAACCGATGCGAGCAATTTTGGTCTTGGCGCCGTACTCACGCAGAAGCTCGACGGTGAGGAAAGGGTAATAGTATACGCAAGCCGACACTTAAATCCCGCAGAAAAGAACTATTCCGCTACAGAAAAGGAATGCCTAGCGATTGTGTGGGGAATCCGTAAAATGCGCCCATACCTGGAGGGATATCACTTCAGAGTGATCACCGATCATCTGGCTTTAAAATGGTTGAACTCTATAGAAAGCCCGTCAGGTCGAGTGGCACGCTGGGCTCTAGAATTGCAGCAATATAAATTCGAGGTAGAATATCGCCGCGGAAGACTAAATGCCGTTGCGGATGCTCTGTCGCAACAGCCCGAGGAGGTCCTACTGAAAGTTACGGAGGCGCAAGAAGTAAGAGAGCGCTGCCCATGGAAGGACAAACGTGTGGCTGAGGTTATGGCCGCACCGGAAAAATTTTCCGACTATTATGTTGAGGGTGACCATCTGTATCGCCATATTCCCAGCTCCAGCAACCACGGCGAAAACAGGCCTTGGAAATTTTGTGTGCCAATCTACCTTCGAGCGCGAGTCCTGTGGGAGAATCACGACAGCACGTCAGCCGGACTCATGGGCATAAGGAAAACCTATTCCCGGATCTGCCAAAAATATTACTGGCCCGGTATGTCCCGTGATGTTCGCAAATACGTACAGCGGTGTGAGTCCTGCCAAAAATATAAGGGAACTCAGCAAAAACCAGCCGGGCTGATGTTGACACAAATACCCGAGGAACCCTGCTCTGTCGTTTGTGCGGATTTTGTCGGACCATTACCACGCTCGACACATGGGAACTCCATTCTCATAGTCATGGTCGACAAATTTAGTAAATGGACCGAGTTGGTCCCGATGAGGAAAGCGACAGCAGAAGGGCTCAAGAAGGCGTTTCGGGAGCGTATCATCAGCCGGTTTGGAGCGCCCAAAGTGCTTGTGACGGACAACGGGTCCCAATTTACAAGCAGAGTTTTCCGACAACGGCATAAGGCAACAATTCACCGCACCATATACCCCGCAAGAAAATCCTACAGAGCGTAGCAATCGCACTATAAAGCGGATAATATCACAAGTCACCGGCGAGGATCAGCGCAAGTGGGATGAACTACTCCCAGAAATAATGCTAGCGGTCAATACAAGCATTTCCGACTCCACGGCTTATTCACCTGCCTTCTTGGTACAAGGTCGCGACCTCCGGTTGCCAAATAACCTATACGACGAGAAGACAATGGGCACAGGGGAGTCGCCAGAATCAGCACAGGACAAAGCAGCACGCTTGAAAGAAATGTTTGCTATTGTTCGAGCAAATATGGAGAGAGCGGCCACTGACCAGGCACGCCATCACAACCTGCGACGGCGGAAGTGGTCACCCAGGATAGGAGACCTAGTTTTAGTTAAGCAGCACCACCTCTCCAAGGCCGTCGAAAGTTTCGCAGCAAAGTTGGCCCCAAAATTTGACGGGCCGTTTCGAGTAATCGGCTTCAGCTCACCCGTGATAGCCGAGCTACTTGCGGAAACAGGAGGAAAAACTACGCGAAGGGCCCACATAAGCGAGCTGAAGTTATTCATCGCAAACACACCCGAGAACTTGAGCCAACCACAGCAAGACTCCGCACAACCCAGTTCCTCTTCACGCGGCACAGCCCCACCTTACACAGCAGGACCCTCCACCGCACAACACAGCAGTCCACGGCCCCGCACCTCTTAAGAAATACCCAGCACAGCGCAGCACCCCAGTAGTATCCTATTTACGTGTGAGACTTGCGTCCCGAAAATAATAAACCGTACCAAGTTGACAAGGGGAAGTTAATGTAGGAAATTTTTCATTCCAAGGTTAACCATTCAAGTGTGAAGACGTGTAGAAGAAAAAAAAAAAAAAAAAGTTAAGTTAAAAATGATTAATTCAAACAAAATTAATTTGACGGTGATGTGCCGTAGAGTGTCGGTGGTTGAGTTGCAGGGGAATCTGGCTGAGAAGGACAGCGTTTGTCCTCCAGCTCCACAACAACCTGGACCGATAAGATGCAGTGGGCCGTTGTTTGTGTTCCCACCAGGAAAGGGTGGAATACCAGTCGAGCTGGTAAGCTACTTGGGGCTCGCACCAGGACGCTTCCTCGACGATACCATAATTGATTTTTATTGGAAGTGGCTGACGGAGGGTCCACAGAAAATCAATAGTGAAGGGGCGTACATGTTCAGCCCACACTTCTTCGGGCGCTTAATGGGAAATGAGCCTGCAGATCCCTGGCTGAGACACCAGCGAGTGGCACGCTGGACTCGAAAGGTGAATATTTTCAACAACCACTTGCTGCTCTTTCCCATTTGCGAGAAGAGTCACTGGTTCCTGGTAGCCGTACGAAATCTGAGAGGAACCCTAGGAGAAGACGGGTCGGAGGTAGTAGTCCTAGACTCTTACGCCTTGGTAAAGCGGGATCACGTGATAGATCCTATCCGGGAGTACTTGGCTGTGGAGTACGCAGTAAAAATGGAAGGTCATCACGGCCTCTTTACCAAGGAGAGGACACCCGGCTACTGTGGAGTCGTCCCTCAGCAGGACAATGGATTCGACTGTGGAGGGTTCCTGTTAACTTTCATGGAGCGGTTGGTAGAAAACCGGCATCAGAACCTGCATGCTGCCAGTAGTTGGTTCCCGCTGGAGGACGCGAAGATGAAGAGGGGGAAAATTGCTGGGATAATTGAAGAGCTGACAACGGAAAAGCGCCGCCTACCATTAACCCGCATCAGCCAGCATTTTCCAAAAGCCCTCGAAGCACCTCGGGTGAAGGCGGAGTCTGAAAGTGGTGAGTGACCAGCCAAAAAACAGTGCCTTGCGGACTCAAGCATGGAAAGTCTGGATGCCGATGGTGCGTCAACCAGCCCATGGATAGTTTTGACAACCCCAGACCAATTAGAAACCTGCGCTATTCCCAAATCGGTAGCTAGCTACCTTATTTTTGCCTGGGAGGAGCTGCGCGGGAAAGTCCATAGTTCGAAACGGCGTTTCAACAAGGCTGGTTTTCACGTTATTATGTCACACGACATCCTCAGAATCCGTCCCCGTTAAGGAAAAGGATGATGTGAGGACAAAATATTCTGCAGGAAATTTTGTAACACATAACAACATAAAAATCACGCCACCACAATAAAATTCAAAAAAAAACATCAGTAGCAAAAACAACAACATAGAAATCACGCCACCACGATAAATTCAAAACGGCATAGCAACAGCACAATAGCTCAATAACAACAGCCAGCAACTGTTAACGCAAAACAACAAACGCATGATCAAACCAACAAACACGGAAACTGGTTTGATCATGCAAGCGAGCGTGTTTGATGGTTGCTACGCAACACAAACCGGTTTTGGCATGAGTTCAGCAGCGCAGAACTGCTATATAGATCAGTTGCAAACACAGGAGGAGGACAGTCGGTTGGTGATCAGCAAGGAGTGAATAACTAAAAGTGAAGCGAAGCGAAGTGAAGTGCAAAGTTACAAACGAGCAAGCGAAGCACAGCCTGGCAGGAAAACCAGCAGCAAGCACCGGAGCCTCTACAAAGCCAAACCGAAAGCGAAAGGTTGGACCAGGAACCACCAGGAGTTGGAATACGGGCAAGTATAGTGCTTATCAGGGTACGATTTGGGTTTCAAGGGCTCTTTTAGGGGGAAAATACGTTTGTCGCATATCAATTGTTTGTGTTGTAATGTTTTAAAATTACAAAAATGAAAACACTGGCACATCTGTGCCTTGAGACTTTAGTTTTACAAATGTCTTTATTTAAAATCTTCTTACAGCTAAGAGCCGCATAGCTGCGCTGCCGGTTACGCCAGCAGCGGAGCGGCTTCATACATATTTTCCCTTATCAGCATAATAAGGAGAGAGAGAGTCACGCGTACATATATGTATGTATGGATATGTTGCCAGTGGTCAGCGTGGGACTGCTGACTTAGCTTAGCACATAAGTGGGGTATCATATTACGCGCTCACTTGAAATGGTTTTATTTGTGCATTACAACTATGTGTTGCTGATATATATTGTTTACTTTATTGGTACAGTGTACCCTCAATATATGCACGTACTACATCTCCCTCCTTTTGAAAAATAACGTAACTAAGTGGAGTTATTTTACTAAAATTTATTTTAAAAAAAAAAATTTTATTTTTGATATATTATGTATTTATAATGTATTTTATGTATTTTAAAATAAAAAAAAAAATTTTTTTTGTTGTTTTATATATATATATTTTTGCATACCTTGTATAATTCATTTTTTTTTGTTTTTTTTTTTTTTTTTTTTTTAGTTCTACTGTCTGTTATGAATTAAAAATTTTTAACCTATCTTTATGAACTGTTTGATTTTTACTCTTATTTCCGGAAATAACTATATTATCTTCTATTTTTTCAACTCTATAGGGCCCTGTGTATTTAAAATCTAGCTTATGGCCTACTTCGTTTTTTAGTAAAACTTTATCTCCTATTGATAGAGTTATGTTCCTAGTTTTTAAATCATATAATTCCTTATTTTTCTGTTTATTTAATTTGAGCATATTTCTTGCTCTTTTGTATGCTACTTCTAATCTATACTTACTTTCTTTAGCGTAGTCATCTATGTTATATATAGGTTCTGTATTACTTGTGCTGTTGAAATACTTTGGTAGATTATTGGTCTTACCAAATACTAGCTCATACGGACAATAATTATGTGCCATAGACGGGGTTGTATTGAAGCAATAAACAAAATATTGGAGCCATACGTCCCAATCTGTTTTATTTACTGACATATAGGATCGTATATACTCGTTAAATGTCCTGTGGCTTCTCTCTATTGTACCAACAGTTTGATGATGATGTGCAGTTGATGTTATATTCTTTATTTTTAAATATTTGCACAAATCATTTATAATTGAATTTTTATATTCCGTTCCCATGTCCGAGATGAACGTCTTCATTGGACCGTACTTGAGAATAAATGATTCAAATATTGCTGTTGCAACAGTTGCTGCGCTTTTATTTGCGACAGGTATAGCAACTAAATATTTATTCAAGTCACATATGAGCGTGACTGCATATTCATTTCCTTTTTCTGACTTTGGTAGTGGACCAATTGTATCCACTATCACTCTGTCAAAAGCCTTTATTGGGGTTTCAGTAATTATTAAAGGGGTCTTAATATTTGTTGTTATTTTTGCTTTTTGACATTTCGGACACTTCTGGATGTACTTTGTTATATCACGAGTCATACCTTTCCAGTAATAATGTCTTTTGACCTTGGCCAAGGTTTTTGCAATGCCTGTATGACCTCCTTGTACTGGATCATCATGTAATGTAGACAATACAGCTTCTTTCTCTTTAACATTTGTTATTGTGGTCACCGGGTTGAGTAGCGCTACTCTCAATTTGTTTAATATTTTATTGCCCATAATTTTGAAATTATCTATTGAAACTTTTTCAAAGATATTTTCCCACGGTGCCATTTTCAATTGGCTGATTTTTAATATACCGGCTTCTTTTTCTTGCCTTGGAAATAGTCATATTTCCATTATTAGTATATAAATCTCCAATATCAATTCTTGCTATAATTTTCTTACCATGTTTAAAGAAACATAGCATATCTTTTATATGCAAGGTCACTACTTTACGTACTTCATCATTATTAATGACTTCGTATACGTTGGGCTGAGAAGCTGTTTCCGTAGGTTGCCTTGGCATCTCTACTTTATTGTTTTCTGCGCAGAATTTTTGTCTACTTTGATACCTGGTAGTGACTTTCAGGATTTTATTTTGTATTTCTTTTAGTTCAGATATTGTTATCCGTGACAATGCATCGGCTACAAAATTATCTTTGCCTCTTAGGTACTCTACTGTAAAGTTATACTCCTCTAGTTCAAGTCTCATACGTGTTAATTTAGAACTGGGGTTTGTCATTGAAAACAAAAATGTTAGGGGTCTATGGTCAGTTTTTACTATGAAATGAGTTCCGTAGATATAGGGTCTAAACTTGGTGATTGCCCAATAAATAGCTGTTAACTCTTGTTCCGTCGTACTCTTGTTACTTTCTCCTTTGGTAAATGATCTCGATGCGTAAGCTACTGGAAGTTGAACTCCATTGTGGGCTTGTGTTAACACTGCACCGCAGGCTTGCTTACTAGCATCTGTTATTATACAAAATTCCTTTGTAAAATCTGGATATTGTAACAGAGTAGGCTTTATTAATTGAGCTTTAAGATATTCAAATGCATTTTGACATTCATCAGTCCATTCAAATGGAACATTCTTTTTATTTAATCTTGTTATATGCCTAGAATAATCGGCGAAATTTTTGATGAATCGTCTGTAGTAATTACAAAATGCTATAAAGCGTCTAGCGCTATCAGAGTCATGTGGAACTGGATAATTTAATATGACATCAAACTTTTTGTCATCTGGTAAGATTCCCTTATCTGAGCATTTGTGTCCCAAAAATGTGACTTCATGCATAAAAAATTAACATTTTTCAGGATGTAGCTTCAAGTTGTGTTTCCTACACACGTCAAAAACACTAATTAAATTGTTAAGCATGTGTTTTTCGGAACAACCGATTACTATTAAGTCATCCATGTAAAGGAATGCTTGTGATGGTTCAAGTCCAGAAAATGCAATAGTCATCATTCTTTGGAACGAATTTGGGGCTATTTTCAAGCCAAATGGCAATCGCGTGAAGCGATAAGAGCCATTGCTCGTTGAAAAGGATGTTATATCTCTAGAGTTTTCGTCTAGTTCAATCTGGTGGAATCCTGACATTAAGTCAAGGCAAGAGAAATATGTTGCTCTTCCTAATTGATCTAAGATTTCATCGATCCAAGGAAGTGGAAACTTATCGGATAGTAATTTTTTATTAATTTGGCGATAGTCAATTACTAATCGCCATTTTTTCTTTTCATTATCTATGGATTTCTTTGGTACTAGTAACAGCGGACTGTTGTATTCTGAGGCTGAGGGTTCAACTATTCCATCTTTAATTAGTTTATCGACTTGAGCTTGAATTTCGTCTTTTTGACTATGAGGGTTTCTATAATTTTTTATATATACAGATTCATCATCTTTCAATCTTAGTTTCTGCTTATAAAAATTATTGGTTGTTATTGATTCGGTATCGAGTCCGAATATGTCTGTGTATTTACAACAAAGTTCTTTTAATTGTTTACAAAATAGTTTTGGAAAGTTTTTAGTTAGCTTTGACATAACATTGTTCGTTCTAGTTTCATTATTTATTTCGGATATATCATAATTTTTTAATGGTTCATAATTCAACTAATTTATATTAACCATTTGGTCTGTACTAGTTGTATTTAGTAAACGGACGAATGCATTTGAAGTTGTTACAACTGTGTTTGCTGCATATATACCAGGTTGAATTTCCTGGTTCGGAATTAAAATGCTATCTTCATTTGAAGTTAACTCAATTTTTCGGACAACTTCGGATCTTGCTGGTAACACTATTGTATTGTTACCAGAGCTGTAATTTATGGGAACATATATAGGATAGTTTAGATTGTCTGGTCTTATTATGAGAAGATCTTTTGAAGGTGTGAAATCTAGTTGACAATTATATTTTTTAATAAAATCTATTCCTAAAATTCCATCACATGGTATAGAAAAAGTTGAATCAACAATATGGAAGTTGTGTGGAATTATATATTTAGTTGTTTGTATTTTTATGGATGTCATTCCTTTAGATTGAATTAATCCTTGATTGATTCCCTGAATATTTATTTTGTTGTCTATGTTTATATCATTAAAAGTGTCTGAATTGTCTTTTAGCAGAGATATGTCTGCACCAGTATCTATCAAAAATATTAATTTCTTTCCTGTATCTACGTTTGTGAATGTTACGAATATATTTACACTAAGATTAATCGAATGAACCTTTTTGCTGTCTATTGCTGTGTACCTGTTGTGAGTTTTCCGAAGCATTCTGGGCAATTCTCACATTATTGTTATTACCATTATTATTGTTGTGGCCTCTGTTTGAGTTACCACGGCCTCTAGAGTTTCCTCTATATTGGCCTCTATTCCTATTGTTGCCATAATTATTATAATTATTATTATATCTGTTACTATTATTTCGGTAATTTCCACGGTAGTTTCCGCGGTTATACCCTTGGTTAGGTTTATATCTTTATTGCTGTGCAGCATATAGGACTGTATTTGGGTGTCCTACTGCGTCTGTGCAACTATCGACGAACACTGTTGTAATCTCACTCATTGAATTGAAATTTCGTGATTTCATTACAGACCTAACTTCGTCAATTGTGCTGTTAGTTATGATTGATTTTACAGCAACTTGTAGGCTTAGTTCTTCGGCATATTCTTGCGATACACCGTTAATCATATGTGCTGATTGCAAAGCCTTTGTCAACTGTTCAACTTCTTGACTTGTTGTCTTTTGCTTTTGCTGCAGATTGAATAATTTAGCAGATAATGCTTTAGCTGATTCGCCCTTTATACCGGTTTTTAATTTGTCTATTATGGACACTATTGTTTGTTCAGTGTTGATTAAGTTTCGAACATGACCTTTGATTTTAGTCTTTATTAGACTGACTGCTGTAGTTTCATGTGTTCCTTTTAGTGAATCCACTAAACTGAGAGCATCAATGAAACTTTGTAGATTCTCAGACTTTCCACTAAACTCAGGTATGAGTGAAGAGGCTAGCTTAAGAAATTCTACCTGTGATATTTCCATATTTTGAGTTTTTACTTTAATAACAGACTCTGATTCAGACTCTGATGGTTCTGGTAGTGTGATTACCGCTTGTATCGTAAGATCACCTAAGTCTTCTTCTTTAATATCTGTATCTAAATCGCTTTCTGTCTCTAAATCTGTGTTTGTTTCTTCCTCGACTAATATTGGAGTATTCAAAATCGAAGGTATAGTTATGTCTAGCGAATATTTTGATTTAATGCTATTTAAGTTGGTTTTTAATTTATGCAAAAATCTTGATACATATGACCAATGCTCCTTAGTTAACTTTTCTTTATTGTTGTGTATTAGGGAACGAGCTTGGTTAAAACATGAAACTAGTATTGTTGCGTGTTTACTTATAGTCTCTTTTGAAATATTCCTTTTTTTGTGCTAGGCACTTGTATGATTTATCGAAATTTTCTTTTATTTTAATTAATGCGGCATTAATATTTTGCCATTCCATTTCATTTTAAAATAAATTATAAAAATGTGCAAAAACATATTTAAATTTTTAATCAAATAATTATATATTTCTATTCATTTTTTTTTGACTTTTCTGTTATTTTATTTTTGAACAAATTTTGTTATTGTTTACTATGATTTTTTTTTTAAATTTTGTCCAGGTCATTTGCCTGGCTTTGATATCGTTTTTTAATGCATCTATTGTGTAGTTTATACAATTTATACAATAGATGTCCTAAAATTATTATGAAAATAATGGCAAGTAGTATCGTTATTAATTTTATTTCAGTATTATTGACTTCGACTTTATTTATAACGTTTGCTGTCGAGTCTACCGATTTTACATCTACTATGCCCATTTTTTCAATAATTGTAAATTTACCTATTCTATTTGTTTCTATTGACATTTGATGTACATTAATTTCGAAGTAAAATTTGTATGATTCTTTTTTTTTTTACATTATTTCCTACCTAGTGTTTGTGTGGCTTTATAGGCCGCACTCTAATTGGGCAGATGTTTGTTCCGCTCAATTTTACAATATTATGTTTTAAAATTAAATTTAATGCATCGCAGTGCATTGGAAACAAAAAGAGAAAAAAAAAAAAGAAATGTTACTGGTGGGCGTACTTAGAAACGCTGTCGGTTCCCTTATCCGGGTCTAGCTTGTTACGCTAGACGAGGCCGGTGCTGGCTGCACAGGCTGCTACTTCTTCTGTGTTGGGGCACCGGTGCGGGCTGCACAGGTGTAATGGCAATAAGGTGAATATAGGGGTCCCTCGCAGTCACTCGGGCATGTCTTCTTTAACTTTGGTATATCCTTTGATTCTGGTGGTTGAGTTTTGATTACTACTTTATTTGTATTTGGTATTGCAGTGTAGGTGGTTGTGCGCATAGGCTCTTGATTCTTCTTTTCTATTAGCAATGATTTGATGTGTTCGAGCTCTGCGTGTAATTTCACACTTGTCCTCCACGACAAATTATCGTTGTTAAGCAGTTTCAACAGTTTTGCCTTTTGGGCTCTCATACGTTTAACTACGGCACCTCTTTTGCCACGCATACCACTCTACTTACTGCGTTCAATTTTTGTTCCTTTTCGATTCATGTGCCCTAAGTTGTAGTTGTTGCATTTCCAGTACCTTAAGCTGATGCTGTTGTATTGTTTTCGTTATAGTTGATGGTGATTAGCAGCTTCCATCAGTGCAAGACTCAGACCGAGTCACGGTCGCCATGTAATGTTTTAAAATTACAAAAATGAAAACACTGGCACATCTGTGCCTTGAGACTTTAGTTTTACGAATGTCTTTATTTAAAATCTTCTTACAGCTAAGAACCGCATAGCTGCGCTGCCGGTTACGCCAGCAGCGGAGCGGCTTCATACATATTTTCCCTTATCAGCATAATAAGGAGAGAGAGAGTCACGCGTACATATATGTATGTATGAATATGTTGCCAGTGGTCAGCGTGGGACTGCTGACTTAGCTTAGCACATAAGTGGGGTATCATATTACGCTCTCACTTGAAATGGTTTTATTTGTGCATTGCAACTATGTGTTGCTGATATATATTGTTTTCTTTATTGGTACAGTGTACCCTCAATATATGCACGTACTACAGTGTCACCCCTACAGCTTTGGTATTAGACAAAAGTATTCATCCTCTTTCGAGGGTCTCGAGAAGCCCATGGTCTGAGTTCGACGACTAGAACCACCAGGAAAGCTTTTGGAATACGGTTAATTGTTTGTGTCACCCCTACAGCTTTAACTTTATTCCAAAACTATTCTGTGCCAATTTCGATTGGCCGGCCTAGGACTTGAACGAGCCTGGAAGTGCCGTACTTGTCTACTTTTTAGTTCTTTGGTGGCGATAGGCAAATCCCTAGCGAAAGGTGCGGACGCGTAGAGGTTCCCGAAGAATACCCGAAGGTTCCCAAGTGCATCCGAAGGCTTCAAGTGCCAAACGAAGCAGTGCAGCGTCCACCAAGAGAAACCACAGAGCCCCGGCGTGACTTGCAACTTAAAACCATAGTTCCCGAAGAATATCCGAAGGTTCCCGAGTGCATCCGAAGGCTTCAAGTGCCAAACGAAGCAGTGCAGCGTCCACCAAGAGAAACCACAGAGCCCCGGCGTGACTTGCAACGTAAAACCATAGTTCCCGAAGAATATCCAAAGGTTCCCGAGTGCATCCGAAGGCTTCAAGTGCCAAACGAAGCAGTGCAGCGCGCACCAAGGACAACCACAGAACCCCGGCGTGATTTGCAGCGTGAAACAGCAGTTCCCGAGGAATACCCGAAGGTTCCCGAGGATCACCCGAAGTCTAAGAGTCCCTGAAATAAATAAATAATTTGTAAGGGAAAAAAATTGAAAAATAAATAAGTAAACCAAGTGAACAGAAAAAGAGGTAGTTCTGATTTTTAAGATCGCCTGGACATCCGGCGAGCTATACCCCGGCAAAGAAATTTTCTTACAAAACAGCATTAAATAGGGCAGAACACTTAATTGACAAAACAAAACATTACCAAAAATATTCACATGATCAAAACACAAACAATACTGAAATTACTATAGGTCAAGAAATATTTATTAAAAATCACACAGCAAACAAATTAGAACCAATTTACAAGGGCCTTTTAAAGTTATTGATATTGATGATAAAAACAATGTATTTGTAAACATAAAGGGAAAAAATCAAAAATTAATAAACAAAATATAAAGATTTTTAATAAATAATTTTCTATATTTACCAATAGCATTTAGAAATTCATACAATACCAATTTGAACTAAATTTATGTAAAAAAAAAATAAAAAACAAAAAAAAAAATTTTACGAATTATCTTTAGTAAAAATATTATAAATATTATAGAATATTATAACATTTACAAAGAAAGTTCTTATCGACATCACTTGATCAATGATCTCCATAAGACCTTTCTATTTAAAAGGGGAGGTGTAGTGAAAATACCAAATAAATGAATAAATGACTAATAATAACAATATTTTAAACTCAAACATTTAAAGTCAACTAGTATCGCCTGAGGTCGAAATTCGACCGTTAGCACTAAATTTTAATCTATTAATAACAAAACGTTTTTGTTCATTGATTATGATCTTATTTAGTTTCACTAATCACCTCACCTCATCTCACCTTTGGAATTACATTAAATTTACATTTGAGCGCAAAACAACATTCTATTAGTGCTACTTAATTTCTATTACGCGGTCTATTTGATTTTGACTCATAAATTATCCCCTTATCCCTTTATCGTTCAGTCCGACCCGATATCGTTTTTATGCAAGGCACAAAATACCTATATTTTTCGTTTATTTTTAAACAAAAATAAGTTAAATCGCAACTGTAACTCAAAATAAATCAGTTGAACTTCGATTATCCGTAATGGTTGGAACCGAGGGCATCCCGGATAATGGAATCACTATTTTATTTTATTCCTTATAAATTTTATGCGAAATTAATGGACGGCCTTTTACAGCACCGTTTTACAAAAGTATTTAGTTATAATACTCATTTACGGAAGATCAGCTAGCTCTAATTATAAAGATATTTTCTATTGATGCGGGCATAAAAGTAACAAAAAATACTTTTCAGTATTTAAAAACTAAACTGGAAAGAGTTTTTTTTTGTATCATGTTGTTTATCCCTACCTCTTACTCTTCCTTAGGGTGCAATTTATCTCCATATCGAATTTCACCAAAATCGGTCCATTAGTTTAGCTGTGAAAACATATTCTCCTATTGGGGGCGTGGCACCGTCCACTTTAAACCGAATACCTTTTCTCAAGATTCAATCTATCTCTGTACCAAATTCCATAGCTATTTTCCTGTTCGGAGCAGTGCCACGCCCATCAAAGGTTAGGTTAGGTTATGGTGGTGGATTGGAAGCCCCACATAGACACTCTGGTCCATAGTGATACCACATCTCTCAAGATTTAATCAGTAAAATTAGTTGTTTGGTTAATGTTAAAAGTATTGGTCCGACTGGCGAAATCATATATTCTATGGAGTTTTAATTTAGCAACATCGTGCAATGAGAATAAGACAGCATGTCCAAGTGATCTAAGCCTTATCCGAACGAGTGCAGGGCAGTCGCAGAGCAAGTGCTCTAGCGCTTCTTCTGTATTTGGTTCCGTGCAGTTCCTGCATAAACCATTTTCAGTCATTCTCATTTTAAGTGCATGACGCCCATCAAAAGAACTTAGAATTTTCAGAAACGATTTTTTGGGGATCAATCTGTATCCAAACTAAATTTCGTCAAAATTGGTTCATTAGTTTAGTCGTTGAGACGTTTTTTCTTGTTAGGAGCGTGGCACCGCCCACTATAAACAAATGTATTTACTCAAGGTTCAATCTATCTCCATATCAAATTTCAAAAAAATCGGTGAGGCATTTCAGCCGTGACATCGTTTTTTTTCCAATTAGGGGTTAATGCGTTTTGTATGGGGGAATCATGTAAATATGTTCACTTTATTTTACCTGCCTTAACGGCAACTTATACACCTGATTTTTTTTTCTGCACATCTATGGAACAGTACCTTTCCAATGATATAAGTTTCATTCCCCTCTCTTTATAGTAAATACTAAAAAAGTATACCACAAGATTCGATGTTCAAGTATTAATATATAGATGACTGGCCTACTTTGGGTTCAAATACTTAATGTCAACGAACGATACATTTTAGGTATGCACATTTATTTAATACCGTCGTTGGATCGCATTACATTATTGGCGACTAGTCATTATGTATTTTCACTTACCCTCAAATTCGCTTAGTTTTAAGTATTACCATACATATAATTATAACTATACAGTAATCCCCGCTTATAAGCATTTCTGAAAATGCTTGATTATTGGTGCATGTTGATGATTCAACATAATTTAAGATTTAATAAATTAAATATTTTTGT
Organism: Tricholauxania praeusta; assembly: GCA_949775025.1. Lineage (NCBI taxonomy): Eukaryota > Metazoa > Arthropoda > Insecta > Diptera > Lauxaniidae > Tricholauxania > Tricholauxania praeusta. The sequence goes on along the minus strand of OX459032.1, from coordinate 10,773,073 downwards.
ATAAGAAGTATTTTGTTAACAAGTGTATTGAGTGACAAAATAGGAGTAATATTTTGTTGCACAGTGCATTTAGTTTCAAAACAAGCAAGAATTAATATAGGCTAAATATTTTATTGCTTGCCTAGCATAAGGTAAATTAAATGTATTACTACTCCTTACCTAGCATATAGTTAAACTACATTATTTACTACTGCTGGGTAAGCAAATATTAATGTAGAACATTTTTTTTTGTGTAAATTAATTACTGCTCATTTAGCAATTTTTATAATAAGAATTAATTATATATAAAGTAGCGCATAATCAATTAAAATCATTCACTATTCTTCAAAGCAAAGTACGTGTTTCAATTTGGTAAAACTTGCCCCCACCAGAGGTAAGCAGTTTTACTTGTAAAGGATAAAACCGTAAAACGTTTTATTTCATGGTCCTTTGAGCCGGATGTCTGATTAAGGATTTATTTTTTTTTTTTTGTGACAAGCGTCCCGTCGCTTTAAGAACGGAACAGTGAAAAAATAAAAAAAAAAAAAAAAAAAAAAAAATAATCAACTTTAATCCTGCAACTCTACCCAGCAGCTGACCCACAGAATTTTCATTCCTAAGACCTGCAGCTTTACCCAGCAGGAAACTACAGGGAATTTTTCAGCACAGAAGCCTGCGACCAGGAGCAAACAGCCTCCAACATACCAGCAGCATAGTAGCCTGCAACCAGGAGCAAACAGCCTCCAAAATACCAGCAGCATAGAAGCCTGCGATCAGGAGCAAACAGCCTCCAACATACCAGCAGCATAGAAGCCTGCGACCAGGAGCAAACAGCCTCCAAAATACCAGCAGCATAGAAGCCTGCGATCAGGAGCAAACAGCCTCCAACATACCAGCAGCATAGAAGCCTGCGACCAGGAGCAAACAGCCTCCAAACTTACCAGCAGCTTAGAAGCCTGCGACCAGGAGCAAACAGCCTCCAAACTTACCAGCAGCTTAGAAGCCTGCGACCAGGAGCAAACAGCCTCCAACATACCAGCAGCATAGTAGCCTGCAACCAGGAGCAAACAGCCTCCAAAATACCAGCAGCATAGAAGCCTGCGATCAGGAGCAAACAGCCTCCAAACTTACCAGCAGCTCAGAAGCCTGCGCCCAGGAGCAAAAAGCCTCCACCTAAATAGCAGTAATATAGCCTGTTGAGTACGATTTCACACACTATGGCAGATGAAGCTCAATTCAATGAGCTGACCTCCAGTCAGCTTAAACTGTCTGAGCAGCTGCAGAAGATGTGGACAAATTTCAGGAAAACACCAGCTGAGAGGAACACTGTAACCTATCTTTCAAAAAGAATAAAAGAGCTAGAGAAATTATGGTCGGCGTTCTGGTCAACCGCCCAGAAAATCGAGGAAGATCGAACGCGTTATCCCACGCATGAGTATTTCACGAAAAACTTCTACATTCAAGTAGAAGCGAAATATTATGAACTTTTACAAGGGTACACCGACAAGCTGGACATATTAAAAGGGGATAGCGCAGCGCAGCCATTACAGCAACAGGCAAAGCAAACTAATCAACAACCTAGTCAGCAACAGCAAGTAGACGTCAAGAAAATGTTGATATACAAGCGACTGTCAGTTATGAGCGCCAGCTTTATTCGTCTAACGGAAAGTATTGATACCAACAGGAGTGAAATCTTTCTACGTTTTAAGGCTGATCAACTCATGGATAGCTGGTCAGGCATCACAAAACTAAATGAAGAAGTGTAGTCGACGCTCAGTGAAGAAGAACTTAACCATCCTTACGTCATTAACAATAATTTCCAAAGGTTAGAAGAGACATATCAAGATGCCTACATCACAATTCAAGAAGTCCTTGATGAACGCAGCAATCCTGAAGTTGCAGCTACGGCGACACCCATTAAGCTTCCTGTTGTCAATATCCCTGTCTTCAGTGGAAGGTATGAAGAGTGGACTACATTTTGGGAACTATTTGATCATTTAGTTCACCAAAATAAGCAGCTGAGCAACGTCGAGAAAAAGCAGTATTTGAAAACCAACCTGCGTGGAGAAGCAGCACGTCTGCTAAATCATCTTCCCTCAACTACAGCCAACTATGAAGCATCAATCGATCTACTGATAAAAAGGTTTAGAAATCCTGCAGCACTCATAAATAATCACATAGGAAGATTGCTGAATTTGAGGTCGGTAAGGGCAGACTATGCCTCGGATCTCAAATGCTTGATGGACACCACCAAGGAAATTCTTCACGGCATACAGAATTTGGGTGTTGATGTCACGTCTTGGGATCCATTAGTTATACAGCTTTTACAGGGTGTTTTTTTTAGAGGTTTGTTTTTCGAATAGAGATAAAACTGGCATTTTATGGTCAAATCTGGCAACTCTAATGTAATTTATGTTCAGTTTGGTTTGCCATTTCATCATGAACAGGTTGACAAAAGAGCAACGCTTGCAAATCGTGCAAATTTATTTCGAAAATAATGGTTCAGTTCGCGAAGTTTACCGCAAGCTCCGTCCATTTTATGGTCGACATAATCGTCCATCAGAGCAATTAATTCGGTTAACCATGGGTCGTTTTCGCACTACGTTTACTCTATGTGATAATACGCATCCGCAGAGACGTCGAACAGTGCGCACCGAAGAAACAATTGCCGCTGTAGAGCAAAATGTTGAAGAGGACCCGAATGAATCGATTCGCCACCGTGCACAGCAATTGGAGCTTTGTCCATCAACTTTATGGAAGATTTTGCGCAAAGATCTTGGCTTGCGACCTTACAAGATCCAGCTTGTGCAAGAATTAAAGCCGCGTGACCATGCAATGCGTCGTGATTTTGGTGTATGGGCCGAAAATGAGATTGATCTCGATGCTGATTTTCATCGCAAAATTTTGTTCAGTGATGAGGCTCATTTTTGGTTGAATGGCTACGTCAACAAGCAAAATTGCCGCATTTGGAGTGAAGAGAATCCACATGAGACCCTTGAGACGCCATTACATCCACAAAAACTGACTGTTTGGTGTGCTCTATGGGCTGGTGGAGTCATTGGGCCATACTTCTTCCGAAATAATGCTGGAGAGTCAGTTACCGTTAATGGAGACCGGTATAGAGCCATGATAACCGACTATTTTGTTCCCGAATTGGATGGCATGAATGTGGATGAGTTGTGGTTCCAACAAGACGGCGCTACATGCCACACAGCGCACGTCACAATCAATTTATTGAAGGAAACATTCGATGAGCGCATAATTTCGCGGAATGGACCTGTCAATTGGCCACCAAGATCGTGTGATTTGACACCATTGGATTATTTTCTTTGGGGATATGTGAAGTCGATCGTCTACGCCAACAAACCAGAAACGTTAGGGGACTTGGAAGCCAACATTCGTGGCGTTATTGCCGACATACGGCCCCATATGCTCGAAAAAGTGGTTCAAAATTGGACCTGTAGAATTGGCTTTATTCGAGCCAGCCGCGGCGGCCACATGCCCGAAATCATATTTAAACATTAATGGCATAAAATTATCCTTCCAATAAAGCCAAATTGATGGACATTAAAACGATTTTCTTGTGTTTTATTTCAATTCGAAGCTCTATACCTCTAAAAAAAAACACCCTGTACTACCAAAATTGGATATCGGGGCCAGGCGAGCCTACCAGCAACAGCGAGTGACATCCACTGACATCCCAGGGCTAAGTGAATTTCTTGACTTCATTGAAGCCAGATTTCGAGGTCTAAAAAATATCAATGAAAAAAGGGAACCTCAGGCCTAGGTTACAACACGAACGACAAGTCATGTGACTGCGATTTCTGGACAAAGATGCACAGTTTGCAAAGAGAGCCACTCCCTATTTAGATGCACTCAGTTTGTCAACATGGACTTAAAAAAGTGACAAAAACACATTCAAATTCACCGATTATGTGTTAACTGTCTCAAAAAAGGACACAACAGCAAGGACTGCACTAGCAAATATAAGTGCCAGCATTGCAAGCTTAGACATAATACTCTCCTTCACGCAAACTATTAAGGGGCAAAGCAATCACCCACTGAAGTAGCTGCTGCTACTACTACCAATCCAACAGTAACAGTACTATTAGGCACTGCAATTTTACACGCACAAGGAAAAGGATATCTTCGACCGATAAGAGCCTTGATTGATTCTGGGTCACAGGCCTGCTTGATTACCGAGGATCTTGTTCGCAAGTTAAACATTCCATGTATTCGTTGTGAAAATCAGATAAACGGAGTCAATGGTCATTCAACGGATACAATGTTCAAGGTGTCGCTTACGATCCAGTCCGTATACAAGTCGGACGAATGGTGTGAAATTGAGGCCGTGGTCATGCCAAGGATTACATCAGTGATGCCCAGTGCACAAATAAACGCAGGAAAGTGGCCACACATCCATCATTTGCAGCTAGCGGATCCATGGTATTTCAAGCCCAGAAACATTGAACTACTCCTTGGCGCTAACATATTCCCAGAAATAATGACGCAAGGACTCATAAGAGGTCCCCATCAAACACCACTGGCACAAAATACAATATTTGGGTGGATCCTTTCTGGTCCAGTGGCTCTAACACCTCCAAGGCGCCAAGATATCGCATCAACCAATATCGTCACTTGTCTCAGTGTGGAAGGAGTTGACGAAACTCTAAGACAATTTTGGCAGTTGGAAGACGTGCCAACAGCAAATTTACAGACGGCTGAAGAGAAAGAGTGTGAGAAACATTATAAGCTCACCCATACACGAGACACCACTGGACGATACATGGTTAGATTACCTCTCCACCAATCCCGAGCAGCATTAGGGGATTCTAGACGAGCAGCAATGACAAGATTTTTGTCACTTGAACAAAGATTTGCTAGAAACAATGCTCTTCGTCAAGAATACATCAAGTTTATGGAAGAATATTCAAGACTTGGCCATATGGAAGAAGCACGCTCAACCAAGTCTAGCACAAAATACTATTTACCACATCATCCAGTTATCAAACAAGACAGCACGACGACACGGCTTCGTGTAGTTTTTGACGCGTCAACAAAGACGTCCACAGGTCAATCGCTCAACAGCATCATGATGGTAGGTCCAACTTTGCAAAAGGATATATTTCTACTATTAATGCATTGGCGGATGTTCGCAGTGGTTTTTACGGCAGACGTAGAAAAAATGTACCGACAAATATGGGTGCATCCCGAGGATAGAAATCTGCAACGCATACTTTGGAGAGAGGATCCATCAAAACCAATTAAGGAGTATGTGCTCAATACGGTCACTTATGGAACGTCATCAGCACCATTTCTGGCAATCAAAACTTTGTATCAACTTGCAGAAGATCATGAAAATGAATTTCCGTTGGGAAGCCAAACACTAAGACAGTGTTTTTACGTAGACGATTGCTTAGCAGGAGCAGATACATTGCAGGAGTGTTTAGAAAAACAACAACAACTCATTGAAGTTCTAGACAAGGGTGGTCTTAAATTAAGAAAGTGGACCTCAAATAATCTAGAGATACTGCAAACGTTGCCAGAAGAAGATAAGAACTACAAATTAGACCTAGATTTAGAACACGGCAAAATAGTCAAAATATTAGGGCTAAGGTGGTGCCCTAACAGCGACAGTTTCGAATTCATCATCAACATGACTTCATTCAATACAAAGAATACCAAAAGAGCCATTCTAAGCGATGCAGCAAAACTTTTTGATCCACTTGGTTGGCTTTCACCTGTAACCATAAAGGCAAAGATTATGATCCAAAAACTCTGGTTACTAGGCATTGGATGGGACGACATGGTTCCAAAAATGATTCAACAAGAATGGGAAGAATTCAAGTTGAAATTACCAGCAATCTCAAAAATAAGAATTCCTAGATGGACACAGTACTCTAAGTCCGCAAAAGTCGAGTTGCACGGATTTGCTGACGCATCCGAAGCGGCATATTCAGCTGTGGTCTACTTACGAGTTTGCAACGGAAATAACGTATCAGTTTCGTTAATTGCATCAAAAACTAAGGTAGCACCGATCAAACAAGTATCGCTTCCTCGATTAGAGCTCTGTACCGTAGCTCTTTTAGTAAAATTGATCGGCTACATCCAAACGAACCAAATAACAAATTGGAGTAACATTTTTGCCTGGACAGATTCAAAAATTGTACTAAATTGGATCAAGCAACATCCAGTCAAATGGACTACATTTGTAGCAAACCGAGTTTCATACATACAAGAGACACTTAAGGGACAAATTCAGCATGTTCCTGGTAAAGAAAATCCTGCAGACATACTGTCAAGAGGACAACTTGGAGATGAATTGGTCAGCAATGAGCTTTGGTGGCACGGTCCAAAGTGGTTAGGGCAGCACAAGAGTTCATGGCCAAATTATACTGAGTCACTGACTTTAAGCCACCTTCCTGAAACCCGCAAGGCATTTACCTGTGCGTCAATTCAAAAGCCACCCAAGGACGACTTTACACTCATAAATCGGTTCTCATCATTCAAGAAATTGCTTCGAATTACAGCTTATTGTCTACGTTTTGCCAACAACATGAAAATCAAGACAGGAAACAGAAAGGTTGACCAGCTTTCTACTGAAGAGATTGAAAACGCACAATGGATGATCATTCAACAAGAGCAGCAGCGAGTCTTTGATGAAGACCGAAGACGGTTGCAAAATAGCATGCAGCTTAGCAATTCTAGCAACTTACGCTCTCTGAATCCATTCTTAGACAAGAAAGGCATTATAAGAGTAGGTGGTAGGCTTAAACTATCATCATTGTCCATGCAAAAGAAACACCCAGCCATCTTACCTTCATCAAGTACCCTCACGAACCTAATAATTCATCAGGCACACATGGAGACACTACATGGCGGAGTTAAACTGACACTCAATCAAGTTCGCAACAAGTTTTGGATTATTCGCGGAACCAACGCTGTCAAGGCATGTGTTAACAAGTGCATAAGGTGTTGCCGATTCAAGGCAAAAATACAAACTCAACTAATGGGTCAGTTACCCACACCACGAGTGCAATACTCAAGACCCTTCACCCACTGCGGTATCGATTATGCTGGTCCATTACAACTCAAAAGTTCACATCTCCGAGGTGTTCGTACATATAAAGGATATATAGCTCTGTTTGTATGCTTAGCAACAAAGGCCGTTCATATTGAGCTTGTTTCAGATCTCACAGCGGATGGATTTCTGACTGCACTAAAACGAATGATGAGTCGACGGGGAGCTATAAGCCACATCTATAGCGATAATGGCACAAACTTTGTAGGAGCAAACAACATCATTCAGAGGGCCAAACTACAGCAACAACTAGCAGACGATGGTATAACGTGGCACTTTATTCCACCAGGATCACCTCATTTTGGTGGTATCTGGGAGTCAGGGGTGAAGTCTGTAAAATATCACTTGGTCCGAGTTGTTGGAGATCATGTTCTGACATATGAAGAGATCAACACGGTCTTAGTGCAGATAGAAGGATGTCTTAATTCGAGACCACTATGTCCATCTTCCGACAACATAGACGAATTAGATGCACTGACTCCAGGTCATTTCCTCATAGGATCTACCATATTGACTCCAACACATGATACACTTTTGGAGGTAAATAGCGGTAGTCTTAAAAGATGGAAATTGGCACAAAAAATTCAAGAAGACGTCTGCAAAAGATGGCAACGTGAGTACGTGCGCGGCACGCTTCAACGGATGCCAAAGTGGACAAAAGAAAAGCCAAATATAGAAGTCGGACAGTTAGTGCTCTTAAAAGACGATTCAACAAATCGCTCCGGTTGGCCAATGGGTAGAATCGTACAGCTCCATAAAGGAGATGACAATCTGGTGCGTGTGGTCACCGTTAAAACAACCAGGGGTATAGTCAAACGGTCCATACAAAAAATTTGTCTACTACCCCATGAAGACAATTTAGCCAAGGCGGAACCTAAGCAAGTCCACAGGAAAAAATCGACAGTCTCAAAAGTTATATGCACAGCTTTAACGATCTTACTATTGCTCGTATCTATGCCAGCCACGCTGGCTAAACACACCATTGAGTTTCCGGAGGCAGGATTATTCATTGAAAGGCTAGGAGTGGCAAAAATTCAGCGCGGAATTCTTCGTACAACCACTCGATTTCCAATGGAAGGCGTTATAAAAGACGAATCTAACATAAACTATACAGTATCCGAAATGATAAATTTGTGTACCAGAGCAAAGACTTTCGGAGGTGCGGAAATTCAGTGCGATGAGCTAGTCACACACATGAAATATGAGACTCGCAATTTGCAGACAATGTTCAACAAGCTGAAGGTAGTTACTAGTCATGGAAGACAAAAAAGAGGCTTGGTTGGAACACTACTCACATCTTTATTCGGAGTAAACGATGAAGTTTACCACGACATTGAATCTCTAGATCAGAACCAGAAAGAGTTAATCAAGGTAACAAAATCAAATGCAAGACTCATGTTATCCACCTTAGCCACAGTCAACAATACCGAAGCAAGAATTACAAACCGTATAAATTTGTTTACCAAGAAACTGAATGATGGTTTAAAAGCAATCAACCAGATGCAAGGATTTCACGAGCTTTCTGAAAACAACAAAATTAATGTACACTTAATGAATTCCTACCTAGTAGCATCAAGCTACATAAGAGAAGTGGAAACAAAATACAACAGACTGTTGAACGCGTACCTGAAGCGCAGTCACCTCTACGAATTTTTATCCCACGAAGAAATCAACAATATTACAGAGAACTGCAACGCGAAAATTGGGCCAGAGTTACACGTACTTCCGGATCCCCTAGACCGGTTGGAGTTTGTTGAAGATTCTACAAATATTTTCATTTACGGATATTTCACCATTAGCGACACTGAAACGTATGAAGTCATCAAAAGTAATGCAATACCGGAAAGTCTGGGAAATAATACATATCGGGAGGTCGCCATGTCAACATCGATCTACGGCGTCAATTATGATAAAAACCGATACTTTGAAACAACAATTACCGCGATAAATAACGCAGAAAAGCTTGATGAATCAACTTTTTTAATGCATCCAGCAATATTTTATAATCTCGATCAAAGTCGCAATTGCATTATGCAGCAAGTATACAGAAAAATAACCTATGAGGAATGCGCCACACGGAAGTTTCAAGTACACAATATTATTTGGAAGGAACTGTGGACCCACAACGCCTGGATTTTTGTCTCACCAACCTCTGCTACAGTGTTTGTGATATGTCATATGGGGAGAGAAGAGGTAGTACTGAATGGTACCGGCATCCTTCATATCACTCCAGATTGCATAATCCGATCTAAAACTGTTCAGCTAGAAGGGAAACTCATGAAGGAAGTTCAAACAGTAACGCATTATGTTAAGCCCATACTCATGAAAAACACAACAATTAACGCCAACAGAGTACCCCAAATTTTCAACGAAACAATCTTGCCATTAAGCTATGATTTCGCAAAGGTATTAAGCGATAACAACAAGGATGCTGTCTACAATCTTGAAGAGCTATCAGAGATGAATTGGAAAACCATAATACCGCACAAATATTGGACAGCTTGGGGTGTCGGTATTTTAGGGTTACTGACATTCATTATTATTGTCAGCCTCTGTTGCCGACATCGTACTCGTCTGAAACCTCCAGTCAATCATCCCATGGAGTTATCAACTATCGATTCACAGGCAGATGACAAAGGACGCAATTTCGATATAGACTGGAGTTAACAGTTTCATCGTCGGAGGTGCCAAAATGTTGATGATTCAACATAATTTAAGATTTAATAAATTAAATATTTTTGTATAAGAAGTATTTTGTTAACAAGTGTATTGAGTGACAAAATAGGAGTAATATTTTGTTGCACAGTGCATTTAGTTTCAAAACAAGGAAGAATTAATATAGGCTATATATTTTATTGCTTGCCTAGCATAAGGTAAATTAAATGTTTTACTACTGCTTACCTAGCATATAGTTAAACTACATTATTTACTACTGCTGGGTAAGCAAATATTAATGTAGAACATTTTTTTTTGTGTGAATTAATTACTGCTCATTTAGCAATTTTTATAATAAGAATTAATCATATATAAAGTAGCGCATAATCAATTAAAATCATTCACTATTCTTCAAAGCAAAGTACGTGTTTCAATTTGGTAAAACTTGCCCCCAACAGAGGTAAGCAGTTTTACTTGTAAAGGATAAAACCGTAAAACGTTTTATTTCAGTGCATATAAGCGTGAAATGCATTTAGAGAAACTCGGTTATATGCATGAAAAGTGCATATATAAAAATTCGGTTATCTGCACCAGATTTAGAACCTTACAAAAATATTTTTAAAGGCAAAAGTTGTTAAAATAAATATATGGAGATAGGGAATAGATTTCTTAAACGCTTCAATTGTCTTTCCTGTTTCAACAAAGCAGATTTGTCTCCTTACTAAGCTCTGACGATAATATGCTTTGAATGCATGAATAATTCCGGCATCTGAAGGTTGTAAAATTGAAGTCGTATAGGGCGGCAAGTACTGAACATTAACTTTTTTAAGTTTGTAATTTTATGAGACGCACCATTATCCACAAAAAGTATGACTTTTCGATTTTTCCACACCATTTTTTCATCAAAACCATTCATTATAATTACATTATTTTTAATTTTATTCCTTTGTGCTTCTGCCATCGGAATAGCCAGCCTGGACTTGGATTGAAGTTACTTTTTATTTAACAGCGAACTGTTTTACATTCTCCAATATCATATTGTGGTCTTTTAATCTTTGTATTTGATCGAACTAAATTGACATTGTTTCCACGGCTTTTGATTTGCCGATTCAATTCCTTTTTCGAGCCAAATTAAATGCTTTGCTACATTGTAAAATGCGATTTATGTTTCGCATAATCCGATTAATTGTGTATTGGACACCCATATTTCTTGCAACTTTCAATTTTGCTTACGTTTTCACTCTCTCGAATGATTAATAACTTCTGTTTAAGTGACAAAGGTATTCTTTTTCGTGAATTGGTACTCATTTTGCTTTTTAATTTCAATTAGCACATTTGACAATTCAATAGTTATGACACGATTGTTTGGTACCAATATTGGTTTTGCCATTGAAAAAACAAAAAATTTTTCTCTGTAGTGCATATAAGCGTGAATGGTGGAAAAAATTGGAAATTTTTTGGGGCTTATATCCGAGAAATGCTTATAAGCGAGTGCATATAAAAGAGAAAAATGTTAACAAATCTAAATGGAAAAATGAAATTGCACAATTTTTGATGCATATAAGAGAGAAATGCTTATAAACGGCGTGCATATAATCGGGGATTACTGTATATTACAAGTTAATAATGAAAATTTTGAAGCAGTAACAAAAGAACCACCGCTTTAATCATTTTAAATTAAATGTTCGGACATGAACGCCGAACCTAACAGTAACAATCTGGCAGGGGTTTGATTATTTTAAACATTTCACTAATGTTGAATCATATTCAATAATGACAAAAGAGACTAAGCAACTCACAAACCATTTTCCTTTATCACATATGAGGAAATTACTTGACGCTGATGTTGAACACATAAACACCCTCTTAGCAACATTGAATGTGCATCACAGACATGCCAGAAGTATCAACCTCTTGGGAACCGCACTTAAGATTGCAGGAACCCCAGACTATGATGACTTCGAAAAATTTAAATTTAGACAGCAAGAACTTGTAGATTCCGAAAAAAGTCAAGCCTGCTTGATCACCGAAGATATTGTGCGGAAATTAAACATCACATCTAATAGTTGTGAAAATCAGATAAGCGGATTCAATGGTTATTCAACAGAAACCATGTTCAAAGTTTCACTAACGGTGCAGTCAGTATACAATTCAAAAAATAGGTGTGAAATTGATACCGTGGTGATGCCAAAGATTACATCAGTGATGCCCAGTGCAGAAATAAATGAAGGCATGTGGCCACACATTCGTCTTTTGCAGCTAGCAGATCCATGGTAATTTAAGCCAAGGGACATTAAATTACTTCTTAGAGCCAACATGTTACCTGAAATAATGACGGAAGGTCTCATAAGGGGCCCACGGCAAACACCACTCGCACAAAATACTATTTTTGGGTGGACCTTTTCCGGCCCGGTGGCTCTTACAAGTCCAAAACACAAACACATCGCAGCATCCAATACCGTAACTTGCCTCAGTGTGGAAGGAGTTGACGTTCCTGGCAAAGAAAATCCTGCAGACGTACCTTCCAGAGAACATCTTGAAGATGAACTGGTCAGTAACGAGCTTTGGTGGCACGGCCCAAGGTGGTTAAAGCAGCATAAGGATTTATGGCCCAATGATACTGAGCCACTGACTATAAGTCACCTTCCTGAGACCCGCAAGACATTGACATGTGCGTCAATTCAAGATACACCCAAGGACGACTTCAAATTCATAGATCGGTTCTCATCATTCAAGAAATTGCTTCGAATTACAGCGTATGGTTTGCGATTTGCCAACAACATAAAAAGTAAGACAGGAAACAGAAATGTTGACCAGCTCACCACTGAAGAGATTGAGAACGCACAATGGATTATCATTCAACAAGAGCAGCAACGATCTTTCCATGAAGACAGAAGACGGTTACAAAATAGCATGCAGCTCAGCAAATCTAGCAACCTAAGGTCTTTGAATCCATTTTTAGATAAAAACGGCATTATAAGAGTAGGTGACAGGCTTAAGCAATCATCATTGTCCATGCAAAAGAAACACCCAGCAATCTTACCTTCATCTAGTACCCTCACCAACCTAATCATTCATCAGGCACATATGAAGACCCTACATGGAGGAGTTAAGCTGAAACTCAATCAAGTTCGTAACAAATTTTGGATTATTTGCGGAACCAACGCTGTGATGGCATGTGTTGTAAATGTTGCCGATACAAGGCGAGGATACAAACTCAATTGATGGGTCAGTTACCCACACTACGAGTGCAATGCGCAAGGCCCTTCACCCACTGCGGTATCGATTATGCTGGGCCATTACAACTCAAAAGTTCACATCTCCGAGGTGTTCGTACATACAAGGGACACATAGCTCTGTTTTTATGCTTATCAACAAAGGCCGTTCATATTGAGCTTGTTTCAGATCTCACAACGGAAGGTTTTCTAGCTGCACTAAAACGAATGATGAGTCGAAGGGGAGCTATAAGCCACATCTATAGTGACAACGGCACAAACTTTGTAGGAGCAAACAATCTTATTCAGAAGGCAAAATTACAGCAACAATTAGTAGACGAAGGTATAAAGTGGCACTTTATTCAACCTGGATCACGCATTTTGGCGGTATCTGGGAGTCAGGAGTGAAGTCTGTTAAATATCACTTGGTCGGTGTTGTTGGAGATCAAGTTCTGACATATGAAGAGATCAGCACAGTTTAAGTGCAGATTGAAGGATGCCTAAATTCGAGACCATTATGCCCATCTTCTGACAACATAGAAGAATTAGATGCACTGACCCCGGGTCATTCCCTCATAGGATCTACCATATTGACTCCAACATACGATACACTTTTGGAGGGAAATAGCGGTAGTCTTAAAAGATGGAAATTGGTACAAAAGATTCAAGAAGACGTCTGCAAAATATGGCAACGAGAGTACGTGCGTGGCACGCTTCAACGGATGCCCAAGTGGACAAAAGAACAATAGAGGTCGGACAACTAGTGCTCTTAAAAGACGAATCAACAAATCGCTCCGGTTGGCCAATGGGCAGAATTGTACAACTGCATAAAGAAGACGACAATCATCTGGTGCGAGTGATCACCGTTAAAACCACCAAGGGTATAGTCAAACGGTCCATCCAAAAAATATGTCTACCCCATGAGGACAACTTAGCCAAGGGAGACCCTAAACTAGTCCGAAAGAAACAATCAACTAACTCAAAGGTTATCTCCACAGCTCTTAGAATATTACTACTTTTCGTGTTTATGCCAGCCACGCTGGCGAAACATACCATTGAGTATCTTGAAGCAGGATTATTTATTGAAAGGCTAGGAGTGGCAAAAATTCAGCGCGGAATTCTTCGTACATCCACGCTATTTCCGATAGAAGCTGTTATACGAGACAAGTCCAATATCAACAACACAGTAACTGAAATGAAAAATTTGTGTAGCAGAGCAAAGACTTTTGGAGGCGCGGAAGTTCAGTGCGACGAACATATATGAAATATGAAGTGCGTAATTTACAGACAATGTCCAACAAGCTGAAGGTGGTTACTACTCATAAAAGACAGAAGAGAGGCTTGATCAGAACAGTACTCACATCTCTATTCGGAATAAGCGATGAAGTATACCACGACATTGAATCTCTAGATCAGAACCTGAAGGAGTTAATTAAGGTAACAAAATCAAATGCAAGACTCATGTTATCCACTTAAGCGACAGTCAACAATACCGAAGAAAGAATTACAAACCGAATAAATCTGAAGAATTATAAGCCAAGAAACTGAATGATGGTTTAAAGGCAATCGACCAGATGCAAGGATATCACGAGCTTTCTGAAAACAACAAAAATAACGTACATTTAATGAATTCATACTTTGTAGCATCCAGCTACATAAAAGAAGTGGAATCAAAATACAAAAGACTACTGAACGCTTACTTGAAGCGCAGTCATCTCTACGAATTTTTAACTCACGAAGAAATTAACAACATTACAGAAAATTGCAACGCAAAAATTGGGCCAGAGTTACACGTACTTCCGGATCCACTTGATCAGTTGGAATTTGTTGAAGATTCTAGAAACATAATCATTTATGGATATTTCACCATTAGGGACACTGAAACTTATGAAGTAATCAAAGGCAATACATTGCCGAAAGGTCTGGCTAATAATACATACCAGGAGGTCTTGACGTCTACATCAATCTACGGTGTCAATTATGATAAAAACCGATACTTTGAAACAACAATTACTGATATAAATCAAGCACCCAAGCTTGATGCATCAACATTTTTAATGCATCCAGCAAACTTTTATAGTCTCGACCAAAGCCACAATTGTATTATGCAGCAACTGTATAGAAAAACAACTTACGAGGAATGCGCCACACGGAAGTTTCAAGTACACAGTACTATTTGGAAGGAATTGTGGACCCACAACGCCTGGATCCTTAACTCGCCAACTTTGTCAACTGTGTTTGTTATATGCCATATGGGGAGAGAAGAGGTAGTCCTGAACGGTACCGACATTCTTCATATCACTCCAGATTGCAAAATCCGATCTAAAACTATTCAGCTTGAAGGGAAACTAATGAAGGAAGTTCAAACAGTGACACATTATGTTAAGCCTATACTCATGAAGAATTCCACAATTAACGCCTACAGAGTACCTCAAATTTTCAATGAAACAATATTACCATTAAACCATGATTTCGCAAGGGTATTAAGCGATTACAACAAGGATGCTGTCAACAATCTTGAAGAGTTATCAGAAATGAATTGGAAAACCATAATACCACACAAATATTGGACAGTGGTGTCGGTGTCTTGGGGTTGCTGACATTCATAACAATTACGATCTTCTGTTGTCGTTATCTTTCTCGCCCCAGATCTCCAGCCAACCATCCTGTTGAGTTATCAGCTGTCGCTTCACAGGCAGTCGAAAAAATAAGCGATTTCGATGTAACCTGGGGTTAACTGTTTCTCCGTCTCAGGCGCCAAAATGTTGATGAATCAACATAACATAACATAACATAGCATAACATAACATAACATAACATAACATAACATAACATAACATAACATAACATAACATAACATAACATAACATAACATAACATAACATAACATAACATAACATAACATAACATAACATAACATAACATAACATAACATAACATAACATAACATAACATAACATAACATAACATAACATAACATAACATAACATAACATAACATAACATAACATAACATAACATAACATAACATAACATAACATAACATAACATAACATAACATAACATAACATAACATAACATAACATAACATAACATAACATAACATAACATAACATAACATAACATAACATAACATAACATAACATAACATAACATAACATAACATAACATAACATAACATAACATAACATAACATAACATAACATAACATAACATAACATAACATAACATAACATAACATAACATAACATAACATAACATAACATAACATAACATAACATAACATAACATAACATAACATAACATAACATAACATAACATAACATAACATAACATAACATAACATAACATAACATAACATAACATAACATAACATAACATAACATAACATAACATAACATAACATAACATAACATAACATAACATAACATAACATAACATAACATAACATAACATAACATAACATAACATAACATAACATAACATAACATAACATAACATAACATAACATAACATAACATAACATAACATAACATAACATAACATAACATAACATAACATAACATAACATAACATAACATAACATAACATAACATAACATAACATAACATAACATAACATAACATAACATAACATAACATAACATAACATAACATAACATAACATAACATAACATAACATAACATAACATAACATAACATAACATAACATAACATAACATAACATAACATAACATAACATAACATAACATAACATAACATAACATAACATAACATAACATAACATAACATAACATAACATAACATAACATAACATAACATAACATAACATAACATAACATAACATAACATAACATAACATAACATAACATAACATAACATAACATAACATAACATAACATAACATAACATAACATAACATAACATAACATAACATAACATAACATAACATAACATAACATAACATAACATAACATAACATAACATAACATAACATAACATAACATAACATAACATAACATAACATAACATAACATAACATAACATAACATAACATAACATAACATAACATAACATAACATAACATAACATAACATAACATAACATAACATAACATAACATTCAATTTTATTAAACAATTATGTTAATTTTTACATTGCTATTGTTCCTTCATTATTTTGTTTAATAGTGTATTGTATGATACAATAGTAGTAGTATTTTGTTGCACAGTGTTTTGTATTGCACATTATTTTTCTAAGTAGACAAATATTTAAATTTAATTATTTAGTACTGCTTACCTAGCATTTATTTAAATTCAATATTATGCTACTGATTGCTTAGCATGTGATGAGTAAGCCATTATTTAAGTAGAATATTTTTTGTTGGTAAGGTTAATCACTGACTTAGAAACTTATTGTAAGTAATAATTGTATAAAATGCCAAGTAAAATTAATTAAAATATTCATTATTATTCAAACCAAATACAGTGTTTCAATGCAGCAAAACTTGCCCCACCAGCGGTAAGCAGTTTTGTTTGTTAAGGGTAAAATAGGTATTAAGGCTTCCCCCCACAAGCGATAAGGGGTCTTAAATCATTTTATTTCAATTAAGTATAAAACTTCTTAATTCTTAATGGGAAAATAGACAGTGCATTGTTATTGAGTAAAGTAAATCTTAATGTACCTCAACGTCCAATGAGACGACTCGATTTGCTACATTTGGATACTTGCAAAGCCAATTACTTGTTACATGAACCTTTTCGCTGTGCTTGTAATGATTTTAACAAAGTTTACGAGGTTATTAATTTCAATGAAACTCATAGTTGTACTGGGTTGTTCGACAGAAAATATGTTAAAGAACTTAACAGATGTTTTCGAGATTTGCCGAACCTAGGACACAAAAGTACAGATAAAGGAATTCTTCCTGATGACAGTAACTTTAAAATATCCAACTCCTAAAAATGCTGATGAAACAAAAAGATTTGTTGCATTTTGCAACCATTACAGACGTTTTGTTCCAAATTTTGCGGAAAACTTCCGACTCTTAACGAGATTGTAAAAATTGTAGAAAAATGTAATTTTTGAATGTTCAACTGAATGTACAATGCATTCCAATACTTAAAAAATGCCTTGATAAGACCTAAAATACTGCAATATCCCGATTTTCTAAAACAATTCTGTATCACAACGGATGCAAGTAAATATGCAATCGGTGCAGTACTCAGCCAAGAATACAATGTTCAACAACTTCCGGTTGCATTTGCTTCACGATCTTTCACAAAAGGTGAAAGCAATAAATCAACTATTGAACAAGAATTAGCGGCGACACATTGCACAATAACTTATTTCAGGCCCTACATTTATGGTACTAAATTTCTAATAAAAATCGATCATCGTCCACTATCCAATATCTTTTTGCAATGATAAACCCATCATCATAGCTCACGAGAATGAGATTAGATTTAGAAGAACACGATTTTACTATAGAGTACTTGAGTGGCAAAGAGAAATACGTGGCTGATGGCTTATCACGAATAAATTTCTAATTCTAATTTCAATTTTAAAAGTAACAACAAGACTACAGACTAAATATTTGGAATTACCTACCCTTTAATTATAAATGTAAGAATGGATGTGTGATTCTAGTTCAGTGGTCGGCAGAGCGCAAATATCAAATAATTTCTTACTCTCAAAAGAGAGGGAAATGACAAAAGCTCCAATCACTTCGAAAATTGATTACAGGTTTTACTGTTTACGTTCCATATGATTTCTTATTTCAGTTTTAATTATAAAATGGCTTTGTATATGAAATTTATTAACTATTACTAAAACTCGCCTACAAATGAAGCAAAAAATTTTCGGAGAAAAAATATTTATTTTGCCTTTGGATTTCAAACATTTTTCCAGCACATTAACGAAATAACCAGATCATTTAGTAGTTTGCTTTCTCTCGCTTATTCTCTTCGTTTGCTCGTGAGCATATGGGGTGCCGACCACTGATTTAAAACCAATGTTGTAGCATAGATAAAAACACAACGATTTCATGTCCGAGAAATCTACATACGACAAATTTGACCCGCTTTTTATCGCAAAATTAAACTTATCGCTTTATATATTAAAAGCATCTAAAGACTCAGCAGCTAATTTTAAAATTGGCCAATCAATAGATTGCAGAAATGCATTAATTGCGGTAAAATCGCCCTTAGGAAAATTCAATAACAATTTCCTTATCCGAATATTTAACAAAATTATAAAATTGAAAATTTACATTAAGAGCTTTATGATGTATGCTATTATTACAAACAGGCGCCAAGTTCAACTCACATGTTGGTTTCATTTCAGTTGAAACGTAAATTAAATCCAAAATTCTACCAATTTCATTTTTAAAAGAACTCAATTGTTGAAGATCATTAGACAAAAATAAACTTGTAACCAATGATTCAATATCAGATTTTACATTAAAAGACAATAAATTTTTATCATCAAAAGCCCATAAGATATTACCCACATTAAAATCTCCTAATACTATGATTTGCTCATTAAGCGAAAAATTTTCTAAGAGATAATTCAAATTACTTAAATGTTTCTCGTATAAAGTTATATCACTATTTGGAGGTATATAAGATATTATAAAATAAATTGAATTATTTCTTGCAAAATTTATATGAATACATAGTTGTTCAATATCTTTACTGGCATCAGGTAGAGAGATCAAACTACTAGAAAAGTCAGACCTTACAGCTAGTAAGACTCCGCCCACTCTTTCTCTTCCAGATGTAATTGGGCAACGATCCAAACGATAAACGCAATAGAAACTATCAAAAAATTCAGAACTTGAAATGTTTTTATGGAGCCAGGTTTCCGTTAATGCAACAACATCATTTTCATGTAAAGACATTGCAAGCTGAAATTGTGAAGTTTTAGTTCTGATGCCACCATTATTTTGGCAGTATAATGTATAATTTCTTTGCTGGGATGTATTTAAATTATGTAGTGGTGTCTGCCGGTCTGATGAGAGAAACAGTGAAGGTTATGAAAACAGTTGACATGTTGAAGAAGGTTGAAATTTTGGAGAATGTAGCGCATGTGTAGCAGCTTAAGTGGCACAAGATATAGTTTGTAACGCATTATCGATATTAGCCACTACAAGACTGCTGGAGCGACTTTTCCTAACTCGTTTTTTGGATTGTAGCGAAAATTATTTATCCTCAGTTGACGGTACAATAAGTAAAAAACTTGATGATTTTAGCAACGTCAAATCAGCATTTCTCTTTATAAGATTTAATGTCTTCTAAGTATAAAGATAACATTTTAACTACATGAGTTACCACATTTTCTGCTGTAGCATCTTTATGTAAATTGGATACATGTAAACTGATGTTGCTTACAGAAGCGCGAAGAGTACTGTTATTGCATAAACTGCCGGGTATAGCTCCTGCTTGCTGTTGCTTTACTTTTTGTTTATTTTTTTGTTGCCGATTGTTTTTAATTTGCTTTTGTGGTGGCTGTTTACTTGTTTGTTTAGAGGACTTAGTTTGATGATTATGCTGCTGCTGTTCTTGCACTTGCTGATTCTGCTCTTGCTGTTGTTGTTGGTTAGGTTGTTGAACTTGAAGCAATTGAGTTGAAGAATCAATTTCGGCAAATGGTAAAATTTGAACGCAATAAAAGTCAGATTTCTTTTTTTTATGTCAGAAATTTCATCAGAAATTTTTTTGATTTGGTTAGACATAGAACAAACTTTTGATAAGAAACCAAGATTTGAAACACTCGAACATGAATTGCAAAGCCAAAATATGTTTGGTATGTTTTTAATAATGTTTAAAATATTTGTATCAACACCGACACATTTCGCATGATAATACATCAAGCAACCAGCGATGTATTACAAAGTACGGCTTCACAAGGTGTAGTGTACCTCTAGTATCACCACTGCTCATCTTGCCAAATGTGTAAGCTAACAATAATACATATGACTTGTGTGTAACATACCATTAAATATCTAAGTCATTTGTTTGCCTTCAAACCAAATTCGTTCGTTCTTACTACGACCGATCGGGTTGCGCCAAATATTAAAGCGGTCAATTTACTTATAAACAATGTGTTGACAATTAAATTAATATTATTTTGTAATAGATTTAGGTCATATTTTAGTAATAATTTTAGTATAAATACTTCTAAGATTTTGTGAATAAAACCAGACTTAATTTTGAACTTAAACATTCGACTTTAGCTCTCACTTACGTGGCTGTGAAAAGCCTTAAACAATTGCGACGGCTCGCAACATATAAAAGCCAAATACCTTTAGCTCATTAGGGAAGTCAGGCCTTCTCGTTTCAGATCCTGCAAAACAATACATGGCAATCCTGCCATTGGCGATCCTGAACCATTATATGGCGATCCTGCCAACATCAAATCTGGAAGCGTCCTCATGAAAGAATTAGCTATTTTCGTGCCTTCATGGAAGAATTCAACAGGGAAATTTGAAAATTTGCAGGAATGCTTACGTTCGTTAGAATACGTACCAACAGGCAAATCTACAGAAAAAATAGCAATCTACGTACCAACGCCGAAAACAGCTGGGCCAAAGCCCATAACAATCGAGCGTTATAGGGAGAAGCAGCTGAATTATAAAACCAAATTCCGTGAAAAAATAGCTGAAAAGAATAAAGAAAAAATAAAGAAACCTAGAGGAGGTCTGCAAGCAACCGTCGTTGCGCAGAACTGTACCGAGTAATAGCAATCAGCCAGGGTGAACTGAAAAAGAAGCTGATAGGTGAACTCAAAACTCTGAAGATAGAAGAAGTCAACAGAAGGCGGAACGAGCAGAACAAAAACACGTTAACAAATAAAGCAATAAAAATGGGCTGGTTTGGAAGTGATAAAAAGATAATATCAACAACCAACAACAATAATAACAGCAGTAGCAGTCAGGGCAGCAACAGCTTCAACAACGTAGTATGTGTGGTAGCGGTTATTGTAATAGTAGCAACAATACTGTATATAATTAACAGATATTATAAAAATTATGTTAAGAAACAAATGCTTCGTAATATGTCTACGAATGGAAAATCTGATAGCGATTCTTAGGAGTTTAAAAAAAATCCAAGTGATAGTGAAAAGTACATTGAAGAAAAAAAAATTATAAATGAAATTTATAATGAGACAGAAGTAGAAGATTTGAAAGAAGTAAAAAACAAATTGAGCAGATAGTAGGCAAAATAGAAAGATTATTAGTTCCCTTAGCCTCAGAATCTGCAGAACCAAAAACGTTAGAGCAAATTAACATAGGTCAATTAGAAGGAAATATAGAGTAGTCAGATATATTATTCAATAAAGACAATACAACAGCAGCCAAAATATTACCCGAATTCGATGGGGAGACAAGAACTTTATAGGGATGATAGAATATTACTCAGACTCTCTTAAAAATGAGGCAGAGAAGACGAAATTAGTAAAATTTATCTTAGCAACCAAATTAACGGACAAGGTCAAGAATAGATTGATCACTGAAGATAAACCATCATGACCCTAAGTCCATATTGCTAAAGCATTTCAGACAAATTTAGAACCTAGCTAAAATACTTGCAGATTTAGGTGGACTAGATCAAGGAACCTTATCAACAAGTGCATTTCTGACAAAAATAGAATCAATGATATCTTCTTTAAATGATTGGGCAATGATAGTCAGCATGAATGACCAATTGGGATTGAGCACATTCAAGAATGGGCAAAACGAACCACTAAGATCAACCATAATTGCAGCTCGGCCTAAGACTTTGACTGAAGCACTACAAATAGCAATAGAAGCTGGCCCGACGATGCAAAAGGGTAATGTAATGGGTTACAACAGGTATATCGGATATTTTGTAAGAAGGAACTCTAACAATTTCAATAGAGATACAAGATATCGGAATCAGAATCATGGTAGCAATAATAGATACAACACTAATAACTGAAGAAATAACAACTACAATAACAATAACGGACAGCGAAATTATCAGAACAACGGTTTTAGAAACAGAAATCGTTTGGGAAACGGGGACAACCCCGGTCGAATGCGAGCAGAAGAAGGTAATTCATGCAGTATGCTCGGATGAATCAACAAATTATGTCAGAATAAAGATGAGAGGTGACAATAAACACTTGATAGACACGGGAGCAGATATTTCATTGATCACAGACAGTGTTATAGGAGTACTATAGAAAATAAAAACAAATGTCAAATAACTGGCATAGCGAGAGAATCAATGGTATCAAAAGGGACATCGGAAATACAATTACTTATAGAAGACAAATTAATTCAGCATAATTTCAATATAGTAGATGAAAGGTTTAATTTAGCCACAGATGGAATCTTAGGTAGAGATTTTTGATTGAAATACCGTTGTAAGGTAGATTATGAGACATGTGCATTAGTAATAGCATTGGATGAAGAGGAAATCGTGCTTTCCATGAATATGAATATCAGAACAATTCATAATATAACTATTCCACTAAGGACTGAGGTTATACAGGCAGTAAAGTTAGATATAGAAGAGGGCAGTGTAATTTGTGCAAAACAAGTGATGAAAGGAGTGTTTGTAGCAAATTCGATAATATCTGCAAAAGGTTTTAAGCACATAAAGATACTGAATACGACTGATTCTCAAGTGCACATTACCGAAACTGACTTAGGTATCAAGCCATTGAAAAACTATGACATAATGATGAACATTAATTTAAATAAACATGGGCAAAGATTTAAACAAATTAAGAACCAACTGCAGATAGATAGTCTAGACAACAAAGCATATGAAACTGTTCGCGATATCTGTGAGGAATTTCAAGACATTTTCCACATTGAGGGTGAAATTTTAACAGTGAACAATTTTTATGAGCAACACATATCAACGACAGACAGAACACCAGTCTACATAAAAAACTATCGGATACCACAGACACAACTTAGTGAGATAAACAGACAAGTAACTAACTTAATGGAAAACGACATTATAGAACCATCAGTGAGTCCTTATAATGCACCACTGTTAATAGTACCAAAAAATCTAATAATAGTGAAGAAAAATGGAGATTAGTGGTAGATTTTAGACAGTTGAATAAGAAAGTAGTGGATGATAAATTTCCAGTAACGAGATTGGATGACATCTTAGACAAGCTAGGAAAAGCTAAGTATTTTTCTACGTTAGATATGTCCAGCTCATTTCATCAGATACCACTACACCCGAAATTTAGACCATTAACAGCATTTTCGACGGATAAAGGACATTTTCAATTCAAAAGATTACCTTTTGGTTTAAAAATTCCAACAAGAAGTTTTCAAAGAATGTTGTCACTAGCGTTGAGTGGACTACAAGCAGCAGCTTTTCTATATGTTGATGATATAATAGTTTTCGGTTCCAATTTGCGAGAACATAATGATAATTTGATAGAAGTTTTCAATAGATTACGCAAATACAATCTAAAATTGAATTCTGAAAAATGCAATTTTCTAAAACCAGGTGTAGTATATTTGTGTTGTGACCGCACAACATACCCTTCATAGCATATTCTTTCCTTTCATTCTAACCGCACTCATTTTCATTCATATTCATTGCATTCGGACAACACACACACTTCCGAGCGCTAATTCAATAATTAGCAACTCGGAATGTGATATTAGCGCCGCCTCTTTCCATTGAAATGCGATATTAGCACAATAAGACATGTGTAAAGACTTTTGCTACATACGACATTCATCCAATTGCATAGTCAGCAATATAATTAGAAACTAATTATCTGTTATATGCTGACGGTATAAAATTGTATCTCAAAGTTATTAGCATCAATTATTTAATTGATATTCAATTGAACTTAAATAAACTCAATACTTGAAGCTTTAATAACCGCCTAGCTTTAAATATAAAAAAATGCTTTCATGTTACGTTTTCTAAACTAAGCAGTAATATTATTTTTCAATTTTTCATCGCAAATACACGCTTAAATCATGTCACTGAAATGTTGGACCTAGGTGTCTTACTTGATTCTAAATTAACATTTGCTAATCAATTTTAACTATATAATACCGAAAGCATATGCCATGTTGGCCTTTGTGCGTCGTAAGTAATAGTTCCGATTTTAGGGACCCATATACGTATAAGCTTTTATTTGTAGCATTTGTAAGGTCCAGGTTGGAATATGCTGCTTTCATTTGGAACCCATTGAAAATTCCAAAAGAAGTTTCTGAAATTTGCTCTTTTTTCGTTAAATTTTACTGAACCTGTCCCTTCGTATAAGTCTCGATGTTTACTTATTGATTTAAAATCACTTGAAAATAGACGTATCATAAATTCGTTAATGTTTGTCTATGACATCATTTGTGGTAACATTGATTGTTCTAGCTTGTTACGCAATATTAATTTTTTTGTCCCAATCAGAACTACTCGCCAGAATAGTTATTTTTTATAAAATGTCATAAGGCTAATTATGCATTAATTAGCATTGTTAAATGAAATTCATTTTTGTTGGCCCAAGGAAATATTTAAAAAATAATTAATTCTTACCTTTAATTTCAAGTGTTAATTTCAGTTTTGTAAATAATATTATTTTTATATCTAGCCTGTAGAACTTTGTTTCACTTGGCTCAAATAAATAAATATAAGTCAACTTATTAACTGTCGATATGTACGTCGTAGCAAGACTTCAAGTACGTTGACTCGAAGTAACGGCGTACATAAAAACAAAATGCGGTTGCGCTTAACCCAATTTACGTGCAAAAACTTAAATTGTCAAGTGCTGAGTCCAGCATTGTTTGTGTATTAATTTCGGCTAACTCAAAAGCCAGTACAAAAACAATGCTACTAAGTGTAATGAATTGCAACGTCTGCAGTTGTCATTCATATTGCTTGTCCTTGTGCTATATGCAGGTACTTGATCCGTACCGGTGTATGGAAGGGGCAGTAAACTGAGTGACACGGCAGATTTATGGAAGGTGCGATTGGAATGAATAGGCAGTTTATTTGCTTTTCTTGTTCTTCCCTCAATTTCCAAATTGGAAAGGGAAATTAGCATATAAATGGAAGAAATCCTTATAACAAAAAAAATAATATATAATAGTGAAAATGTTTTAAAAGCGTACCGAGGCTTAAAACATCGGTGGTGTGAAGTGTTTTTTTATATATAGTGAAAAGTTTTTAAAGCGTACCGAGGCTTAAAACATCGGTGGTGCAAAGTGTTTTTTAAAAAAATAGTAATATAAAAAGACCAGGGTAACCAGCAAAGGCGCGAAGCCTCCTGGCATCAAATGTTTGCAGGAGACGACGAAGACACCTGGGACTACTCGAAAATATTACAGCAGAAGAGAGAGCAACAACTACTAACATCGTGGGAGCTACCAAGGCCAAACCGAGGTATTACAGAAGAAACGAAGGCAACAACTACTATCCTCGGGGGAGCTACCGTGGTTGCCAAGACCGAACCCGGTGGTAGTTGCCGTAGGTAAGCCAACGACCAGACAATAATATAATAAGAAAATTTTTTTTTATACAATAATATACAAACATAAAAACACACACACACATACACAAAACCAAAGAAAGGCCACAACTATTACTTTATTTTTTCCCCCTTTGAGTTCTTATACAAAATTAATACCCAACAATGCACGGCTAAGGTAAGCCACCAACTAGCTCTCTTACCATTTTTCGATTTGTCTTTTCAACCGGACATCTCTGTTGACACGGACGAACATACTAACCGCAACATGGGACTCATTCGTCACTGTGTCGTCAGACTGTGTAGACGTGTTGTGTAGTAATATATGAGCGTGATTTTTACATCTCGTCCTGCTTGTTAACCTTGAAGTGCCGTTGGTGGTGTATTTTGTACGTGAGTAGAGCTATTGTTTTTGTGAGAGAATTGGTGGAAAGTTTACGAGATATCGTAAACAGACTGCCGTTTTATCACGCGCTTTTGCTAGGCAGTGGATTTGTTATTGTACGAAAGTACGGTAACTTGTTTACGCAAATTTTTTGAGTGGCGTGAGTGTTTTGTCGCTCCTTCGGACGACTAGCAGAAGCTCTTGTCTAGCTTCTGGTTTAGTGGTTTGTGCATTGGTAGTGCATCAAATTGTTTATGTACCTGCTAACCGCTAGTAGGTTAGTGCATTGGGTACTGCACAGTTTGAAAGGCTCCCCCCTATGAATAGTTGATATTTACTGTGGGAATACAGTTGAGAGGCACTGTAACCTGTACAAATTCGCGGACGGGAGGTTAAAGAGGAACTGTGGTTTTCAGTTGGTGAGCTACTATGGTAATCAGTGTTGAGTGGAAGTACCGCAATGCCACCCGGTAGGAAGGCAAAGAAGAGGGATGTGCGGCACACTGAATCTGAGGTGGCTGACTCTGACACATCTACTCAGAGCTCAGTCAAAGTGGGTAGAATTAGTAGGAAGGACAGCATGGTGACTGATCCTGCTATTATTGATGGGGATAATGGGGTTAAAAATAGTGTAGTGGGGGAGTGTGCCAACAAGGGGGCTGGGGCTTCTGGCTCTTCTTCCGGGCAGGTGGCTGCTGGGGATGCTGGAGTCGAAACTGGCTCTGCCAAGGTTGACTCTGGACTGCTTAGCGCTGCTCCAAGTAGCGTTGATGTTGGATATGGGGTGTCAGGGGGCGCTAGATTCGAGGTTCGCTCGCGGTCACTGGTCGACTTATTAAGGCAGTTTTAGATGGGCGGGTTGACAGTGGTGTTGCGCAAGGGATTATTGGAATTGTGGATGAGTACGAGGTGATGCTTATGGATCTCATTAGGGAGAATGAGAGGCTGAAGCGTCGTCTGGATGTTTACCAGTCGAAGAGTGAAACCGTGCGTGCGTGGGTGTACTTCGGCGTCAGCTGCAGTGGGTGTTCGGGGACCCACTGGTGTCCCTACGCCTGCTGCGGCCCCTCTGAGGGTGGAGAAGCCGGTGGAGACCTGGTCCCTAGTGGTCAGGAGTAAGGTGGCTGGCACTTCATCCAAGGAGGTTGCAGAAAAAGTCGAAAGAGAGGTAGGACCGACTTTAGGTGTGCATGTCCATGGCGTGAAGCCCAGCCACAGTGACGGTGCGTTCATCCGTACCCCATCGGTCACTGAGCTTCGTAAGATCGCGGCGAACACTACTTTTGATAAGGTAGGTTTGAAAGTGTGTGAGGATCGGAAGTTGGGCTCCAGGGTGGTCATCCAGAAAGTAGATGTAGACATCACCCCTGAAGTTTTCATGGGTGAACTCAATGAGAAAAACTTGAAGGAAAAGATGACCTTAGAGACCTTCAAGAAAAGTGTGAAGACCGTGGGTCCTGGCTGGATGTTTCGTGGAGGGTGGTAGAGAGTTTGCCTTGGCTCAGGAACCTCATGCAGCCAACGGGGTTGTGCGAGGGTTACCCGTTCATATGTGGGTCTTTCCTGATGTACTGGCTAATTCTGCCGTTATCGTCAATAACGTGCATGTTCAATGCATGGTTGTTGACGTAAGTAGGTGAGGCGTTGTTGTGTGTGCTGAAGGTCAGCATGGAAAACTGTTCTTGAGCAGTTATATTGTAATGTGGGCTTTCGTGCACGGGAACCGGAATGATACTTGGGGTCAAGTGTATAGGATTTATCGGGGTCGTAACAAGCGATTGGATGTTGGCAGTCTTTGCGATGGAAATACCTTGGTAACGGAGTGGAAACAATGCACGAACCTGCTGTTAAGCTCATTCTTTCCTAGGGAGGAGATTGCTGCTCGGCCCCAGGACCGAGTGGTTGTTGAATCGCCTGGGTTTGACATGAGTGAGATAGCGTATGCTATGTGTCTTGTCAAGTCGAGGAGGTCCCCGGGTATGGATGGTATGACTGGCAAGATGGTCAAGGCCATCTGGCGAGCCATACCAGACTACCTTGGGTGCTTGTATGGAAAATGCGTGAGTGAGGGGTATTTTCTTACTGCTTGGAAGTTTGCTCGTGTGGTAGTTCTTTTGAAGTCTCCCGATAAGATTAGGAGTAATCCTCGGTCTTACAGGGGCATCAGTCTCCTTCCATTGCTTGGAAAAGTGCTTGAAAGGGTGATGGTGTAACGGTTTCGGAAGTTGCCGTACCGGTTGTCTGAAAGGCAGTTCGGATTTAGATAAGGACATAGTGTTATAGATGCATGGAAGTACATGAAAACGTGTGTCAATGGTAGTGTCTCCAAATATGTCTTGGGCATATTTGTTGACTTCAGGGGTGCATTTGACTGTTTGAGATGGCAGGCCGTGTTATGTAGATTGAGAGAGCTTGGATGTCGGGAAGGTGAACTTTGGCAAAGTTACTTTTCCGGCAGAAGGGCTGGGGTGGTTGGCGTAAGCGAAACGGTGTTTGTTGATGTGGTTCGTGGTTGCCCGCAGGGTTCTGTCTGCGGTCCATTTATTTGGAACCTCATGATAGATCCCCTGTTAAGGCGACTCGAGGCCGTCTGCAGATGCTGTGCTTACGCTGATGACCTCCTTATTTTGATCGAGGGCCAGTCTCGTGCCGAAATTGAGTATAGGGCATGTGAATCGCTAGCTTTAGTGTCTGAATGGGGCAGAAGTGTTGGCGTTGAGGTATCAATGGAGAAGACGGTGACAATGTTGCTGAAAGCCAGATTGGCTCATAGTCGTCCTTCACTTGGCAGTATCGACGGAGTTAGCCTCAAGTACATTACTGAGGTCAAGTACTTAGGGATAACGATGCAAGAGCAGCTGGGATTTTTGCCTCATTTGAAGCGGGTCCGGGAACGTTTAACGTCCGTTGCAGGGCAGGTGCGCCGTGTTTTGAGGAGTGAGTGGGGCCATGGTAGGAGGGTCGTCCACACCATATATGGGGGGCTGTTTGTTGCTTGCGCAACTTATGGCGCTCCTGTATGATGGGAGGCGGATCTGTCTGTGGCGGGTTCTGCTAAGTTACTTTCGTGTCAGCGTGTTGCTCTGTTCGCGAGCATGCCCGTGTGCCGTACGGTCTCTACGGAGACTTTACAGGTGCTCATGGGAGCACCTCCTTTGGACCTGGAGCTGATACGTTGTCGTGTTGCTTACGGGATTCGGAAGAGATTGCCTCCTGAAAATGGGTGGTTAGATACTGTTGATATTGGTGATGATTTTATACATTGCACATTCCGCCCCTTTGCAATAACCTGGCATATTACATATTCCACCCTTTGCATTTTCAAATTCAAATTAACCAAACTCATATTTTCACGCTGCACACAAATACAGCGCCTGATATTATTACTAAAATATCGACAAAAACTTATCACATTTCATTTTCAAGGTTGCTAAACAAAGTCGCTGCTGATATAACGCAGCCAGACTTTTGTTTATTCTTTATTTATTCTCTGCACTCAAATTCCCGTTGGATTATAAGCAAAGCCATGGACGTACAAGAATTTGCTTACGTGGCAATTTCTTGTACAAATCGAATTTCAACAATTAGATTTTTTCGTGGGATATTATAAAATCCCACAGGTCACAAATACAGGCATATTTTTGTGTAACTGAAAATTGGGGCCCTAACTTTTAAGAATATATTAGTAATTAGAATAAGCATATATAAGTTGAATCTGAAAATAAAAGGCAGGGTATTGGATAGATACTCGATAGCTAAAGAACTAGTTTTCTTTTTAGCTAAAAGCTCAAAGTCTTGGCAGTAATTTTGCCAGATAAAAATATATCCCTGGCTACAACCAAGTGTGCCGGGATAATAAGCGAACCGTGGTGCTCTTAAGCGCCGGTTCAAAAGTCTATAGGTAAGTCCTTTGAAATTCTTGAAGTACCAAAATGCAAACACCACATGGCGATCCTGCACCAAATAAGCAAGAAATTCTGATAGATTTGAAGATTTTATAAGCTAAAATTAATGGAGGAATATGTACCACAAAGCCTGGTAGCGAGTAATAGTCCGGTTGAGCCATATAAGGCATCTAAATGTACAATAGGACCTCAGAGATTAACAATAACAGATTATCTAAAACGACAGGAAAACAACAAAGAAACTAAATTAACGAAAATTCCAGTAACAACAAAACCAAAGCACCGAAGAGGTGGAAGAATAACAAAAGTTCGTAGAAGCATAGGATCTTTAAAAATAATAGTAAATAGCGACCCACCACCGAGCTGGAACCAGCCAGTGTCCATTTGAACAAAAATAATCACTTTGGAAGAGGAGTTTAAGCAATTAATATCAAACAAATAATAGCATATAGTATTTTTTTTTTTAAAAATAAAAATTAAAAATTATAAATATGTAAAAGAAATTTTTGAAAAGAAATTTTTTTTTTTGTTATTTTGACATCAATAATTAGAAATGGAAATAGAACCCCAAACTGATAAACATTGTTTCATTTGTGAAAAATTTTCGAATGACATTAGTAATCATTTAGATGAGCATAACGACATTTTCGAAATAGTAAATAGGATCATGAAGGAATTAGAAGCTAGGGAATTAGGCTACTAGAAATGTTTTTCCTACCCAACCTCAATGACATAAATAAATATTTCACTATGTTAGGCAACAAAAATCAAGATTCAATTACCATAAGCGAGGAAATTGAAAACAACCTAGGTTCAGCAGTAACAAAAACAGAAATACAGTGGACAGTAAATACAGTTATAGTTACTATCATAGTAAAAGCAATTCTGGGGTACATAGCTTACAGAATCAATAGGTATTACAAAAGCTACGTCTTGAAACGTATAAATAGGACAGAAAACGTTTAAACATTTTATTAGAAATATATAAAAAAGTAAGGACAATAAAAATTAACCTAAAAAAGTCTATCACAAGAGGATATGTAAGACAGACAATTTTCAACAAAATAGATGAAATTAGAATACTTAAAGAAAATTTTAACACCCGTAAAGACACCTTAAAAGAAAACTTAGAACTACTAGATTTTACTAATGAATTTTAGTGAACGAAACCACCGAAATGAAATTTATTGAAGAATCTGAGAAGCATATTATAGATCAAACAGAAAGCAAAAAAGACTTAGTTTTGTGGAAAATATTTTCAAAAAGCATGAAAAAAAAAATTATTTCTCCAACATTTTGCTTCATAAGCACCACAAAAATTTTCTAAATAAATTTTTTAAAAAATTTTAATTGTTGCATAGGTCTCTAGCAATAATTTGGCTTTTACAGTTTGAAAAATATCATTTAGTCGACGAGTTAGAGCCAAAAAACCATATAAAAAATATGCTGAAAGGTCGATTAAAAAAAAATTCAAACTAACATAAAGAAACGCCGCGATACGGGTCTTCTAATTTAGCCTCTATTTTGACCCCTCACTCTCAGAATTAACCTAACTTTTGCTAAACTGAACTTGTTCCACAGTGTAATGGTAATGGAAATCAAAACTCGCGACAAGACAACAACTACAATATTAACCGACGAGGAAATCCCAACAATAATCAAAACAGGATATATGTATGTAACAGAAAATAACCAAGGAAACGAAAATCGCTCGGAGACTAACATAGTGGATACTCCGGGACAACGCAATTAAAAATATTCAATATATCGAATAATACAACAAATTATATAAATTTAAAATGTATAAATTCACAAAGAAATTTATTTCTGCAAATTTGAAAACATAAATGACGAAAATATGGAAACGACGAACAAATGCAAACTCACAGGAATAACAGAAAATGAAATTTTAACATTAGGTACAATCAGATTGGAACTCGACTTCCAATATCGCATAGTTCCACACACTTTTCATGCAGTAGAAAACAGATGGCATTTTAGGAAGAAACTTTTTATCAAAATATATGTGCAAAATAGACTACGAGACGCAAACATTGACAACAGTACTAGATAACACAGACGTTATCATATCCCTACACTTTAACAAACATGCACACGACACAGGACAGCAATCATACAACCGATATACATAAAAGTAGACGATATATGGGGTAAAACACACGAAAACGCCACCTGAAAAAATTTTTGGCTCCGATTTGGGTGAAATTTGCCATGATTGTAGTATTGATTTCTAACAATAAAAGTGTGTTTAAGACTTTTCCCTAATATTATTTGTTGCTCAGATACGCGGGTATGAAATTCACGATTTTCGTACTTTTTCAGAATAAGTGTTTTTTTTCGAAAATTCATACCTTACAGCAAACTTTATCAATTAATAATTGGTGAACGTACATTTTTAGGTTTTTACTTGTAATTTTCAAAAAAAAATATTGATTTTGAAAAACAAAAAATTTTCACAAAAATTTTGCGAATTGAAAAATATTTTTGCATTTTTTTTTAAAAAAACCATATTTTAAAATTTTTTTTTTCTTTTTTGAAAAAAACTTTGATTTATTCTGCGCTTAATGCCGTAAAAATTTTTGTGGGAAAAAAATTATTTATATTTTTTTTAATTTTAAAAAAAAATTAAGGAGCTAAAATTCTGTAAATTACAGATTACAGCTTGATACGCAAGCTTTAAAATGATATGCCATAACATGAAGGCAAGTAGTAAATTAAAATGTTTGAGCCGCTAAGCGCGCGCTGTACTACGCGATGAAAGGCTACTGCACTGATTTTAAATTTCAGTTTTAGTTTTCAGGTTAACGGCTCAAACATTTTAATTAACTACTTGCCCTCATGTTATGGCATATCATTTTAAAGCTTGCGTATCAAGCTGTAATCTGAAGTTCACCGAAAAAATATTCAGAAATGGATTTTTCAAAAAAACTTCAAAAATTCATTTCAATTTACAAAATTTTAGCTTTTTAATTTTTTTTAAAACTAAAAAAAAAAAATATAAATAATTTTTTTTCCACAAAAACTTTTACGGCATTAAGCGCAGAATAAATCAAAGTTTTTTTAAAAATAAAAAAAAAATTTAAAATATGGGTTTTTTTAAAAAAATGCAAAAATATTTTTCAATTCTCAAAATTTTTGCGAAAAAATTTTTTTTTTCAAAATCAGTATTTTTTTTTGAAAAGTACAAATAAAAACCTAAAATTATAAAAACAAAAAAATATTCAGAAATGGATTTTTCAAAAAAAAAATTGAAAAATTCATTTCAATTTACAGAATTTTAGCTCTTTAATTTTTTTTTAAAATTAAAAAAAAATATAAATAATTTTTTTCCCACAAAAATTTTTACGGCATTAAGCGCAGAATAAATCAAAGTTTTTTTCAAAAAAGAAAAAAAAAATTTTAAAATATGGTTTTTTTAAAAAAAATGCAAAAATATTTTTCAATTCGCAAAATTTTTGTGAAAAATTTTTTTTTTTCAAAATCAATATTTTTTTTTGAAAAGTACAAGTAAAAACCTAAAAATGTACGTTCACCAATTATTAATTGATAAAGTTTGCTGTAAGGTATGAATTTTCGAAAAAAAAACACTTATTCTGAAAAGTACGAAAATCGTGAATTTCATACCCGCGTATCTGAGCAACAAATAATATTAGGGCAAAGTCTTAAACACACTTTTATTGTTAGACATCAATACTACAATCATGGCAAATTTCACCCAAATCGGAGCCAAAAATTTTTTCAGGTGGCGTTTTCATGTGTTTTACCCCATATATAAATGAAGAACTACAATACGGAGTATTCATAGCCAACTCAATAATACCAGCAACAGGAAAATGTCATGTGAAAATACTAAACACAGCAAATAAAGAGATCAAAATAATGAAATTATCACTCAAATTGAAACCACTCTCAAATTACGTACAGATACAACAAAATAACTGTTATAACGAAACACGACTCAATAAATTACTAAATGAATTAAAAATAGAACAAATTCATCCATAGACTGAAATTTTTAAGAAATACCAACACATTTTTCATCTAGAAGATGAACAACTGACAACCAACAATTTTTATACACAAACACTTACAACAATCGATAATACACCAACTTACATTAAGAACTACAGACTACCCCACTCCCATAACGAAGAAATACAAACATAAACAAGTAGAAGAACTATTACAGAATGACGTTATTAAACACTCAAAATCACCATATAATGCACCACTTTTACTGGTACCAAAGAAGTCCACTGACGACACAAAAAAATGGAGACTCGTCGTAGATTTTAGAAAATTAAATGACAAACTGGTTAATGATAAATTTCCACTGACAAGACTGGAAGACATATTAGACAAACTTGGAAGAGCAAAATACTTTTCGACACTTGACATGACTAGTTCATTCCATCAAATTCCTTTAGACGAACAATCAAAACCACTAACAGCATTTTTGACCAATGATGATCATTATCAGTTTAAACGACTACCATTTGGATTAAAAATATCTTCCAATAGTTTTCAGCGCATGCTAACGCTAGCACTTACAGGTCTTAGCTCCGAAGCATTTTTATATGTCGATGACATAATTGCATTCAGATGTAGTTTACAACATCACAACAGAAATCTCATAAGAGTTTTTGACAGATTAGAGCAATACAACCTAAAATTGAATGCAGAAAAATGTCAATTCTTGCGACCAGAAGTTGTATATTTGGGACATCTCATAACACAAGAAGGAATTAAGACAGACCCGTCAAAACATGACTCCATAAAAAACTACCCTGTACCGAAAAACGCAGACGACGTACGACGATTCGTTGCTTTTTGTAATTATTACAGAAGATTCATCAAAGACTTTGCCACAATTGCACAATGCTTAAATTCTTTATTAAAGAAAAATCGATTATTTATAAGGACAGAAGAATGCCAAACTGCTTTCGAGAACCTAAAACTGAAATTATTTGAACCACCAATACTCCAATACCCAGACTTTTCAAAACCTTTTATATTAACAACGGATGCTTCAAATTTCGCATTAGGAGCCGTCTTGTCACAAGGTGAAATTGGACAAGATTTACCCATTTCCTATGCAAGCAAAACATTACAGAAGCATGATTTAAATAAACCGATTATAGAAAAGGAACTACTCGCAATACACTGGTGAATTAATTTCTTTAAGCCATATTTGTATGGTAAAAAATTCATCGTCGTAACAGACCATAGACCACACAGGTATCACTAGTTAGTCACAAAAAACCCTTCATCGAAGATGACACGGATAAGGCTCGACGTTTCCGACTATGATTTTAATATAATATTTAAAAAAGGAAAAATTAACACAAATGCCGACGCGCTATCGAGAATTAATATAAATTCCGAAATTCTAATAAACATGATACCTAAAGAAGAGGATATCACTATAAAAAAGCATTGGTCACTACAAGGGGAAGTAAAAAGAAAGAAGTTGCGCAACAAAGCATATCTCAAGAGGAGCCTGATCAACTTTTCATATGGGATTGCACATCTATTACTGACGTCAGAAACGTAAAACGTTTAAAATTTGAAATTAGCGATTATAAAAATACACGTGTTGAAATTATAGAAGATATTGTACTAGTACGATGTGGCGATAATCCAGCGAATCTAGATTCGACTCTGGAAAAGCTATCTTCTCAAATGAATAAATTAAACATAAAGGAGCTAGCCCTAGAAGCAAATGATGCTATATTTACGATTATGCATAAAAATGAATTTAAGAACCTATTTAACAAGCTGCAGCATAAAAAGAAATTAAAGAATAAATCGCTCAATATATTAGTATATGTACCCCCTAAACGAATAAAAGATAGAACCATGCAACTAAAACTAATTCAAGAATTCCACGATTCACCCCAAGGAGGACATCTAGGAATACGTAAAACAGTACTTAAAATGAAACAGCGCTACACATGGAAAAACATGCGGCAAATGATTAAAACATTCATTAATAAATGCGAGAAATGTGCTCGTAACAAACAAACGAAACATATCAAAGAAAATATGACTATTACGGACACACCAACGTCTAGTTTTCAGACTATAGCTATTGACACGGTAGGCCCACTAAGAGTACCGAACGGTTTTCGATACATACTGACAATGCAATGCGAACTGACGAAATACGTTATCGCGCATCCTATAGAATCTAAAGATGCAAAAACTATTGCAAAACTATTGCAGTAGAAGAACTCATCTTAAAATATGGTATTTTTAGCAAACTTAAATCAGACCGGGGAACAGAATTCCTTAATGAACTAATGAGAAATGTGTGTAACTTACTGAAAATAGAACAGACCTTCTCGACTCCATACCATCACGAGACCGTTGGAGCTCTCGAGAAAAACCATCGTACTCTCAATGAATACCTTTTGTCCTTCGCAGACGATTACGAATGGAACATATGGGTACCATATTACACGTTCGCTTATAATACTACGCCTCACGTAGACAATCAGTACACGCCTTTCGAGCTGGTTTTTGGTAAATTACCATCACTTCCAAACCATTTGCTAAGTAATGAGTCAAAAATATACAATTTAGAGGACTATTCTAACGAATTAAAAATTCGACTAAGATCCTCATTGCAAAAAGCTAGAGAGCTAATAAACATTGTAAAAACTAAAATAAAAAATATTTATGACGAGAATGTAAATACTTAACTCAAATTTTAATGTAGGTGATCTTGTATTTTTAAAAATAGTAAATAGAAAGAAATCACAAAGCCCGTACAATGGCCCATACACCATTATAGAAAGAAAAGGTGTTAATTCAGTGATTAAAATAAAAGATAAGTTAAAAACTTTTCATAATAATATGTTAAAAAAATATTTAAATCATAAATAATTAAACATAAAATTAATTAAATTTTTCTTAATTCAAAAATTATTAGTAACTGATGATTTAGATAAGAATACGTATTCAAATCATTACTTATACTACAATTTTTTAATATATAACTTCAGCACTATTACCTATAACGACTAGATAAGGACATATATTATTTCATATTATTACTTAAAACTGTAAAATAAATTACTTAGAAATAACAATGTACTACAATGGACTCCAAACCTTTTTTTTTCAGTGAAAATTATTTTTCAAATCTTTGTGACAAATCTTTTCAAAATAATTTTAGCTGGCCGAAGGAGGTGTGATGATTTCATATATTACATATTCCGCCCCTTTACTATAACCTGGCATATTGCATATTTCACCCCTGTGCATTTTCAGATGCAAAATAACCAAACTCATATTCTCACCCCGCACACAAATTTAGCGCCTGAAATTAAAAGTAAAATATCCAAATTCATAAAATCCGACAATGTGCTACAATTCTTTTAAAACACACTGATCTATAGCAACAAAAATAAAATAGCTTAATGCACAAAAACTTATCACATTTCAAATTCAAGGCCACTAAACAAAGTCGCTGCAGATATAACGCAGCCAGACTTTTGTTTATTCTTTTTTTTTCTTCTGCACTCAAATTCCCGTTGGATTATAAGCAAAGCCATGGACGTACAAGAATTTGCTTACGTAGCAATTTCTTGTACAAATCGAATTTAAACAATTAGATTTTTCGTGGGATATAATAAAATCCCACAAGTCACAAATACCAACACAATTTTCGTGTCACTGAAAATTGGAGCCCTTATTTTTAAGAATGTATTAGTAATTAAAATAAGTATAAATAAGTTGAATCTGAAAATAAAATTCAGAGTATGATGAAGATACTCTACAGCTTAAGAACTTGTTTCTATTAGCTAAAAGAAGACTTGGCAGTAATTTTGCCAAAGAAAAATATCCCTGGCTACGATTGTGTGTGCCGGGATAAAACAGTGAACCGTAGCGTTTTTAAGCGCTGGTTCAAAACATCCTTACATAGAAGAGAAAATTGAGGTACCAGATCTACCAACACCACATAACTCCATCCAACTCCACATGACGATCTTCCAACTCCATCCAACTCCACAGAACCATGCAACTAAAACTAATTGAAGAATTCCACGATTCACCCCAAGGAGAACATCTAGGAATACGTTAAACAGTACTTAAACTGAAACAGTGCTACACATGGAAAAACATGCGGCAAATAATTAAAACATACATTAATAAATGCGAGAAATGTGTTCGTAACAAGCGAGACATATCAAAGAAATTATGACTATTACGAACACACCAACGTCAAGTTTTCAGACTATAACTATTGGCACGGTAGGCCCACTAAGAGTATCGAACGGTTTTCGATACATACTGACAATGCAATGCGAACTGACAAAAAATGTTATCGCGCATCCTATAGAAACTAAAGATGCAAAAAGTACTAGTAAGCATTAGCAAACTTAAATCAGACCGGGGAACAGAATTCCTTAACGAACTAATGAGAAATGTGTGTAACTTACTGAAAATAGAGCAGAACTTCACGACTCCATACCATCACGAGACCATCGTACTCTCAATGAATACCTTTTGTCTTTCGGAGACGACTACGAATGGAACATATGGGTACCATATTACACGTTCGCTTATAATACTACGCCTCACGTAGACAATCAGTACACGCCTCTTGAACTGATTTTTGGTAATTACTAATGGTGTGCAACGAGCAGTTCGAACTTGTTCGGGCATTCCATCAAAGTTTCGAACCCAAAACGAGCAGATCGAGCGATCGAACAGCCCGAATGTTCGAGTGCTCGTAGCTTGCAACGTGTTTGCCGACTGCTTCGCGCTGTCGAACCGTGATTCAATTCATGTAATCAGTTGTGCTTTGTGTACTGTGTATGGTGGAAGTGAAGTGTGAAAAATGTCTAACATAGCCAAGCGAAGCGTTGTGTGGGAACATTTTGAGGATACCGCGGAACCAAACAGAAAAAAATGTAAAAAATGTTTTAAGTCAATATTGTATAGTGGTTCCACGACGACTTCACTTTTGCGACATGCCAAATTGCATGATCCAAGCATAAACCCTGCAAGTAAGTAAGTTAATTTATTAATTTAAGTTCATGTATTTATTATTATATTTAACCATTTTTTTGGTCATTTTATTGTTACTTAAAGGTTTTTCCAATTTTATATATAAAAATGACTGCAAAACAGCACGGAAGTATCTAAGTATAATCAAATTTTTATGTAAAGGTGGTGGAAGAATCATATCCACATTTTTCGAAATCTGTGCCGTCTGGCGAAATTATTGTTGAACATACCAGCAACGCAAACGACAAGCAAACGCCTATTTTCAACATGTGGCAATATTGTTCGACCTGATCGAGCGAATTTGCTAACTGAGCATGTGGAAGAATTGGCGTTCCTACACGAAAATTCCTAGTAATTTTTATTTATTTTTTAGTAATTGTTTTCATTATAGTGAATATTGTTATTTTTTTTTGTTATGCTTTTTTACGTTATAGTATGTAAATACCATGAATTTAAAAAAAAAAAACTTTGCTTTGTGGACACAATATAAGTTTTTATGTACATGGGTATTTCTCATCAAATTTCGAAATTTGATTCCCGAGCCATTAGTGCCGAGTCATATTCATTAACTACATAAGTCTTTTTTTTATTTGAATGTACGCTGTCTATACCGCTATTGTTTAAAAAGAAAACGTATTACCTCTAAAGAAAAAAAACATATGGCTACTTATGAAAATATATAAGAAAGATGTTTGTTATTGTCTATAAAAGCTTCCATCTTACAACAACGAATTTATAAAAACAATAATTCGATTTTAAATGTGTCCCGCCAAATAAAATCATTCCCTCGTCCTATTACGAATATTCGATTTCTGAACGTGTCAAACGATATTTAGGAACGCAACCTTAATTCTTTAGTACCTGGCAACACTCTCAAATGATTCAAGATGGCAATTTCTTCTCAACCGTAGGTGAGTTCGTGTAAAAAAATATTTTGCGAAAAATTGTTAAAAGTTAAATTTATGACGATCAATACCTCACGTTACATGAATGTATTAAGCATTTTAATATCTATCATTAAAATTTGTTGGTTTTATGCGTTTTTGGGAGTAAAATACATATTCGAAATGTAACAAGCAAATTGAGGTTATGTGTCGGTGTTTTTGTAGCTTAAGTTAAAATTCGTCATTCCCTCACAGTCATTCCCTCACTGCATTTAGGAGGATTTTTATAGGTTATATACAAAAATATGGAAGACCAATACCCCTGGACAGATCTTTAAAAGCAACTTTTCTGATCTCTGCAAAAAAATATCTAAGTTTATAAATAAATAGTAAAACACCTTAATTTGAATTTGCCAAATTTATAAAGAAGAGTTTGCGGTTTTGTTCATTTCTAAATTAATCTAAGTTTATAAAAAAAAAAAAATTTCAATAATATCTCAAATTTTGAGATTTCATAAGAAATACCCACATATGTATGTTTACTGGGCGCAGCCAAACCATTCGATCGCTTTGAGTTTTTGAAATATCAAAACGAACAACGACAGGACAGTGAACACAAGACACAGCATTTTTTGTTGAAATTGGCCGTGCTTCGGGTTGGATCGAGCAAGCTGTGTTGTTTCAAACCTTATGTTGTGATCAGAGTATGCGTGCTGTTGCTCTTTTTGTATATTGTTACACAGTCTACTCTGAACGCAACCTTAAAATCAACACATTATTTGGTTATATCATACAAGTTGTTTGCAGGGCCGGATTGAAGCTTCTTGCTGCCTTTAGGTGAATGGTGCCTCTGATTTCTTGTTTCTCAGATATCAATTTAAAACGTCATATACAATTTTCATATTTAAAGCAATGATATTCCATTCAGTCATTTCAGCGTAATCATAGCCTTACAAGGTCTCTAAACCCTTTTTGTGAAAATTATCTTTCTGTTGAGAATTTTGTCATCTTCAATGTCCATTTTCGGGTATTGTATGTATTTTAGCTCTTATTATTTTTTGTAAGACACCTTATCCTATTGGAATCCAATTTTTGAAAAACGGGGTCCAAAAAAACACAAAAATTGATGCTAATGGGTTCAGATGTTTTATAAAAATGTTATTTCTTCTATTTAATTATAAGTTTCAAAAGACAAGATTCATCGCAGACTTATAAATTTTTTAAGAGACAAATTTCGAAAATACGCGAAAAAAAAACTTTCAAACAATAAATTTAAGAAAGAAATTTGTTTAGGCAGATCAATTTATTAGTATATCACTATTTTGTACTTATTGAAATGAATTATATTTATACCATGTACTTATTTCATATTTTAATACTTATTTCTTACTTATTCGTATTTCATATTATAATACTTATTTCTTACTTATTCGTATTTAATATTCAATACTAATTCGCATTTTATAATAATTTTCATTATTAATTCGTATTCTTATAATAATACTTATTTTTTACTTATTTAATACCAATGTAACACATTATTTATAATTGTGCTCATTTGATTATTTATTCATGAAATATGGCAACACTGAAAACGAATACAACAAATATTTACTCGTTGCAAATGTAATGTCAATTGCATTTCGATTGACTTTGACTATCGATTGTGGCAACTTGTCATGCGTTCGTTACTTAATATAAAAGGAAGGAATTTCCTTTGTTCTGGCTTTTTTTTCTCGTGTTCGTTGGTTGTTCTTTTTCTTGACACTTGATATAAGCGGTCACGTTCTCGTCTTTTTCTAGCCATTTATAAGTTTCTAATAACTTTTTGTGCATAAACTTAACTTAAAATAAATGTAAATTGAACTCTCTTTTAATTGAAATTTTGTGCGTTTGTTTTATTAATCACAATAGTGAACTTTATTCAGAAGTAGACCGCGAAACAACAACAAAATTATAAGACATTTTTGATTTGTTGCAATAATTGATAAACACGTTCGATTAAATTTATTGTTTGTGCTACAATTTGATAGCTGCTCCATCAGGAATTTCAGCCACCCAATCCTGCATAGAAGGTTGTTTCATCGGCTCCGTATCCAGCCAAACAACGCTTTTCACAACAATTCAACATACGGCAAAAAGCTGCCGCAACAAAGTCTTTAGTTTCTTTAAAAGAAAACTCAAAAAATCTATTTGTAATTTGAAATATTTTTTGAGTTTACTTTGTAAAAAAACTTATAAAGCTTATATAAATTTAAACTAAATTATTTCTTCTTGTGGCGCCCCTTCTTCACTGATGCCTCAAACATATTTGGCATATTTGTAAATCCGCCCTGTTTGTATGCAACGATCAAATTTTAATGTAGGTGATCTTGTACTTTTAAAAGTAGTAGATAAAAAGAAATCAAAAAGCCCGTAAAATGGCCCATACACCATTATAGAACGCTGGAGAGTTGTGGTTGATTTCCGAAAGCTGAACGATTTAACAGTTGGCGACGCATACCCTTTACCTAACATAACCGATATATTGAACCAGTTAGGAAAAGTTAAATATTTCAGTACCTTAGATTTAGCAAAAGGTTTCCATCAGATTCCTGTAAAAGAAACTGATAAGTGAAAAACAGCTTTCAGCACGTGAATTTGAATGTTTCGTCTACATTGACGACATAGTTGCTTATGGATACGACTTGTCCGATCATAACAAAAAATTACTTAAAATTTTCAATCGGTTACGTCAACATAATCTCAAATTACAGC
This sequence comes from Tricholauxania praeusta, assembly GCA_949775025.1. Taxonomy (NCBI): domain Eukaryota; kingdom Metazoa; phylum Arthropoda; class Insecta; order Diptera; family Lauxaniidae; genus Tricholauxania; species Tricholauxania praeusta. Next base: position 10,729,703 of record OX459032.1, on the reverse strand, counting down.
CTAAAAAATGATCTGATGATAATCTCTGAAAATGGAATAAAACCGGACCCAGAAAAAATAAAAGTGGTAAAAACATACCACACTCCCAAAAACACAAAAGGAATTAAATCATTTTAAGATTTTGTAGAATATTATCGACGATTTATTGAAAGTTTTTCCAGTATAGCAAAACCACTGACTAAGCTATTAAAAAAAGATACAAAATTTTATTGGGACGCATTTTGCGACGAAGCATTTTCAATATTAAAGGAAAAATTAATCAACCCTCCAATACTAGCATATCCAGACTTTGATGAAGAATTTGTAGTAACCACAGATGCAAGCGATGTAGGACTTGGAGCTGTATTATCACAAGGTCCAATTGTTATATATCTACTATTATTAAACGAGCTAAAATTGTATATTTATATACATATTTATATCTATTATATAAAATTAATTTTTTGTATGTCCGTCTCTTACGCACGCGGAAACTATCCAGCAGATTTTGATGAAATTTTTACAGTATATTAGTATCTATCAGGCGGGTGTCATAGACTATAAAATTTTTATTTAGGGTGCATATATAGGGTGGCCCTCATACACAAATATTTTTAAAATAGCGATTTCTCAAAGACAGGCAAATAAATTCTCATGAAGTTTACCCTGTATAGCTTTTATGTTAAGGGGCACAGATTGGATGGTAAAAATTTTATTTTCGCGAAGACAGGTTAGTTGATTCACACCGAATTTACGCCACGTAGCTCTTATGTTGATAAGCATAGCTTAGGCTACAAAACTCACACAAAAATATTTTTGAATATCATTTTCTCGAAGACCGCTTAATCGATTCTCATGGAATTTACACCACATGGCTTTTATGTGATAAGACACTGATTAGATTGTAAAAGTTTTATTTAGGGTGCATACTTAGGGTGGCCTTCATACAAAAATATTTTTAAATATCATTTTCACAAGGACTGGTAAGTCGATTCACACCGAATTCACACCACGTAGCTCTTATGTTAAGAGTTAAGAATACAAAACTTTTATTTAGGGTGGCCCTCAGACAAAAATATTTTTAAAATATCATTTTCTCAAAGACTGCCTAATCGATTCTCTTGGAACTTACACCACATGGTTTTAATATTAAGAGGCACAGATGAGTTAAAAAAAATTTTATGTAGGATGCATACTCAGGGTGACCCTCCTACAAAAATATTTTTAAGTATCATTTTCAAGAGGACAGGTACGTCGATTCACTCCGAACTTGCACCACGTAGCTCTTATATTAACAAGCATAGCTTAGGCTACAAAACATTTATTTAGGGTGCATATGTAGGGTGGCCCTCACACAAAAATATTTTTAAATATCATTTTCTCGAAGACCGCTAAATCGATTCTCATTGAACTTACGACACATGGCTTTTATATTAAGAGGCACAGATAAGGTCGCAGAAATTGTATTTAAGGTGCATACTTAGGGTGACCCTCATACAAAAATATTTTCAAATATCATTTTCACGAAGACAGGTTAGTCGATTCATACCGAACTTACACCACGTAGCTCTTATGTTAATAGGCATAGCTTAGGCTACAAAACTTTTATTTAGGGTGGTTCTCACCCAAAAATTTTTTTAAATATCATTTTCTCGAAGACCGCGTAATTGATTCTCATGGAATTTACACCACGTGGTTTTTATATTAAGAGGCACTGCTTAGGTTGTAAAAATTTTAATTTGGGTGCATACTAAGGGTGGTCCTCATACAAAATTAGTTTTTAAATAGAATTTTCACGATGACTGCGCATCGAATATACACCACGGTTGAGGTGAAACGATGCGCGCAGAGTAATGCTAGTATTTATTTATATATGGCCGAACTTTATTTCGAAAACGGCTGCAGCGATTTTGATAAAACTTCGGGATTTCGTTCATATGTGAACAAAATTAATATTGGACTAGGTTTAAAGTTTTTCAAGTTTCTAACAGGGGCGTGGCGCAGCCCTAAATTTTAATTTTTATTTCGTTAGAACTCGCAAACCATTCAAGGCATTGCAACGAAATTTGGTAGACGGATGCATATCATAAATATCTTAAATTCTACCAAAAGTGGGCGGAATAGGAACAGTGGGCGTGGCATATTTCAATAATTGAAAACTTTGATTCGATATTACTCGAAAACGGCACTTAGGATTTTCATAAAAATTTTAGAGTTAATACCGCTGAATGAGGTCATTATAACAAGCTACTATACTGGCAAAACTCGTTGAAGGGCGTGGCACAGCCCACAATATTTATAAACGTTATAATAAGAGAACTAACAACGTAATCGTTATGAAATTTGACATGTCAAATATACTGGCTATTGGGTATCTTGTAATAAAAAGTGGGGGAAACGGCACCTGTGGGCGTGGCACCTTCCATACAAGCGAAAACAGTTAAAAGCTACATTTATTATTCCATGAGAGTAATATTTTTTTAATTTGGTATAGAGATGTCGGTTACTATCTTTGAAACTAAATGGATTTCGATGGGATTGCATCAGTGGGCGTGGCACCTCCCCTACATGCAAAAAATGTTAAGTGTTATATTTAGTGTGCTATGGGCGTAATTTTTTTAAAATTTGGTGTAGAGATGTCGGTTACCATAAGCTTTGAAACTAAATGGATTTCGACGAGATTGCATTTGTGGGCGTAGCACCTCTTATACAAGCAAAAAATGTTTAAGGCTACATTTAGTGTGCTCTTGGAGTCAAATTTTTTAAATTTGGTGTGGAGGTGTCGGTTACGAAATTAAATGAAAATCGACGAGATTGCATCAGTGGGTGTGGCACCTCCCATATAAGCAAAACACTTTAAATGTTATATTTATTGTGCTATCGGAGTAATATTCTTTAAATTTTGTGTAGAGGTGTCGGTTACCATAAGCTTTGAAATTATATGAATTTTGATGGGATTTCATTAGTGGGCGTGGCACCTCCCATACAAACTTATAACGTTGATGCCATATTTAGCAAACTAAAGGAGTGATCCTAATAAAATTTGGTCTCAATATATTCAGCCTCATTCAACCAGTTTTTCAACGTCTTTCAACTGCTTCATTATTTTTCAACCTCTTTCAACTTTTCTCAACGATTTTCTACATTTTTCAAATATTTTCAACGCTTTCAATATTTGATTGACTTTTTCAACCTCATTCAACTTTTTTCGAGCTTTTCAACTTCTTTCAACTGTTTCAACATTTTTCAACCTCTTTCAACTTTTCTCAACATTTCCCAAATTTGTGTGACTTTTTCAACCTCTTTCAACTTTTCTCAATATTTTCCATATTTTTTCGAGTTATTCAACCTTTTCCAACTGTTTCAACATTTTTCAACCTTTTCCAACATTTTCCATACATTTTCGAATTTTTCAACCTTATTCAACTTTTTCCGAACTATTCAAACTCTTTCAACTTTTTCAATATTTTTCAACTTTTTTCAACACGTTCCATATTTTTTGGACCACATTCAAGTTTTTTCGGCTTTTCAACCTCATTCATCTTTTTCCGAGACTTTCAACTTTTTTCGAGCTTTCAATCTCTTTCAACGTTTTCAACATTTTAATATACTATTGAGTTTATCAAACTTTTTCACCTGCTTCAACCTCTCTCAATGTTTTTCAACATTTTTTATATATAATCAACTTCTTTCAAATTTTTTTTAACTTGTTTTTGGCTTTTCATCCATATTCAATATTTTTTAAATATTTCCGACATCTCATTCAATTGCATTACATTTTTTCGACTTTTTAAACCTGAAATCGAAAAACCGAACTTTGGTCGGTCTCCTGGTACTATATATATAATCTGTTATATGCTGACGGTTTAAAATTTTATTTCAAAGTTATTAGCATCAATGATTTGATTGATATTCAATTGGACTTAAATAGACTCAATACTTGGTGCCTTAATAACCGCCTAGCTTTAAATATAAAAAAATACTTTCATGCTACGTTTTCTAAGCTAAGCAGTAACATTATTTTTCAATTTTCCATTGCAAATACACGCTTAAATCATGTCACTGAAATGTTGGACCCTGGTGTCTTACTTGATTCTAAATTAACATTTGCTAATCATTTTAACTATATAATACCGAAAGCATATGCCATGTTGCCTTTGTGCGTCGTAAGTAATAGTTCCGATTTTAGGGACCCATATACGTATAAGCTTTATTTGTAGCATTTGTAAGGTCCAGGTTGGAATATGCTGCTTTCATTTGGAACCCTTTTTAGCTATCCATATTAATCGTCTTGAAAGAGTCCAAAAGAAGTTTCTGAAATTTGCTCTTTTTTCGTTAAATTTTACTGAACCTGTCCCTTCGTATAAGTCTCGATGTTTACTTATTGATTTAAAATCACTTGAAAATAGACGTATCATAAATTCGTTAATGTTTGTCTATGACATCATTTGTGGTAACATTGATTGTTCTAGCTTGTTACGCAATATTAATTTTTTTTGTCCCAATCAGAACTACTCGCCAGAATAGTTATTTTTTATAAAATGTCATAAGGCTAATTATGCATTAATTAGCATTGTTAAATGAAATTCATTTTTGTTGACCCAAGGAAATATTTAAAAAATAATTAATTCTTACCTTTAATTTCTAGTGTTAATTTAAGTTTTGTAAATAATATTATTTTTATATCTAGCCTGTAGAACTTTGTTTCACTTGGCTCAAATAAATAAATATAAGTCAACTTATTAACTGTCGATATGTACGTCGTAGCAAGACTTCAAGTACGTTGACTCGAAGTAACGGCGTACATAAAAACAAAATGCGGTTGCGCTTAACCCAATTTACGTGCAAAAACTTAAATTGTCAAGTGCTGAGTCCAGCATTGTTTGTGTATTAATTTCGGCTAACTCAAAAGCCAGTACAAAAACAATGCTACTAAGTGTAATGAATTGCAACGTCTGCAGTTGTCATTCATATTGCTTGTCCTTGTGCTATATGCAGGTACTTGATCCGTACCGGTGTATGGAAGGGGCAGTAAACTGAGTGACACGGCAGATTTATGGAAGGTGCGATTGGGATGAATAGACAGTTTATTTGCGTTTCTTGTTCTTCCCTCAATTTCCAAATTGGAAGGGAAATTAGCATATAAAAAGGGGATGATCAGCCAAGAAACGGCAGAGAGATTAATTAATACCAAGCAGAATACAAGGTCGCAGCCTAGTGAAGACAGCGGGCCTTTCTGTAAAGAAAAATAATAAATAAAAATACTTTAAAAAGGACAATATCTTTTTCGTTATTTAATTCAACTCTCCGTCCCAAGTCTCTCTTCTCTTTGAGAAAGCACAGAGACTTGCGGACGTAAAATACAACATTTGGTGGCAGCGGTGGGATACCCAAATCCCCTACCACACACATAAAAAAAATGGAAGAAATCCTTACAACAAAAAAAATAATATATAATAGTGAAAATGTTTTAAAAGCGTGTCGAGGCTTAAAACATCGGTGGTGTGAAGTGTTTTTTTTATACATAGTGAAAAGTTTTTAAAGCGTACCGAGGCTTAAAACATCGGTGATGCAAAGTGTTTTTTAAAAAAAATAGTATATAAAAAGACCAGGGTAACCAGCAAAGGCTCGAAGCCTCCTGGCATCAAATGTTTGCAGGAGACGACGAAGACACCTGGGACTACTCGAAAATATTACAGCAGAAGAGAGAGCAACAACTACTAACATCGTGGGAGCTACCAAGGCCAAACCGAGGTATTACAGAAGAAACGAAGGCGACAACTACTATCCTCGGGGGAGCTACCGTGGTTGCCAAGGCCGAACCCGGTGGTAGTTGCCGTAGTTAAGCCAACGACCAGACAATAATAAAATAAGAAAATTTTTTTTTATACAATAATATACAAACATAAAAACACACACACACATACACAAAACCAAAGAGAGGCCACAAGTATTACTTTATTTTTTCCCCCTTTGAGTTTTTATACAAAATTAATACCCGACAACGCACGGCTAAGGTAAGCCACCAACTAGCTCTCTTACCATTTTTCGATTTGTCTTTTCAACCGGACATCTCTGTTGACACGGACGAACATACTAACCGCAACATGGGACTCATTCACGTGTTGTGTAGTAATCTATGAGCGTGATTTTTAGATCTCGTCCTGCTTGTTAACCTTGAAGTGCCGTTGGTGGTGTATTTGGTGAGTAGAGTAATTGCTTTTGTGAGAGATTTGGTGGAAAGTTTACGAGAAATCGTAAACAGACTGCCGTTTTATCACGCGTTTTTGCTAGGCAGTGGATTTGTTATTGTACGAAAGTACGGTAACTTGTTTACGCAAATTTTTTGAGTGGCGTGAGTGTTTTGTTGCTCCTTCGGACGACTAGCAGAAGCTCTTGTCTAGCTTCTGGTTTAAATTGTTTGTGTACCTGCTATCCGCTAGTAGGTTAGTGCATTGGGTACTACGCAGTTTGAAAGGCTCTCCCCTATGAATAGTTGATATTCACTGTGGGAATACAGTTGAGGGGCACTGTAATCTGTACAAGTTCGCGGACGGGAGGTTAAAGAGGAACTGTGGTTTTCAGTTGGTGAGCCACTGTGGTAATCAGTGTTGAGTGGAAGTACCGCAATGCCACCCGGTAGGAAGCAAAGAAGAGGGATGTGCGGCACACTGAATCTGAGGTGGCTGATTCTGACACATCTACTCAGAGCTCAGTCAAAGTGGGTAGAATTAGTAGGAAGGACAGCACGGTGACTGATCCTGCTATTATTGATGGGGATAATGGGGTTAAAAATAGTGTAGTGGGGGAGTGTGCCGACAAGGGGGCTGGGGCTTCTGGCTCTTCTTCTGGGTAGGTGGGTGTGGAGGTGGCTGCTGGAAGTAGTGCTGGGGATGCTGGAGTCGAAACTGGCTCTGCCAAGGTTGGCTCTGGACTGCTTAGCGCTGCTCCAAGTAACATTGATGCTGGATATGGGGTGTCAGGGGGCGCTAGATTCGAGGTTCGCTCGATGAAGGCGGTCGCTGGTCGCCTCATTAGGGCAGTTTTAAATGGGCGGGTTGACAGTGGTGTTGAGCAAGGGATTATTGGAATTGTGGGGGAGTACGAGGTGATGTTTATGGATCTCAGTAGGAAGAATGAGAGGCTGAAGGGGCGTCTGGATGTTTAACAGACGAAGGGTGAAACCGTGCTGCGTGGGTGTACTTCGGCGTCAGCTGCAGTGGGTGTTCGGGCACCCGCTGGTGTCCCTGCGCCTGCTGCGCCCATTCTGAAGATGGGGAAGCCGGTGGAGACCTGGTCCCTAGTGGTCAGGAGTAAGGTGGCTGGCACTTCATCCAAGGAGGTTGCAGAAAAAGTCGTAAAAGAGGTAGGACCGACTTTAGGTGTGCGTGTCCATGGCGTGAAGCCCATCCGCAGCGGCGGTGCGGTCATCTGTACCCATCGGTCACTGAGCTTCGTAAGATTGCGGCGAACACTACTTTTGATAAGGTTGGTTTGAAAGTGTGTGAGGATCGGAAACTGAGCTCCAGGGTGGTCATCCAGAAAGTAGATGTAGACATCACCTCTGAAGTTTTCATGGGTGAACTCAATGAGAAAAACTTGAAGGAAAAGATGACCTTGGAGACCTTCAAGAAAAGTGTGAAGATAGTGGGTCCCCGCCCCGAGGGTTAACCGCTCATATGCGGGTCTTTCCTGATCTACTGGCTAATTCTGCCGTTATCGTCAATGACGTGCATGTTCAATGCATGGTTGTTGACGTAAGTAGGTGAGGCGTTATTCTGTGTGCTGAAGGTCAGCATGGAAAACTGTTCTTGAGCAGTTATATTGTAAGTTCGGAGAACCTTTAGAGCCCTATATGGCGTACATGGATTCAGTGCTACTACTTGCGAGTAGCATTCCACTTATCCATGGCATGGACACGAATGCGGCCTCACCTCTGTGGGCAGCAAAATACCCCGTTATGTTGGGTATATGAACGAGAGTAGGGGACAGCTGCTAAGTGAGTTTTTAGTTACGAGATGTTTGCATCTTGAATGAGCCAAGCGAGATTTTTACGTTTTTGGGCCTAGAGGTGTGAGCGACATTGATGTGACGGTAGCAAATAATACTAGATCTTTTCACCTTGAATGGTGTGTGCTGGGTGAACAGCAAATTAGTGATCACAATCTGATTCAGATTGTGCTTACTCATGATCTAGTAGCGCATGAAAGGTTGGAGCTCAAGGCATGGCGCACTTGTTCTGCAAATTGGGATACGTGGTCAGAGTAAGTAAAATGCATGGCTCTTAGTGTGCCACTTCATACGTTTGTCAACATGGATGAGGAAATCGGTTTGATTGACGGCTGGTTCACTGATTTGACGACACCTTATTTGCGCGATGTCGTAAGACAAATCGCAAGAAAGTAAAGTGGTGGAAACTCGAGCTCATGCTAAAGCCGAGGTTGCTCATGTTCCTCAGGAAGCGATTCCAGAGGGCCAGGGTGGCAAACGCTGAGCGTCGGGCCGCATACAGTTTGTGCTTGGTTGAATACAAGCGTATGACTGTACTGGTGAAGGAGAGTGAGTGGTGGGTTTTCGTGCACGGGAACCGGAATGATACTTGGGGGTCAAGTGTATAGGATTTTTCGGTGTCGTAACAAGCGATTGTATGTTGGCAGTCTTTGCGATGGTAATACCTTGGTAACGGAGTGGAAAGATGGCATGAACCTGCTGTTAAGCTCATTCTTTCCTAGGGAGGGATTTCTGCTCGGCCCCTGGACCGAGTGGTTGTTGAATCCCCTGGGTTGGACATGAGTGAGATAGCGTATGCTATGTGTCTTGTCAAGTCGAGGAGGTCCCCGGGTATGGTTGGTATGACTGGCGAGATGGTCAAGGCCATCTGGCGAGCCATACCAGACTACCTTGGGTGCTTGTATGAAAAATGCGTGAGTGAGGGGTATTTTCAAGTAACTTTTAAGTCACTCATAGAAGATAGTTGTACGACAGTAGCCATTATATATCGCTTAAGTGACTTGCGGAAGATAGTTGTAAGATATTTTACCTTTAACAAAATCAAAATTTAAAATTTTGTATGATTTTTCTAATATTAAGTAGTAGGCTCTTAAATTTTAGTTATTTTATTCTGATAAAATAAAGTTTATTCCAATTGAGAAATCGGTAAGAGTGCGGTCAGTGTTTCAAACAAAAAGTGTTTCAAAAAAACGTTATATTTCCATTAATATTATAATGGCAAGTCAAAATATTTTTAACAGTGGTAAGATTTTTAAAAAAATTTTATGAAATTGATTAAATATGTCGTTGCTTTTCAGCAGACGCGTTTATCCGTTTATCTCATGTGTCTCAAAAAATTAACAATGAACCAAAACAATATGCAACATTGACCAATGTATCAGATGGTAAAATTTAGTAAATTTTTTTCTTATGACGAATCTAAAAGCCTTTTTTATTAGAGGAAATAAATGAGCGTGACATGATGTCCCAAATATTTTTAGAGCTACAAAAGCTAAACGAAAAAACCGATCGCAATGAAGATGCTAACAAAAAACTAGTAACGAAGCTAACAGAGGAGGTAATAATGTTAAGGAACGAGGTCAGGCAGTTGAAATCGCTGCAGACAACGGAAGCTGATATTTCCCTTATACCTCCTCTGCCATTTTGCACCCTAAGTAGCCTTACAGAATTTGATGGCAAACATTTGTCGGATGAGAACACGCGAGTTCAACTGGTAGGAGAAACTAACCTATATTAGTACTCTTTAGTAGTACGAGTACCATACATTTTTTTTTTCGTTTTGTTTAATTTTTTGTTAGAAACGGGTCATACAAAGAATTGGTGCGAATGACGTTCCTGCATTTCTTCGGATGGCAATAAAAAAAATTATTTCAGATGACTTAGTTGTAAGCCTCACATGGCGTGGAAATAACGACAAGCCAGGTATTCAGCAATTTACTGTTTTCACAGTAATAAAAGGTATTAACTGACATAAGTATTTAGGTAATTATTAGCTAATTTTATAATTTCTATTTAAAATGTCTGCCATTGCAAATTTAATAGAGCCACAGACTATGCTGTAAATAAAATCTGCCAGCAGCATATCTTACATGCGAAGGATAGGGTAGCTAGCCGAAAAAAAAAACAAATAAATATATACAAGTAACATATTCGGTCTATATAACCATATGTAGCATGCCTTTGTTCCAATTCTTATTCCATATTTAATTTCATCATTATTCCATATATTAATTTGTTGTAACATAAACATAATCATTCCATTTGAATTTCACAACTAAAGGCAAATATTTCAAATCATTATTTCATATGGTTTAAGCTTAGCTTGCATTGTTTATCTAAAGAATTATTGCTTATATTGAATCGTCTGGAATGAGGAATGGAAGAAACGCCAACTCCATGATAAAACGCCAACTCCATGATACCTAAGAGATTTTTATTAAATTCATTAATAAAGCATCATTCAAAGCTAACTGGCTTTTATTTCTTAAAGTAGAATTTATTATTTACATATTTAAATTTATAATGTATTGACTTAATTAAAAAAAAATATTTTCAAGTTTTCAGAAAAACAATAAAATGAATTTAAACCATAATAGTAAAAAAGTTAACATTTTTGTCTTTCCCAGTGCTGAATAGTAATGCAATGCAAGCTTATACATAGTTCAAGAGCCGACTGAAGAAAAGTCGAGTGTATAAGAAAACAGGATGGGATGCATGCCAAATAATACAGCTCGACGAGCCTAAATAGAATATCTAGGGTTGCCTTCTCAAAGCCTGTTCCGATGCCCGGAAATGCCCGAATTTCAGCCAATTTTATTGTTCTAATTAAAATTGTAGTACACAACAGCTCGAAATGTATGCTAAATGATAAAACTCGAAGAGGCTTAAGTATAATACATGGGATTGCACAACGAAATTGGTTAAAATTCGGGCATTTTCGGGCATCGGGACAGGCTTTGGCGAGGCAACCCTAGATATTCTAATTAGGACTCGTCGAGCTCTATCATTTGGCATACATCTCATCCTGTAATCTTATACACTCGACTTTTCTACAGCCGGCTCTCCGCCTATTATTAAAGTATAGCATGAAACACTTTGTTTAGAAACTTATACGACATTTTTTGAAGTGTCGTTTAAGAGACTTTCATGAGACATTTATACGAGATTTCCAAATCAATCGTTTTAAACACTTCAGTAAGGCACTTAAAAGTTACTTAATGAAGTATCGTTTCCGATCCGTGATGACGTGACGCACGCGGGGTACGTTTTCTCCCGACAGAAGGCACTTATAAGATCCTTGTACGATATCCTATACGATCAATTTCAACTTTTTCAAGGCACTAATAAGTGACTTACAAGATAGTAATTGTTGGCAGGGTTCCTACTGCTTGGAAGTTTGCTCGTGTGGTAGTTCTTTTGAAGTCTCCCGATAAGATTAGGAGTAATCCTCGGTCTTACAGGGGCATCAGTCTCCTTCCATAGCTTGGAAAAGTGCTTGAAAGGGTGATGGTGTAACGGTTTCGGAAGTTGCCGTACCGGTTGTCTGAAAGGCAGTTCGGATTTAGATAAGGACATAGTGTTATAGATGCATGGAAGTACATGAAAACGTGTGTCAATGGTAGTGTCTCCAAATATGTCTTGGGCATATTTGTTGACTTCAGGGGTGCATTTGACTGTTTTAGATGGTAGTGTCTCCGTACATGTACATGAAACGTAGTGTCTCCAAATATGTCTTGGGCATATTTGTTGACTTCAGGGGTGCAGTTGACTGTTTGAGATGGCAGGCCGTGTTATGTAGATTGAGAGAGCTTGGATGTCGGAAAGGTGAACTTTGGCAAAGTTACTTTTCCGGCAGAAGGGCTGGGGAGGTTGGCGTAAGCGAAACGGTGTTTGTTGGTGTGGTTCGTGGTTGTCCGCAGGGTTCTGTCTGCGTTCCATTTATTTGAAACCTCATGATGGATCCCCTGTTAAGGCGGCTCGAGGCCGTCTGCAGATGCTGTGCTTACGCTGATGACCTCCTTATTTTGATCGAGGGCCAGTCTCGTGCCGAAATTGAGAATAGGGAATGTGAATCGCTAGCTTTAGTGTCTGAATGGGGCAGAAGTGTTGGCGTTGAGGTATTAATGGAGAAAACGGTGACAATGTTGCTGAAAGCCAGATTGACTCATAGTCGTCCTCCACTTGTCAGTATCGACGGAGTTAGCCTCAGGTACAAGACTGAGGTCAAGTACTTAGGGACATCGATGCAAGAGTAGCTGGGATTTTTGCCTCATTTGAAGCGGGTCCGGGAACGTTTAACGTCCGTTGCAGGGCAGGTGCGCCGTGTTTTGAGGAGTGAGTGGGACCTTGGTAGGCGGGCCGTCCGCACCATATATGGGGGGATGTTTGTTGCTTGCGCAACTTATGGCGCTCCTGTATGGTGGGAGGCGGATCTGTCTGTGGCGGGTTCTGCTAAGTTACTTTCGTGTCAGCGTGTTGCTCTGCTCGCGAGCATGCCCGTGTGCCGTACGGTCTCTACGGAAACTTTACAGGTGCTCACGGGAGCACCCCCTTTGGACCTGGAGCTGATACGTTGTCGTGTTGCTTACGGGATTTGGAAGAGATTGTCTCCTGTAAATGGGTGGTTGGATACTTTGATATTGGTGGCATGAGTTTAGAGGAACGTAGACGTTTCTTGAATGATTGCGTCACATCTCGGTGGCAGGCTAGATGGGTGAACAGTGGGAAAGGCAGGACGACGTTCGGCTTTATTGGGGATGTCACGTTTGTGGGAAATCACTCAGGTTTTGGGTTTGACCTTTATCTGGGCTTCCTGCTGACGGGGAAAGAGAACAAATCAATCTCAATAGAATTAATTATGAATGGGAAAAAATGAAAAATTACACTGAAATTAAATTAAGTAAAGCAAAAGATGACAAAATATAGACTAAAAAATATTGAAGCATCAAAATAAACCACTGCAACCTAGAAGAAAAGAAATCTATTTTAGAAATTTGCAGAAACTTTAATAACTTATTTCATTTTGAGGGGGATCACCTCACTTACACCACTACCGCAGGCCATGAAATAATTACGGAAGCAAATAAACACTCTTTATTCGTCAGGCCATACAGATTACACGAAGGTCAGAGGTACGATATCCATAAACAAGTAAATGAAATGCTTAATGATGACATAATTCGATCAAGTTCAAGTCCATCGAACTCGCCTTTATTACTAGGACCAAAAAATTCTGAAGGTTGCAAACGCTGGAGAGTTGTGGTTAGTGTTTCACCGAGGCCGAGGCGAGGCGAGGTTCTTGTTGATCTCGGTCTCGCCACGTTTTAAAAATCTAAGCCTCGTCTCGGCCTCGGACGAGATCTTGCCATCACATGCCTCGCCTCGCCTCGTCTCGCCTCGTTCTTGGCCGAGGCACCTCGGTAAAAAAGCGAGGTTTTATTAAAATAAATAAAAATTATACATGTATCCGGACTGATAGGCTGATCAAGCCTCAAGAAATAAAATAAAATATCTGTTTTTATTTTTGGTGAATTGAATGAGATATGATGAATTTAATTCTTTTCTTATATGGGAAGGAGAGGCATTGCCTATTTTTCCAAACCAAACTAAGCTATGAACGTTTTACAAACTATAAGAAAGATATGTACCAAATCTTATTTATTTACGTCAAATAGATATTGAGATATGATAAAGTTAATTTTTTTCTTATATTGAAGGCATGGTACCGCCCATTTTATTAATTGAATCTTAGTTATGCCTCTACCTGTTATAAATGTACCAAGTTTTATTAATATGCATCAAGTAGTTGAAAATATATGATAAATTCTGTTTTTCTCTTATGTGGGGGTGGCATCACCCATTTATCGTAAACTATGTTACGGAGCATCACAAATCATAAGAAACATATATGTATGTCAAATCTTTCGTCGGTCAGTTGAACGGTTTAGGAGTCTATTTGCAACGAACATACACATTTATATACTAGAATTGCCCTGTGCGTTTCGTTTCACCTTACCGGTTCTTAGAAAGGCAATTAGAACAAATCAATTTCAATGCAGTGTTGTCAATCATGCAGTTTTGCTTATAGCCTTACATGCTTCCCTAATCGATCAGTCGAGGCGAAGTTGCATAAAAACTGATGCGATCCAAGCACTTCTGTGCATTAGCGCTTGGACCAAATTTGAACTCGTGAGAAGCACATGCGGGTTAAAAATAAAACAAAGTAGTTTACTCAAAATGAAATACTAAAATATTAGTTAAATATAGATTTTAATATAAAAATTACATTCATATTTTGAATCTGCATATGGGTCTTACAAGTTCAGATTTGGTCAAAACGCGCCTCGCTCTTGGTTTCGAAGGTTAGGACGAGGTTAGGACGAGGCGAGGCCGAGGCGAGGACGAGGCGAGGTGCCTTGTGATCTCGCCTCGCCCCGGTCAAGCGAGGAAAATTTATTTTTCCATCTCGCCTCGTTCTCGTAGTCAAAAACGAGGCTGCCTCGTAGCCTCGGTGAAACACTAGTTGTGGTTGATTTTCGAAAAATGAACGACTTAACAGTTGGCGACGCATACCCTTACCTAACATAACCTGTTACTGTTGGAAACTCAATTATTCGTGTAACAGAAAATCAACTTGCTTCTCCTTCTGTAAACTGTTTAAATGCTGATACTCTCCCATCATTGCCTTCTGTTACTGGTGCCTTTTCGACTGCATGGCAGACTGTGCAAAATAGAAAACGAAATAAGCAACAAAAAAATGCTAATACTGTTGTTGGAAAAAGTATTAATAATGATTTAAATGTTATTGTCAAAAAAAAAGTTCTCCATCTCTCTTCGTTTGCACCATCTGTTTGCGTTGAAAGTGTAGTTGAATATGTCGCAACTCACGCTCATATTGAAAAACACTTCATCGAATGTTCTCGACTGGTGAAAAAAAAATGCAGATGAAAGTAAATTAAAAAGAGTAAATTTTAAGCATATATCCAGTATGCTATTACGAATCGATGTTTAATTCAGATATTTGGCCACTTGGAGTACGTGGGTGCATACTAAGGGTGGTCCTCATACAAAATTAGTTTTTAAATA
The DNA here is from genome assembly GCA_949775025.1 of Tricholauxania praeusta. NCBI lineage: Eukaryota > Metazoa > Arthropoda > Insecta > Diptera > Lauxaniidae > Tricholauxania > Tricholauxania praeusta. The sequence continues at coordinate 10,714,628 of OX459032.1, read as the reverse complement.
GAATTTTCACGATGACTGCGCATCGAATATACACCACGGTTGAGGTGAAACGATGCGCGAGTTAGCGCAACCGCTAAGCGAATCATGCCGACTAAAAAATATATATAATAAAATAAGCAAACTACATTGGTGCTGCTGTTGGCTCAGGTTTCCGACTGTCCATAGTGTCAACATATAGCCTAAGCACAACAACAATAACAACAACTATTTATACGTGGCAATATGTGCTGACTATTTATGCAGAATCAGCATTTCCGCTGAACAACTTTTTTTTTTTTTTTTTTTTTTTTAAAGCATAAGCCAACGCTCAGGGGATGCCCCCTATAAATGCAATGCACCGTGTTGGTTTTAAGAAAAGGAGAAAGGTTAGAGGGAAGGGGGATAGATGGAGTAGTGTCGGTGAACATTAATCTTGAATCTATGGATGTCACAACTGCCGGGGAAGACAGACGCAGGTAAGCAGTTCCACAACTTGATGGTTCGGCCAAAGAAAGAATTATCACGAAAGTGTGATGTCCTGTTGAACACCGGCGTGACGCAAAAGGGATGGGCCTGATGGGATGCCCGAGTGCTGCGAGAGAAAATCCTGGCTGATGGAATCAGTTCCCGTATTTCTCTAGAGCACATCCCGTTATAATATCTATAAAAAAGGGTTAAACACCCTACGTTACGCCTGTGGTGAAGGGAATCGATAGAGGCGATGATAGATTCATCACCTATTAGTTTCAACACACGTCGCTGGACACGATCTAGCAGCTCCAAGGTGGTTTTAGGAGCCCCGGCCCAAATGTGTGAGTTGTACTCTAGTTTGGGTCTAATATAGGTGAAATAAATAGCACGAAGATCAACTGGAGTGAAGTATTTCTTACACCGTTTCAAAAAACCAATACACTTGGCCGCATCTTTCGCCACATCGAATACATGATCAGACCACCTCAGGTCCGATTGAACCGATATGCCCAGAACGTCAAGAGTTGTTGACCTCGCAATATCTAAGCCAGCCATATTAAGGGAAGGAAGGGAGAGATCCATTCGTCTGTGAGACAACAGACAGCACTGAGTTTTAGAAGCATTAAAATTGACTCGGTTAATACGACCCCACTCGGTGATTGTGTTGAGGTCGAAAACGAGTGAGTCATTCATATGCCGCCTTTTACTCTCAACCTCCACAGAGCTCGGGCGATTTTTGAAGCAATAAGAATGACATATGTTGCTGTCGTCCGCAAAGGAATGGATTGGGTTGGTGGTCGATGACAGAAGGTCATCGATAAAGACCAGGAAAAGGGTAGGAGATAGGACAGAACCCTGGGGAACTCCAGCATTGATGAAGTGTTCGTTAGAGGTGAAACCGTCTACCACAACACGGATAGAGCGATCACTGCAGAAGCTCGTAATCCAACGAGCAAAGGAATTACCGACACCAAATGCAATTAGTTTTGATACGAGGGCGCGATGCCACACTCGATCAAACGCCTTAGAAATATCCAGAGCGACAACCATACTTTCACCGAAAAGGTGAACGGAATGGTTCCATTTTTCAGTGAGGAACGACATAAGATCACCGGTAGAACGAGACCTACGGAAACCATATTGGCGATCACTAAGTAATTCGTTGCGCTCCAGATAGTTCACTAGGTGAAAGTTTATTACACTCTCCATAACTTTGGAGAGCGCAGAGCATATCGCAATGGGCCGATAATTATTAGGGTTGGAAACCTCGCCTTTTTTGGAAACTGGCTGAACATTAGCAACCTTCCAACAGGATGGAAATATCCCACTAGTGTAGGATATGGAAAAAAGATTGCGTAATGGCCGAGCTAGTGTTGAGGCACACTTTTTCAACACATGGGCTGATATGCCATCAGGCCCTGAGGCTTTATTTATGTTGAGGTTTGCAAGGACTCTTTTTACTGCCCTTGTTCGAAAGTAAATAGTTGGCATTGCCGAAGACCTATTCTGAACAGGGGGTAAAGGCTGACAGCTATCTGGGAGTGTAGCATTTTTCGCAAAGATGCTAGCCAATAGATCGGCTTTGTCAGCAGGGTCAGTGAATATTTGGTCGTTCATTAAAAGAGTTGGAATAGACGATGAGGACTGATTCTTCACTCTCTTAACAAATGACCAAAAACTTTTGCTACCTTTCGGTAGTGAAATGATTCTTTTGCGCAGGTTTTGTTCGTAGAGAAACTTTTCTCGCTGAATCGTGGCATTACAGCAATTTCTAGCCTCAATGCGAAGCCTTTCAGTATCAGCATTTCTAATGAGCCGCCAATTCCGAAATGCTTCCTCTTTGGACCTGACTGCAGTCCTGCAAGTCTCATTAAACCAAGAGTGGTCCTTTGGCTTAACGTTAACTTTTTTATAAGGTATGAAGGACCGCATACCTAATAAAATTATTTCTTGAACCATTAAAGCCGCAGCATTTATGTTCCTATCAGCGAAACACAATTTCCAATTGAAATTACGAAAGAAATTATTTAACGCAATCCAATTTGCTTTATCATAAAGCCATACAGTCCGCTTCGGGGCTTTCGGCGAAACAGTGCGTAAACTTTTAAATGGGAAAGCAGCGGAAATAGTACAATGGTCCGAGTTACCAAGAGGTGCAAGGACAGACACATCGTATTTTTCATGATGTGATGTCAGAAAGAGGTCTAGTGTACTTAAGCTATGCCCCCCAACGCGTGGAATGAACGTGGGGTCATTCACTAGTTGAGTCAGTAAATTGGACTCGGCAAAAAACTCAACATAACGACCTTCAGGAGTTGTAAGGCCAGAATGGCGCAACCAATTAGAGTTATGAACATTGAAATCACCAGCAACTACAATTTCACTGTCTGGGTACGACTCTAAAATTTTGGAAATCGAATCAGAGAGGACGTCTATCTTTTCAAAAGTAGGAATCCTCCCTAAATTCGGGCTTCTATACAGGAAGCAGAAATGTAGAATGTGCGACTGGATTTTGAACTTAATCCACATAGAACTAAATTCGGCATCCGTCGTGTTCAAATGTTGCTGACACTGGTACGCAACATCGCTACGTATATATACAGCGAGGCCCCTATGGGGAGAAAATAATGGCAGAAGGTGATAACCAGGTATCTGGAAATCCAGTGGATCAGCATCCCCACACACCTGAGTCTCACCAACCGCCATTACTTGGGGATGGAAACTAGAAACATGGGCATAGACCGAAAAAAAGTTTGACCTAAGGCCACAAATATTGCAAAAATCAAATCGGAATCTCTCCGACATTTGTGACATCTCAAAAACCCAAGAAGAATATTAATGCTAAATTGTAAGTGGAGTCAAGGCCAGTAATTAAGAGCGAAGAGAATAAGAGTGGGCAAGTGTTATGCCTTTGACCACTCAAGACTCAAGCTCCCAACATAGCCCCAGCCACACTTTACAAATAGCTTAGGATGGGAATAGGGAGAGAAAAGGCTACCAAACAACAGAAATTACAAAAGAAAAGGGCATAGAAAAGCCCTTTACGTTAACATTAACTTTCCGTCAAATTAATCCCAAATTAAGGGAAAACTCTTTAATCTGGGAGCACTGCTGCGACTTGGCAGCGACGTCAGTAAGTAAAATTGTAACTGCAGTTTATGATGCTGGGCTAGCTGTTGTTGTTTTGTCGCAGTATTATTTTATTTTGTTTTGTTTTGTTAAGCGTCTAACGAACGACTTGTCGGTTTATTATTGTGGCGCTTAATAGAATATGTATTCAATTGTAGATTTTGTTGTTGCTTAGTAGTAGTTGGATTTATTGTTTTTGACTTTTCGGTTTATTATTGTGTTGTTTAATAGAATATGTATTAAATGGTAGATTTTGTTATTGTTTTGCAATAATTGGATTTCTTGTTTTCTGTATTTAAACATAGGTAAAAGAACACGCGACGAAAGCAATATAATAAAAGACACGCGTTACAACATTAAGACATAACATTAAAAACATCAAAACAAGACGCAACAGAACAGTAAGGGGGACCGCGCGACACGTCCTCTCCCTATGAGATGTGAACTACTACTACTCCTATATATAAATACTTATATATAATGTTATGATTAGAGTTTAGAGTTTAAGAATAATTTGAGAATAAAACAGAATTGAATTGAAGCTAAAAGTTATAGAATCCGCCCCTGTACAAAAGACCGCTCCAATATACATCATTTAAGTTCAAGACATTGTTGCAGTTCAGCACTTACCAAACTTTTCCATAGTTTACAAAACTTGCAACTATGTCGAAATATAATTAAATTCACCCACTTAAAATATTTTAAAACATTGTTGCACTTTATTGCATTTCATATTTTAGTCAAAACAAAATCTTGCAACAATGTCGCAATGCAATTAATAAACAATTAAATTCACCCACTTCAAGAAATAACAACGTTGTTGCATTTTATTGCATTTCGTAAGCGGAAGACTGCAACAATGTAGATCACTAGTTTAAATATTGCGTCAACGCAAAAACCAAACAAAAACACACAGAACGAAATGCTTTCGCTAAAGCTGCTTGTTTTTGTTGGCTCTCTTTGTTCTTTCTTTCAGTTACTTTCTCAGGGTAAATTTAAGCCATTCTCGAATAATACGTACATGTGTATGTGAAACATGTACGCATTCTTATTCTCTTTCTCCGAGTAAATTTAAGTTATAAATAACACATTTCTCAAATAATACGTACATGTGTATGTAAAACATGTACGCATTCTTACTCTCTTTCTCTGAGTAAATTACACATACTTACTTTTTAAGCCACAAGAATTCCACGCATGTGTAAGTGAAACATGTGTGCATTTCTCCATATTCTTAAGTCATGGGAAAATACGTACATGTTTCGCTGAGTATGCTTTTCTTTAGCTTTAAGAATTATATTCGTACATGTGTATGTAAAACATGTACGCACTCTTTTAGCATAAGAAATTAGTATATAAGAATCAAATTTTTGTAAGAAAGTTATCAATAAAGTTCTGAAAGTTAAAACGCGAAGTTTATTCGATCAACAAAACTGGCGACGAGGATGGGATCCTTGGGCGAATCTCCTCAGTAAAAGTGAAAAGTGAACAGTAAAAAAAATTTTTGAAAGGAACTGGAGTGGAACTCCATTGCTTAAGTTTTTTTTAGTGAAAAGTGAACAGTGAAAAAAATTTTCAAAGGAACTGGAGTGGAACTCCATTGCTGAAGTTTTTTTGAAAGGAAACCAACAAGAGTTACCTTACACCACGTCTAAAACCCTTGCATGAGCAAGGAATCGAGACAACTTTTCCAACAAGATTTACCTTACACTACGTCAAAAATCCTTGCATGAGCAAGGAATCCAGACAACTTTTCTTGGGAGAAATATTATTGACAGGAGTCAATAATATCATCGTTGGATTTTAGCACCTTTACCGGGAATCCAGAACCACAACAGGAACATATATTGGTAAGAGCCAATATTATTCTGACAACCGCACCTAGCGAAAAAAAAAAAAAAATATATTGACAGGAGTCAATAGTCGCATCTAGCGAAAATAAGTGTTAAAAGTGAAAAGGCTCATTTCTAGAGTCCCACACCCCTCAACGAGTTGGATGAGGGTCAGCATCAACATACAAATGAGTTAACAGGATTTAATAGAACAGCAAATTTTTGGAAAGAAAGTAGTACTGTCCGACAGCGAGGACACCGTAGATTTTACCGAGCAATATAAAAGAATTCTAAAAAAGAAATCGACAACGGTAGCAGAGACAATGGTAGCAGAGAAGAAGCAAAAGAAGGAGGAAGAACAAATTAAGAAGGACGCAGTGGCAGAATAAAAAATTGTGAGTCAAAGTGCATAATAAGTTATCATTAAGATAAGAATTTTTTTTTTTTGTTTCCTTTGTTCTTTTTTTTTTGCGAAGTCTTTTCCTCATTTCATAGGAAAACTTTCTTTTGAGCGTTGATCGCGTTTTCTTTTCGCGAAGTTTTCTCGTTTTCGTTTGGAAAGTTAACTTTTCCTTTACGCGAAATTTTTTTTTTCCACGTCAAAAGGAAAAAAGTGAATTTTTTAATTCTAAGTTTGTTTCTTGAGTAGATGGGCCAAAGTTTAGAGCAACTTGGGCAAGCAATAAACCGTTTAGGAGTTACTTTGGGGTTACAGGATCAGAATATATATACACCTACTCCAAGTCCAATCATGGCTCTACAACTAGTAGTTGATCCATTGAAGTATCTGGAACGATTACCAGAATACAATGGCAATCTTGGGGAACTACAAACCTTTATGGGGCTTGTAGACAGGATTTTGCCAACACTTAGGCAGTATGATGAATTGGCACAGGGTTTGTTCTCAGACTTGATTAAATCTAAACTGAAGGGCAAAGCAAAGGAGGCAGTTGAAATTAGTGGACAAGCTACATCATGGGATCAGATTAAAAAAATTTTACAGGAAAATTTTTTCGATAGAAAATCGGTAGATGATCTTTATAACGAGCTTAGGGGGTTGACCTTTAAGACAAATTGTATGAGCTTCTACAATGACATAAAATATGTCCTTAGAAGACTCAATGCGAAAACCGCATTCGATATGGGAGAAGCAGTGGGCGATGACGAAATTCAAAGAACGATGGATTTGAATATAAAAACAGGCCTACAAACTTTCAAGACAAAGGTCCCAGAACCAATGAGGTCAATACTATTTTGCAATTCATCACTTGCAATGTTCAGCGAATAGACGTGTTTTTTTCCGTCCGCAATTTTAACGCGATTTTAATGTAGTAAAACCCTATAAATCTCGCTATAAATTTATACACTTATCGGTTATAAGTTTCAGTACCGCACTCAGTTTTTAAATTTTGTCTTTGACTAAAATAAATTAAAAAATTACTAAATTTTCTCAATTCGTTAATTATTTTGTGATCATGTCGCGCATACAACAGCAGGGAATCTCCAAAAACTTGCGCAGTAAACATGTTGTGACTACAACGCCCCAAAGTGGCTGCAACTCACGCACTGATGAGTCACCGATTGCAACACCGCCGATTTACTCGGATTCTACACTTCATGCGAAACTTTCGTGCTTTAAAGAAAGCTTGGTTGCCGATCTAACTGAGGCAATGAAGTCAACTGAGGAAAGAATTTTGCAAAGGCTTGGAGAGATGTCGGCGGAGCTTGCTAATGTGAAATTTGAAATTAGTAAAATAGCGAAGAGAGTTGACTTGGTTGAAGCGGCATGTAACGATGTTGTTGTTATGAAAACTGAAATTGCTGAGCTCAAAGCTCAAGTAGAGAACTGTAGTAATGGAATTGGGTCATCTGGAATATCTCTCTCCAATGTTCTCACTGACGAAGTAAATGAAGTGAAAAAACGAATTGAGAAATATGAAAATGATGCTGTTGCTACTGACGTTATTATTAGCGGGATCCCCTTCCAGAATAATGAGAATCTGCCTGGCATATTTGAAAAAATTTGCTCCTCTTTAAGTTGTACTCCAAATCTGCGAGACGTTTTTAGAGTGCGGTCAATAAACAACAAGAAAGCTGCTGTGATTGCTAAACTGTATACGGCATATGATCGCAACCGTTTGTTTATGGCTCTGGCTGCGTTTTGCAAAAATAATAAGAGACAACTTGTACTCAGCGACATTGGTTGTGGTGGTAGTGAAAAATTTTACCTACATGAAGGGCTAACAAAAACTAATCGTGAGATCTTATCATATGCTAGTGCGATAAAGCGTGAGAAGAGATTGTCCGCGGTATTTTCTGTGCGTGGTAGAGTATATGTGCGTGTTAATGCTGGCAGTGAAGCGAAGGTGGTGTGTAGCAGAGATAGCGTGGATTGCGTTGCGGGAATGTAATTTGTAGGGTGATTTTACTTTTAAGTTACTTAAGGATATTCCAAATTATTAAATTCTATTTTTATTTGTTAGTTTTTTCTGGTTTCAAATTTTTATTTCATATTTTAAATTTATATTTATTATTATTAGTTAATTTTTTTCTCTTCTGTCTAATATTTTCTTATTTCTTCTAGTTCTATGACTCTCTTAATCCCCTACATAATTTACTTTTTCTTATTTCGATTTCTAGATTTCCTCTTATTTTTTATTATGTTTGAAGTTGAGCTATTTTCTTTCTGCTTTGGCTAGACGTGCTGATGGCCCTGGTAGTGCTGGTGAAAATCATAAGGCTCTTCTGAATCTGCTTTGCAAGCTAAATAATGGTTTCAATGTGGTTCATTTTAATGCTCGAAGTTTAAATGCTATGAAACTTGATTACGCGAGGTTTATTTTTGAAAACTGTCTTCTGGATGTTATCTGCGTAACTGAAACGTGGTTTAAGGATGATTGCCCGAATAATTTTTATGATTTTAATGGTTTTAAACTTTTTAGGAGTGATAGGTGTGGTAGAAGAGGGGGTGGGGTGGCGATTTATTGCAAGTCTGGTCTTAATGTAAGATTTGTGAATGAGAGTAGTGATGTTTGCGAATTTTTAAATGTTGAAATTTCTGACTGTAACACGAAAACTTTAATCTCATGTGTTTATAATCCTTCCCGGTGCAACAGCGTTGAACCCTTTTTTACTGATTTAAGCAATAGAATTATGGATTATGATTCATGTATCATTTGTGGTGATTTTAATATTAATCTTCTTCAAAATGACAGCACAGCTCAGAATTTTTAGCATTACTTTAGTTCCTGTGGATTAAATCTTATTAATGCAGCATCACCTACTCGGTATGCTAATGATAGTGAACCTAGTCTTCTAGACGTTTTTCTTGTATCAAATGCCGCATTAGTATTAAAATTTGAACAGATAACATTTTTGTCTGACCACGATCTAATCTTCTGCACATTTAATATTAATTTTGATAAAAGTACTTCACCGGTTTGTTTTTCTTTCCCTGATTTCAAGTCAATTAATGTGAGTGCTCTAACCTCTGAGTTGTCTAACGTGTGTTGGAACGATTGTTGGTTCGTTCATTCAGTTGATGAGAAGTTAGGTTTACTTATGGCTAAAGTTGACTTTGTTTTTAGGCGTCATGTTCCCTTTCGAACAGTTGTTGCTTCTAACTCTAAAACTCCGTGGCTTACTCAACGTGTATTGTGTGCGATCAAGAAAAGAAATAAGCTTAAATCTAAATGGAAAATAAATCGCACTGATGCTAACTGGGATGAATTTAGGAGGGCGAGGAATGAAGCTACAAGTTTGCTTAGACAAGAAAAACGTAATTTTTTCTGTTCTAAATTAAATGTTAATTTAACTGCTAGACAGTTATGGCAAAATATTAGAAGATATAGGGTCTATAACAAAGACACAAAATCATGCGAATTGGACCCTGATATTCTAAATGACTTTTTCCTTAACACTGTAAACCTCATTGATTCTGAACCTGCTTTATCCTCACCGTTGCCTGACCTACCTGAAAATTCAACTGATAGCCCCTTTCAATTCTGTGCTGTTAGTGAAGATAAAGTAGCCGCGTGTGTTAATTGTATTAGCTCTAATGCAGTAGGAGTAGATGGTATACCGATAAGGTTTATAAAAATTATTTTGCCTTTTATTTTGTCCCCTTTAACACACATAATTAATCACTGTTTTACTTGTTCCAGATTCCCTATCTTGTGGAAAATAGCAACAGTTATACCGATTGCTAAGTCATCTTCTGCTTCTGTATCCAATGATTTTAGGCCTATAAGCATTTTGCCTGCCTTAGGTAAGGTATGTGAGAGAATTATGTCTGACCTGATAACAGATTATCTCAATACCTACTCTCTTTTATCTCCTCTGCAATCCGGATTTCGTACTGGCCACAGTTGTCAAACTGCTGTGATGAAAATTACTGATGATATTCGGATCCAATACGACCAGGACCTTGTTCCTATTCTTTGCCTCTTGGATTTCTCTAAAGCCTTTAATTCAGTCAATCATAGGTTACTTTGTAGAAAGTTAAAATTACTTTTTAATTTTTCTGATAGTGCTGTTAAACTTGTGGCCAATTTTCTTAATGAAAGATTGCAGCAAGTGAAAATTGGTAATGCTTTCTCTTCTCTTAAGGTTATAAAATTAGGTGTTCCTCAGGGCTCCATTCTAGGTCCACTGTTATTCTCAATGTTTATTAATGACATTTTTTTAGTGTGTGAACACTCAACTGTTCACGCCTATGCTGATGATCTTCAGCTCTATCTTTCGCGACCTGTTGGACTTATAGAGGATCTTATTTTTAGAATGAATGCTGACTTGTCTTCTCTAAGCTTATGGGCTCATGACATCTTTCTTCTTATAAATCCAAACAAATCTAAGGTGCTTCCAATTGCGAGGAATGATGAAAGCTTGGTAGGAATTCCACCCTTGTTCATTGGGTCCGTCCAATTAGAGTTTGTGAGCAAAGCAAAAAACTTAGGATTTGTACTTAACTCTAAACTAACCTGTACTGACCATGTTAATAATATTGTTGGTAAAATTTACGCTACTTTGCGGTACTTAAGAACCTCTAGAAACTTTATTCCTACCGAAACCAAACGCAGACTAGTCGTTCAATTAATAGTTCCTCTAATTACATACTTCGATGCTATTTACTGCAAACTGGACTCTCAGTCACAGCATAAGCTTGTTGTTGCCTTTAACAATGCGGCCAGATATGTGTATGGTGTACGATAGTTTGACCATATTAGCGAAAGGAGTAAAAGCATCTTAGGGGTCAGTTTAATGAAGTACCTCGACATCAGGAATCTTATTTTCTTATTCAAACTAATTTATATTCAAGCTCCTGATTACCTGTTTAAAAAGCTTAGTTTTTGTCACTCCACTAGATCACTTCATTTGATTGTCCCTAGATGCAACTACCTTAATACTAGCCGCTTCTTTTTCATTAGCACTATTAGGCTTTGGAACTCTTTGCCTATTAATATTAAAAGAATTAGATTGATGTGCAACTTCAAACATGCTATTTATTCTTATTTTTCCAACTCCTTAAGATTTATTTTTTTTTTTTTTTTTTTCTTCCCATTCTATTTTCTTTTATATCTTTGATCTTTTTCTATCTAATTTTTAACTATTTCTCTTTTTTAATTTTGTTAATTTTTTTTCATAGTTATTATTTATATTTTCAAGTATTTCATATTTTAAGATTATTAATCATATGTAATTCTTAAACTAAAACTTTTGTCTAGTATATATACTTTGATGTACTATAAAAGGCTAAGCCTTATTGTACTTTGAATTTTTTAAATAAATAATAATAATAATAATAATAACCAGAGTCACTGGAAAAGGCAATAAATATACTTTTGGAGGCTGGGTATGCCTATGGGAACGGAAAAACTCAACCTCAAGATAAAACTTCAAAGGTAGAGAATTCGGGACAGGCTCGAAGTAATTATCGTGCCAACGGTGGCAATAAATATAATAAGAATAACTCCTACCAATCAGGTAGATACAATAGAAATTATAATAACCAACAGGAAAATCAGAATTCTGCGCATAGAAATAATGATCACCCAGGGACAAGTAGGGCAAATGATAGGCCAGAACCAATGGATGTCAATACACATGAATCCAGCGGGGAAAAGTTTGAAAAAGCTGGAAATTTTCCCGAAATAGCCTCACACGAAACTTACCCTATATAACGGTTAAGTCTAAAACTAAAGACTTAAGATTTATAATCGATACGGGTGCAACCCATTCTATTATAAATCCTGGTATTTGCGATCCCAAGTGGATGGTACCAACCGAAAGCGTAAACATTAAAACGTTACAAAATAACGTTAATATTAAAGAAAAGGTACAGATACCTTTGTTTGCGGAATTGGGGGGACCATTGCCACAAGATCAAGGAGTTGTTTTCTATGTTTGCAAATTTCACGATCAGTATCATGGACTAATAGGTAACAACATATTGAGACTTATTAAAGCCAAGATTGATTATGGAAATGATAGTTTACATATTGGGGAATTGGTAACTCCAATAAAGTTTCAAATCACAGATGAGCGATATCACTATTTCACTGAGAAGGGGTACTATGAGGTAAATATACCTGTAGATCAAAAGGATGGTCTGGTGCACATTCCCAATAAAATAACGGAAAATAAAAAATTTGAAATTATTGAGGGAGTTCATGAGGTAGTGAATAATTTAGCAACAAACGTTGTTGTTAAATCAAATGTTGACGAGGAACAGCAAATACAATTCAAGTTAAAGAATATAACGCAGGTCACGAATGAAAATTTTTACATTTCAGAAAGCTATGGGGATCAGGTACAAAATTCTGTCTTAGGAAAAATTAGAAAAACTCATTTAAACAAGGAAGAAGAGGGTAAATTAATACCTATTATCAAAAGATTTAGTAAAATATTTTATGATGAAAAATCGGACTTAACATTCACTAATGCAATAAAGCATGAAATTCGTACGATCGAACATGCACCGATTGCTGTGAAGAATTACCGATATCCGTACATTCATAAGAATGAAGTACAAAAACAAATTCGGGAGATGCTTGACAGTGGTATCATACGTCCAAGTAAGTCACCCTATTCAGCACCAGTCTGGGTCGTATCAAAAAAAATTGGATGCTAGCGGGCAATGCAAATGGAGACTTGTAATAGATTATCGCAAGCTAAATGAAGTCACTATAGATGACAAATACCCTATTCCAAATATGGATGAAATCCTGGAAAAATTAGGAAGGTGCCAATATTTCACCACTTTAGATCTCGCTAAAGGGTTTCATCAGATAGAAATTGCCAAAAATGACATACCAAAAACTGCGTTTAGTGTTGAAAACGGACACTACTAGTTTTTGAGAATGCCATTTGGGTTGAAGACAGCCCCGGCAACGTTTCAACGATTGATGAATAATATTTTATCTGATTATATTAACAAGATATGCTTAATGTATCTTGATGACATAATAATATTTTCAACATCTCTGCAGGAGCATGTGGAGTCACTGACGAAAATTTTACAAAGGCTTAAGGATGTGAATCTGAAGGTTCAGATAGACAAATCTGAATTTATGAAACATGAAACTGAATTTCTTGGGCATATAGTCACAGGGGATGGTATAAAACCTAATCCTGAAAAAGTCAGTAGTGTACAAAAATTTCCTTTACCAAAAACTCCTAAAGAGATAAAGCAATTTATAGGCCTAACAGGGTACTATAGAAAATTCATCAGGGACTATTCTAAAATTGCAAAGCCAATGACCAAGTATTTAAAGCAGGGTGCTAAAGTTAATGTGAACGATCAAGAGTATATTGATAGTTTCAAGACGTTAAAACAACTCTTAACAAATGACCCAATACTAAAATATCCAGATTTTAAAAAACAATTCGTATTACAAACGGATGCTAGTAACGTCGCTCTAGGAGCAATATTGTCACAAGAAGGACACCCTTTGTGCTATGCAAGCAGAACGTTAAATAATCATGAGCAAAATTATAGCACAATTGAAAAAGAATTATTAGCCATAGTTTGGGCAACACAGTATTTTCGCCCTTACCTTTTTGGACGCAAATTTCTAATAGAAACGGATCATAGGCCGTTGACTTGGTTATTTAACATAAAGGAACCAAACTCGAAATTGGTAAGATGGAGACTCAAAATCTCTGAATTTGATTATGAAATCAAGTACAGAAAAGGAGTTAAAAATGGCAATGCAGACGCCCTATCACGCGTAATAATAAACCACAACGAAATTGAGGATTCATACATAAAACAGGTTACTAATCCATTGAATTTCTATAAAAGACAAGTAATCATAAAAAAGGTAAACTCTGGATCCTTAAAGATTAAAAGAATTACAATTTTTAAGTCCAACAGACAAATGGTTTTGACGCAAATTCTTGATAAACCAACTGTAAAAACACTAATACAAAGTCATTTTGAGCAAAACAAAATCACTGCGATTTATATCGAGGATGAATCATTCTATAAAACATTTCTTGAAACAGTTAATGCAGACTTCAAGGATAAATATCAAATAGTTCGATGTAAAAAATTATTAACTGATATTACAGATGAAAACAAACTAGCTGATGTAATAAAAGAGGAACATTTAAGAAATAATCATCGGGGAATAAATGAAAATTTTCTCGAACTTAAGGAAAAACTTTATCATCCTAATTTGAGGGACAGAATAACTAAGTACATTAACAATTGCGAAATATGTAGCCAAGAAAAGTATGAAAGGAATCCAATAAAACAAAAATTTCAAATAACAGAAACCCCAGAAGAACCTAGAGAAATAGTACACATGGATGTTTTTTATACTTTGAATAAAACATTGTTCTTGACTATCATTGACAAATTTTCAAAACATGCTCAAGCAATAAAAATTACAGCTAGATCATGGACAGAGTTTAAGAAAGCGGTGATGCAGTATCTTAGCAATGTAGGGCGAATTAAAAAAGTTTTGGTTGACAATGAACTAGGATTCAAAGCCATCCCACTACAGGAATTCCTTAAGGAAAATAATATCGAAATACATTTTACATCCAGTGGAAACCACACCTCAAATTCAGATGTAGAACGTTTACACAACACAATAAATGAACACATAAGGTTGTTGAAACACGATCCAAACCGGGATATGGAAACTATAGAGGAAAAAATGTACAGAATTATTAATTATTATAATAACACAATACACTCTACGACGGGACGAAAACCGGTGGACTTCATAAACGGATCCATAAAACAAGATGAATATCACATGATTAGAGAAAACATTATAAAAAAGAAAGAAACTATAATTAATAAATTAAATCAAAATCGAGAAGATGTAGATGTAAGGACAGGACCTGTATTACTAAAACAAGTTAGAGGAGGAAAAAATTATTCACGATTTAAAAAAATAATTGCGCAGCCTCTTGATGAGAACCACATAACAACGAGAAATGGACAAAAATACTACAAATCACACATCAAACGAAAACGAAAACACGAAACTAATGCCAATTAATTGCTTTCTTTTTGACAGGAAAATGAAGCCCATGTTACAAATTATTTTATGGAGAGTTATTCCAGTAATAACAATCGCACAGTACATCGACGTACAAAATATCAACGAAAATAATGGATATATTAGCATAAAAACTGGTCAAATACAGATAATAAAGGACTTCCTTAAAATTATGCACGTCATAAACTTCACTGAGTTCGAGATTAACAGAAACAACATTGCTGGTAATATACAAATAATAAGAAATCAAGTAAGAAAGAATGATGTAGCTTATGCAACCCTACTAAATAATTTTAATCTACTTGAAACAAAGATAAACGGACTTAAACCACATTTAAGAACAAAAAGGGGACTAATGAACATTATAGGGCAAGGTCTCAAAATAGTAGCGGTAACCATGGATAGTGAGGATGAAATACTTATTAAAGCAAAGTTAGATAATTTGTCTAAAGAAAATTCTCAATTAATTGTAGAATCAAACAAACAAATAATAATTAATTCGCAGTTATCAGACCAAATCCAAAATATTACAACTCACGTAAACAAGCAACAGGAATCTATTAGACAGTTGCTCACAGAAAAATCAGAGCGATTACAAAATGATTTAGATATATTCAGGCACATATACCAAATTAACTATGATATTACCCTACTACGAAATCATATTGATGATATAGAACAGATAATTTTGACTAGTAGATTAAATATTTTATCCAGGAATATATTGACAAATACAGAATTAGAACTAGTATCACAGATAGAAGCTCTAAAAGATATAAAAATAACAGTGGCATATTATGGCAATTTAATTACAATAATAGTCATGGTACCGAACTACTCAGCAAAGAAATTCTCGAATATTATAATTGAACCAATTTCAAATTTAAACAACAAATCAATCTTGCTAAAGGAAAGTTTATTTATCATAGATGAGGAAAAGACTTTATATAACAATAATGTAAAAAATAATCTAAAAGTAAATTTGAAAACTGTACAAGATGATTGTGTCAGTCAAATAATTAAATCAAAAGAAGCAAACTGTGAAATGGTGGTAGATACAGTAGAAAATATTAAAGAAATATCGGATGGACTGATTATTATAAAAAATTTCAATGAAAGGAAACTAATTCAAAATTGTAATAATAATAACATAAAATTATACAAAAATAGTTTAATTAAATTTGGAAATTGTGAAGTAACAATAGGAAATGCAACTTTTCGTAACAAATTTATTAAAGTTACAGAAAATAATATTTTACCATATACAGTTATACAAATTAAGGAAAAGAGCAAAGAAACTGAAAATAATTTACATGATTTACGCATTAATACATTTGAAAATACTAGAGAATTTATTAAAAAGACGTTAACTCAAAATTTACTTAAGACTTCAATTGTAAATTTTCCGGGCATTTTCATAAACATTGCAATACTTGCGTTAATTTTTGTCTTCTTTAAATTCCGACGTAACAAAACTTACATGATTGAATCGAAATCTTCGTCGGAGCCTCAGACTAACGGTGGGCGAGTTATAGAATCCGCCCCTGTACAAAAGACCGCTCCAATATACATCATTTAAGTTCAAGACATTGTTGCAGTTCAGCACTTACCAAACTTTTCCATAGTTTACAAAACTTGCAACTATGTCGAAATATAATTAAATTCACCCACTTAAAATATTTTAAAACATTGTTGCACTTTATTGCATTTCATATTTTAGTCAAAACAAAATCTTGCAACAATGTCGCAATGCAATTAATAAACAATTAAATTCACCCACTTCAAGAAATAACAACGTTGTTGCATTTTATTGCATTTCGTAAGCGGAAGACTGCAACAATGTAGATCACTAGTTTAAATATTGCGTCAACGCAAAAACCAAACAAAAACACACAGAACGAAATGCTTTCGCTAAAGCTGCTTGTTTTTGTTGGCTCTCTTTGTTCTTTCTTTCAGTTACTTTCTCAGGGTAAATTTAAGCCATTCTCGAATAATACGTACATGTGTATGTGAAACATGTACGCATTCTTATTCTCTTTCTCCGAGTAAATTTAAGTTATAAATAACACATTTCTCAAATAATACGTACATGTGTATGTAAAGCATGTACGCATTCTTACTCTCTTTCTCTGAGTAAATTACACATACTTACTTTTTAAGCCACAAGAATTCCACGCATGTGTAAGTGAAACATGTGTGCATTTCTCCATATTCTTAAGTCATGGGAAAATACGTACATGTGAATAAGAAACATGTACGCATTTTCGCTGAGTATGCTTTTCTTTAGCTTTAAGAATTATATTCGTACATGTGTATGTAAAACATGTACGCACTCTTTTAGCATAAGAAATTAGTATATAAGAATCAAATTTTTGTAAGAAAGTTATCAATAAAGTTCTGAAAGTTAAAACGCGAAGTTTATTCGATCAACAAAACTGCTAAACCAACCAACATCTGCGTTAAAGTTATATTTAATTTTCAATATTAAAAAAGAAGTTTCTTTACTGGCGCCCAACTAGAGGACTAGAACTAGAGGAGAAGCAATTGTCATCAGAATTATCAACAGACACACAACGGTGGAGTTATTAAAAAAATAATCATCGAAATTTTCAACGGTGGAGTTAAATGTAAGCCTATTTTAATTTAGGAATTACAAATACATTACAAAAAAAATAAAGATACAAAATTTTTAGTGCCTTAGTATATAAAAAATACCTGTAAAACCGTGAGTGAAATAAAATCAGTGCATCCGAAGAATATTAGTGAAATCGGAATTTATAGAACTATTTAGAAAACGTCTTATGAGAAAAATTCAGGCTAGGTTTGACAGTTTGAGAGCAACCTGCACGAATACGAAGCTAGGCTTAACAGTTTAAGACACAACCTACACGAACACGCAGTGACTTCTAATATGGCTGTAACCATTACCGCGGAACAGCTGGCTGAACTAACCGAGCGAATCACTGCCCAGGTTCAGGCCAATTTAGCACCTCCGGCTGTATCAGTTAGAGTCGCGGCCCAATTTACGCCAACAGAGGATGGCATTCCCTCGTTGATCAAAGCACTGCCGGAATTCAGTGGGGATTCAGGCCAGTATGCAACGTGGAGGGCTGAAGCCTGTGATGCGTTGAGGACATTCTCAGGGGCAAATACAATAAACGGGCAAAACAAATATTTTGAGGCATTAGGCCTACTGCGAAGCAAAATCACTGGTCAGGCGAAAGCTATGCTTGCCAGTTACGGTACAATGCTAAATTTTGACGAAATCTTAGAAAGGCTGGACTTTACATATCAGGATAAACGATCTAAACGGACATTGCAGCGAGAGTTGGAAGGACTGAAACAGGGAAATTCATCTCCTAGGGAATTTTTTGATAGGGTGAATGTAACGTTGACATTAATTATAAACAAAAATATAATGACATACGGCACGGACTCCAGGACAACAAAGGAGTTAAATGATGAGGCAAGGTATGATGCGTTGAAGGTCTTTGTTAATGGTCTTCATCCATCGTTAAGTAACGTGGTCTACTCTTTAGGCCCGACAAGTCTCCCAGCCGCCATAGTCCTAGCTGAAGAAGCAATGATGGAGAAACCCCATCTAGCCTATAAACAATCAGATAACCGTAAGCACTTCAAACGAAACCAAGGACAGGGTTACAAACATGAAGACTACCATCAGTCATTTAGATATAATCAGGGCCCAAGTAATAATTATGTAAGCAATCGACAGCTTAATCAGCGACCAAATAATAATTCTAACGTAGGCAATCAGAGGCCAATTAATAATTATGTAAACAATCGGCAATATTATCAGCGACCCAATAATAATAATTTCGTAGGCCAAATTAGGGATAATCAAAACCCACCAGTACCTATGGACATTGATTCCGGGGTAACTAGGTACAGGGAGAACACTAATTATCGAAATAACCAACCAAATTCGGGAAATTGGCAAGGTAATAGACAGCCGCGGGTAAATAATTTAAATGAAGGGAATGATTTTTTAGATCAAAGCCAGGGCTCCCGTACATCTACCGGGTAGACCAAGAAACCAAAAAACCATTAAAGATTTTGATAGATACTGGTGCTACACATTATGTAAAACCAGGACTATTAAACAACCCTATAAAATTAAAAGTCAAGTTAATTCGGTCCATGGAAATAGTGTCATAGACACTTATCAATTGGCAAATATATTTAATATTGAGATAAAGTTACTAGAGTTATCGCAATTAAAAGACTATGACATGATCATAGGTATGCGAAAAAAGTGGCATCACTGAAGCGTGCAAGTTGTCAAATTTTAACAAGTAAAAAAAATTTTTGAGAAATTTTTATATTTTAAATTAAACAATAGTTAGAGCGGCAGTAAAAGTAAATTTCCTAAAAGAGCGTTAAATTCTGCATCGAAGGGAAGTCAAGTACAACTGAGTTCCTGATTGGCCTTTCTAATTGGACTGTTTTTCAATCTGTATCGGCGTTTTGCTTGGAAAAGTGATTTTTGGCGCATATCTGTCTGAGTGAGTTGAGCAACAATAATAAAACTGAGACTCCGGAGGGTAGCTGTCATCTTTGCATTTGCTTTGTTCGCTCTGACGAATAAACAGATTTTGTTTTTGCGTACTGTACTTTCTCCAGCTAAACTGTGCGTACTGTACTTAATGCAGTGAAATTTTAGTGAAGCCTGCAACTATACAACGAAAACTTATAATTTCTTTTTTCAATATCGTTTGCGCTTATTAAACGACTTTCAGTAAATGAGTTCTCCTGCAGCTACGCTATTAAGAGACACGATATCTCGCCGCAGATACCAGCTTGGGAAGCCTGATAGGGGAACTAAAACGTTTGGGCAGCAGTGTGAGGAATTTGATAATTTTAATAAAATATCTGTGCAGCAGTGTGAGGACAACACGATTAAAGTATCTAATGTACAGGGTGAGGATGACATTAATCAAAAATTTCTGGATCATTTGTGTTCTATGGAAGAGAGGTTAAGGTCCCATACTAATGAGTGCTTTGAAAAGTTGTCAACTGAACTAACTGCCCTTGAAACTAAGGTGACTGCTAAAATAAAAAGGGAATTAAAAGAGATCAAAAATAATTATAAAGAACTCAACGATAAAATTCAGGCTATTGAAGTTGAGTTGGTTGAACTGCGTAAAGTCAAAACCGATTTCGCTGAGTTTAAGAGAAAAGGTTTGAGAGACGAACTAGCTGCTGATGCAGTTTTATTTGGTGTTCCGTATGCTGAGGGTGAAGTTTTAAAAAACATTTTTGCTGAAATTTGTAGTCAGATTGAAGTTACACCGCCGCAAATTCGTAATATTTTTCGCACGAAAAAACAAACGGGTGAAAATAAATTTAACTCAGCAGTCATAGTCAAATTCTCCTCAAGGTTTGAGAGAAATTCTGTCCTTGGTGCTTTTGGCAAATATAGACGCACTATAAGGAAAGAATTAGTTTTTGGTAGTAGCACTGTTTTCATCAGTGAAAGTTTAACCATTGAAGCAAGAAAAATACTTCAAGCGGCTGTGAAGCTTAAAAAACAGGCTAAACTTTCTAGTGTGTATACATTTCGTGGTGTAGTTCACATTAAAAGACAGGGTAGCACCACTGCAATAGCTATTCAAAGCATGGATGATTTAAACTTTTTTGACTGCTCTCCTGTTGAATCTGTGACTGCTGAGTCTTAATTACTTAATTTAGTATTGTTTATTTAAGTTTCAATTTTTATGTGTATTTTGTAAAAATGTCTGGAATTTTTGATTTTTATTATTTACATTCTTTTCTGCCGGTACAAGAAACTGCTTATTTTTGTCGTATGTTTGATTTATAGCCCTAGATTCTGTTACTAATGGCGTTGTATGGAACCAGAAAATTTTAATTAATGTGTTATGTAAACAATACTTTGGCCTTAAAGTGGTACATTTTAACGCCAGGAGCCTTAACGTATCTAAATTGGATTATGTCAGGTACATATTTGAAAGCTCTGCTATTGAAGTTATTTGTATCTCTGAGACGTGGTTTGATAGTGAAGTTAGTGATAGTTACTTTCAAATACCAAACTACAAGCTTTTTAGGAATGACAGGAGTTCTAGGAAAGGAGGAGGGGTAGCGATATATTATAAATCTGATATTAATGCTACAGTTGTCAGTAAGTCAAGTGATGATGTGATAGAGTATTTAAATGTTGAATTTTATGACAACAATAATAAGGTGCTGGTATCATGTGTGTACAATCCTAGTAGGGCAAATAATCTTGAGTCTTTCTTCTCTGAAATAAATTCACGAGGCATTGATTATGGGCATTACTTGATATGTGGTGACTTTAACGTCAACCTTTTAGATGATGACAATGTCACTGACAGGTTTTATGATCAGGTTTACTCCAATGGACTATCCGTTGTAAATACTGCTATGCCAACTAGATTTGGAAAGAATGCAAATGCTAGTTTGCTAGATCTTTTTATCATATCTGATAACACACCTTTACTGGCTTTTGATCAAATCAGCTTCATCTCTGATCATGATTTAATATTCTGTGCTCTAAATATTGATTTGTGTCCTAAAGATGAAATTGTAACGATATCATACCGTGACTTTGGCGCTCTAAATTCTGATATGTTATTTAATGATTTAATTCAGACCAACTGGAATGAATGCTGGCTCTTCAGCTCTGTAGATGAGAAATTGAAGACGTTTAACAACAATTTCCATAGACTTATGGATACGCATGTTCCTGTCAAGACAGTTCTTATTAAGAAAAATTCTTCTCCGTGGTTTACTTCTCATGTCAAGCTGCAGCTCAAAAAGAAATATAAATTATATTCAAAGTGGAAAAAGTCGCCATCTAATGAAAACTGGGAACTATACAAACAGGCTCGAAACAGATCTGTGGGTATTATACGGCAATCTAAAAAAGATTATTTTTGCTCAAAGCTTAACAATGGTCTTTCCTCTAAGCAATTATGGAAGAATATTAAACAGTTAGGTGTTATTAGTAGCGTTAAGTCGGAGTGTAACATTGATCCTAACCTAATGAATGATTTCTTCATACTTAATAATACCGCAGTTCCCGGGGACAGCTATGAACCAAATTTAAGTATTTCTGATTCATTTCTGAAATCTTTTGAGTTTCGCACTGTTGATGATTTTGAAGTTTATAGAAGTGTCATGAGAATTAAATCGAATGCTCTGGGTGAAGACAAAATTTCTATAAAGTTTCTTAAAATAATTCTTCCGTATGTTCTGGGTCCTCTCACACATATAATTAATCACTGTGTTACAACTTCCTGTTTTCCAAGAATTTGGAAAGTTGCTATAGTCCTACCGCTTCCTAAAAAACCAGGTGCTACTGAACCTAATGACTATCGTCCTATTAGCATGCTGTCTACCTTATCAAAGGTCTGTGAGGTATTAATGCACGAGCAAATTACTGAACATTTGAATAAATATCAACTGCTGTCACCACTGCAGTCGGGTTTCCGTGCTGGACATAGTTGTGCAACTGCTATGTTGAAAGTTATGGATGATATATATACTGCGTATGACCTGGATCAGATTACGCTTTTATGCCTCTTAGACTTTTCCAAGGCTTTTGATAGTGTTAACCATCAAATTCTGTGCAAAAAACTAAAATCTTTCTTTGGTTTTTGCGATAGTTCAGTGCAATTTGTGAAGAGTTATCTTCATGATAGATTACAAAGAGTTAAAGTTGGTGAAAACTTTTCCGAATACAAGCTATGCAGTACAGGTGTGCCACAGGGCTCAGTTTTAGGGCCTCTATTGTTTAGTATGTTCATTAACGATATTTTTTTGATATTAACCAGTGTTAAGTTGCATGCTTATGCTGACGATATTCAAATGTATTTGTCTCGGCGTATTGGCCTTGTTGATGATCTAGCTTGTAGACTTAATGAAGATCTGTGTAGTGTTTTTCATTGGGCTAATTGCAATAAGCTGTGTTTGACTCCCAACAAGTCTTATGTATTACCCATTTCACGAGGTCGACTTGAAATTGGTAGTATGCCAACTATTTTCATTGGAGATATGCCGCTGAAATTTGTTAATAAAGCAACCTGTCTTGGTTTCCATCTCAATACTGCTTTGACTTGTGTTGACCATATAAATCATGTGATAAGCAAGATTTACATGACTTTGCGGTATTTAAGGATGTCTGCTGAATACACACCAGTTGAAATTAAGCGTAGATTAGTTGTACAATTAATAATTCCATACATAAATTATTTTGAAGTTGTGTACAGTAAATTGGACTCTAGATCCTTACATAAGCTGCAAGTTGCTTTTAATAACGCTACACGCTATGTGTATGGCTTACGTAGGTTTGATCATGTCTCGGCTAGGAGTAGGATGATTTTAGGATGTTCCATCGAAAACTATATCATGGCAAGAAATTGTATGTTCCTGCATAAATTAATTTACACACGAAGTCCGTCATATCTTTTCGACAAATTACGTTTCAGTATATCCAATAGATGCAACAACTTAATTATTCCAAAATTTACATACCTTAATTCCACTCGAAAATTCTTCATCAACGCCATTAGAATCTGGAATTCACTAAATAGTGATTTAAAAAGTATTTCGAACTTTGGCAAATTTAAGCAGTTAATCTTTCATCATTTTTCGCGTTAAAATCTTGTTTTAAGTAAATTCAGAATTTTAATATTTTATTTTTTAATATCCAGACATTTATAGATTGTAGTATTATTATTTATTCGTATAAGTTATTATGTTTCTTATTATGTAACTGGCTGTGTTACCTCTAGTATGTAAGACCTAATTGTTTGTTAGTTTTTACGTAAATAGTATGATTATGAACTGAAAATGTATTGACCTTATCTTATTGTACGTTAAAAGAATTGATTTCTTATTGTACTAATGACAAAAATAGATTTATGTACAAATCTGTTAACCCACCGAAATGGTTGTGAAAAATTAAAATTTGATAGGACTTGTTCTCTAAATAACCTCATAGTAGGTAAAAATATCGAAGAAGACATTAAAATTAAACTTGGGGAATTGATTGAAAAGTATCAAGGTATTTTTATTCATGGAAAAACCAAAGAGGTCTTACCGTATAACTTACTTACTTACTTGGGTGGCCATAACAACCCGTTACCGGGTTACGGCCGACCTCAAAAGCTCTCTCCAGGCGCCTCTGCTTTGCGCACGCCTTCTCCAATCATTCACACCAAGCGTGGATAGGGTTTCCTCGGCTTGGTCTTCCCATCGGAGGCATGGTCTTCCTCTTCGTCGTCGCCCAGCGGCTTCCGCATCAAACACCTTTTTCGCCGGAGCTTCTTCGTCCATACGCACAACATGTCCCAACCAGCGCAGACGTTGAATAGTGATGCGCTTGACTATGTCAATGTCAGCGTAGAGCTCGTACAGTTCGTGGTTCATTCGAATACGGTAGTCGTCGCCGACGTGAACAGGACCGAAGATTTTGCGAAGAATTTTTCTCTCAAACACCCCAAGCGTGGCTGCATCAGTCTGCGACACAACCCATGCTTCTGCGCCGTAAAGTAGCACGGGTAAGATGAGCGTCTTGTAGAGTGTCAGTTTTGTCGGGCGAGAGAGGTCTCTACTACTCAATTGCTTACTGAGACCATAGTAACACCTATTAGCAAGAGTTAGTCTTCGCTTTATCTCCAGGCTGACATCGTTTTGAGTGTTCACGGCGGTGCCAAGATAGGTGAATTCCTTGACAACTTCGAAAGTATAGTTGTTCGCAGTAACAAAGGATCCAATACGCCGCGTCTCCCTGTTTGTGGACAGCATATACTTTGTTTTGCCCTTACCGTATAACACGAATATTAAATGTTCAATCGTTACCACCACTGAAACACCAGTGTGGTCAAAACAGTATCCGATCCCATTCAGTTCAATGGAATTTGTCAACAAAGATGTTGAGTCACTAATAAAAAATAATATAATCCGACGGTCATTCAGTCCATATAATTCTCCCGTTATGGTTGTACCCAAATCGAAAGGCTTGGATGAAAATGGCAAACCAAAGCAAAGAATGGTTGTCGATTATAGAAAATTAAATACTTTCACTATTGCGGACCGGTACCCGATTCCGGATTCCTCAGTAATACTCTCAAATTTGGGGAAGTCGAGATACTTCTCTACGCTGGATTTGCAAAGCGGATTTCATCAGATCCTTATAGAGGAAAAAGACATCCCAAAAACTGCATTCAGTGTGAATAATGGAAAATACGAATTCCTTCGTATGCAATTTGGTCTTAAAAATGCACCTAGTGTCTTTCAAAGGGCCATGGACGATGTGTTAAGGTCGTGTATTCAGGAGAGATTTTGTCACGTTTACATCGATGACATTATCATTTTTTCGGAAACGAAAGAAGATCACTTGAAACACATAGAAATCGTTCTGAAAGCTTTAGCAAAGGCCAACATGAAAGTGTCTAACGAAAAGAGCAAATATTTTTGTCAGGAGGTCGAATTTTTGGGCTACTTGGTGGGATATAATTCCCTAAAAGTTGACCCGGAAAAGATAAAATCAATTCAAGAATACCCTTTGCCCCAAACTTTGAAACAATTAAGATATTTTTTGGGTTTAGCGGGGTATTACAGAAAATTTATCAAAAATTACTCACATATAACTAAGCCAATGACCGAATACTTAAAGGGCGAAAATGGGAGAACGTCCCAACATAAATCTAAAAATGTAAAGATAACTTTTAATGAGAAGGCAAAAGAGGCATTTGAGTCGATCAAGGACCTTTTAAAAGAAACTATATCTTTGTCACAACCAGACTACTCTAAGAATTTCGAACTGACTACCGATGCAAGTAACAGCGCCATAGGTGCGGTGCTTAGTCAGGGAGGTAAACCTATAACATTTATATCGAGAACATTGTCCGCAACCGAGAGAAATTACGCGACGAATGAGCGTGAAATGCTTGCGATTGTTTGGGCATTTAAAAAATTAAATAACTATTTGCAAAACATTCAAGTGGTCAAGATTTACACAGATCACCAACCCCTTACTTTCGCTATTAACGATCCTATATAGATCAGTTTACTCCGGAAATAATATACAAACCGGGAAAAGAAAATGTTGTAGCCGACGCGTTGTCGAGACAGTATATTAATGCTCTTTCAAGCGATGAAACCGTTTCATCAAAAATAAGTACGGCTCACACAGCAGATAGTTCCCCAGAATTAGAAAAAATTAAGAAACTAAATAGACCTTTAAATGCATTCAAAAATCAATTCGTTATAGAAGAACATGACACAATTAATGACACTCAAACTATTGAGACTTTTCCCACCTATTGGAGGTCCATAATAAAATACAACAATACCTGTAGATTATTCCAAGAACTTAAAAAATTAATCAATAGGCCGACAGTAGCAATAAAATGCACAAAGGAAACTCTTTTCAAAATTAAAAACTTATTGCTGAACGCATTTCCGAACACAAAATTTATCCATACGCATGTTTTGGTGGATGACGTGACTTCACCGGACGAACAGCATGTGTTAGCCGAAAGAGCTCATAACAGAGCACATAGACAAGCAAGGGAAGTAGTGCAACAAATAACAGAAACTCATTGGTGGCCTAAGGTTGTGCGTGACGTTGGGAGAATTAACGAAGAGTGTGACATTTGTAAGCTCTCAAAGTATGAGAGACATCCAAAGAAGCAGAAAATTGGAGAGTCTCCAATTCCTCAAGAGGGGGGTGAAGTGTTACACTGTGATATATATTTTACAGATAAAAAAAAATTTGTCGTTATAATTGACGCGTTAACTAAGTTCTTGATAGTGAATCACATTTCCGTGGAATCTGAAATGAGACAAAAAATTTAAGAAGCCATAAATTTATTTTCAAACACTAAAGTAGTTGTGACCGATAACCAGAGTTCAGTAATAGGAAAACCATTTAAACAAACATTGGAAAACCTAGGTGTTCAACATAAACTGACACCCGTGGCCCATTCCACATCAAATGGTCAAGCAGAGAGGGTCAATTCGACAATTGGTGAACTGCTCAGGATCTATAGACTTCAAAAGCCACTAGTAGAAATCGAAATCGCTATGATACATATAGTTCAACAATATAACAATACCATACACTCCACAACGGGTATGAAGCCAATAATGGCATACCACAATTTAGATCAGTACACGAAAACACTAGTTGAGAGGAATACACATGCCTAGAATGGAATGCTTTCTAACATGAACAAGGATAGGGTGGAAAAAAATCCGAACGAAGACGAAATAATATTTACGAAAAATGATAGACGGGGGAAACTAACTCCTCGGTACAAGAAAAGGAAAGTCATAAAAAATAACAGGAATGCAGTTACAGTACAAGACGATAAAACTAAGAAAATACTAATAGTTCACAAAGACCACATTAGAAATTAGTATTCTTATTCCCCTGCTGAAAATGATATTGATTGAATCGAAATTACAAAACAGCTCAGTAAAAGTATCCTTATAAAAGGAGAATCGACATAAAACTAAGAAAATATTAAAAGTGCACAAGGACGACATTGGAAATTAATGTACTTATTCCCTTCCAGAAAATGATATTGATATTGGTGGCTTTGATACCGTTTGTTTCGGCAGAGATAATCGACCTAATCCGGGAGCCGTATGCGCTAATAGGAAATGGGAATGCAGCACTGTACCAAGACTTTAGAGATCTGTTTCATGTTATAAACCTGACTTATTACGAGTCACTTTTGGAAGAATCACGACTATATAAACAAAAAACTCAGGACTACGACGCAGAACTAGAAATATATACTATAGATACATTGCTTCAACAACTACATTGGCATAGGAAATCTAAAAGAGCAATCAACGAGCTAGGTTCAGCCTGGAAGTGGTTGGCTGGAAGTCCAGATCACGCAGATTTCGTATCAATGGAGGAGATAATTAACAAATTCATTGCAAACAACAACCAACAGGTAGTCACAAATTCTCAGTTATTTAAGAACATTAAAGAAATGACCCACAGACTTACGCGATTAGAGAACAGTGACAAGTATAGAAAATTAATTATTCAAAGAAACAAATATGCTGTAAATGATTTACAGAATACCCTTAATGCAATAGCTTTGGCAAGAACAGGAATCTTAAACCCAGGAATTCTCCACTTAAGCGAGATTAGGGATATAACACAGCATTCTCACGAGACCGTATCGATCACTGATCTTATTTCTGTATCTAAATTTAAGATTTTTCAAAATGAAGATATCATTGTTATACAAATTATATACCCCATAATTTTTGCTAGCTGTAAGTTGTATGATGTTAAGGCAATTAGCCAAGAAGATGGTAAATTAGATTTGGAGAATAAAATTGCTAAATGTAATAATGAATATATAAATGTTGAAAAATGTGAAACGGAATTAAGTTCAACCTATTGTAAAATTAATAATGCAACAACATGTTTAACACAATTATTAAATAAAAATGATGCTAATTGTACGAAAATAAAAGAAAAAAATAGACCAATGGAGCTTGTTGTAGATGGTGCCATAATAATAAATGGTTTGCATAATGTAAATGGCATCATGCTTAATGGAACTTATCTAATTACTTTTAACCATAGCATAAATATTGACAATGTAACTTATAGAAATCCCACTAACGATATATTAGAATATATTAAGCACCACCATGAATCTGAATACAAGGTTGTACAATTCAAGGAGACGGATGATGAAGAGTTAAAGTTTACCAATATTGATGCAATTTCTCCCTTTCAACTTGAAATCGAGTCCCATCCGATGTTGTGGACAATTTTTATACTGTGCATAATCGGTTTTTTTAAGCTTCTTAATCATGAAGGGATTCCAAATGTGGAGACAGTGCCGAACTGAAGCTCATAAGTCGGCCCAAGAACAGATTTTTCAAGCGGCCCTATCACAGATGAGTGATATTGTAACTTCGGGACGAAGAACTTAAGACAGGGGGGAGTTAGCGCAACCGCTAAGCGAATCATGCCGACTAAAAAATATATATAATAAAATAAGCAAACTACATTGGTGCTGCTGTTGGCTCAGGTTTCCGACTGTCCATAGTGTCAACATATAGCCTAAGCACAACAACAATAACAACAACTATTTATACGTGGCAATATGTGCTGACTATTTATGCAGAATCAGCATTTCCGCTGAACAACTTATATATAATGTTATGATTAGAGTTTAGAGTTTAAGAATAATTTGAGAATAAAACAGAATTGAATTGAAGCTAAACCAACCAACATCTGCGTTAAAGTTATATTTAATTTTCAATATTAAAAAAGAAGTTTCTTTACTCGCGCAGAGTAATGCTAGTATTTATTTATATATGACCGAACTTTATTTCGAAAACGGCTGCAGCGATTTTGATAAAACTTCGAGATTTCGTTCATATGTGAACAAAATTAATATTGGACTAGGTTTAAAGTTTTTCAAGTTTCTAACAGGGGCGTGGCGCAGCCCTAAATTTTAATTTTTATTTCGTTATAACTCGCAAACCATTCAAGGTATTGCAACGAAATTTGGTAGACGGATGCATATCATAAATATCTTAAATTCTATCAAAAGTGGGAGGAATCGGAACAGTGGGCGTGGCATATTTCAATAATTGAAAACTTTGATTCGATATTACTCGAAAACGGCACTTAGGATTTTCATAAAAATTTTAGAGTTAATACCGCTGAATGAGGTCATTATAACAAGCTACTATACTGGCAAAACTCGTTGAAGGGCGTGGCACAGCCCACAATATTTATAAACGTTATAATAAGAGAACTAACAACGTAATCGTTATTAAAAAGTGGGGGAAACGGCACCTGTGGGCGTGGCACCTTCCATACAAGCGAAAACAGTTAAAAGCTACATTTATTGTTCCATGAGAGTAATATTTTTTTAATTTGGTATAGAGATGTCGGTTACAAAGGACTGTCCCAGAAAAAACTTGCACTTTTATTTTTTAAGATTATACTCTACCTGATAATCTTATAGGTCTAAAAAGACAAAATAATTATTCCTAAAAAGTGACGTTTGATATGATGTATAACACTTGAAGATAGCACTTCTAACGACAAAGATGTCTAGCAAACAAGAAAAAGTCCGCGAACTGATTTTGTCCACATACCTGCAAAATCCAGGTTTAAAATATTCAGCTATAGCAAAAATAGTTGGTGCATCAGAAAGAACTGTCAAAACGGTTATTTCTAATTATAAGAAGGGTCTACCTGTTTCACGAAAAAAGGGTTCAGGCAGAAAACCAGAATTTTCTAACCCAAAGGTAGCGGCGAAGGTCAAGCGCCTTTTTAAGCAGAATCCCAACACCTCAGTGCGAGATATGGCGGATAGAGCAGGTACATCAAAATCTACTGTGCAAAGGATAAAGGAAAAAATTAAGCTGAAGACATATAGAGTTCAAAAAGTACCAGACCGTTCTGATGAAAAACAGTTGGTTGCTCAGATGCGAGCCCGAAAATTGTATGAAAGGTACCTGACTAAATTTGACTGCTGTGTTATGGACGACGAAACTTACGTTAAAGCAGATTTTAAGCACCGAAGAAGGGGAATGTGCCTAGTAAATTCAAAGAAAAAAAAATTTCGAAATTTCCGAAGCAATATATGGTTTGGCAGGCCATATGCACCTGTGGCCTCAGAAGCAGCTTCTTTGTTACGCAAGGCACAATCAATTCCAAAGTTTATATAGACGAGTGCCTCGAAAAACGTCTTCTACCATTTATTCGTGCACATGAGGGTACTGTGATATTCTGGCCAGATTTAGCAACCTCTCATTACTCTAAAGCTACGATGGAATGGTATGCAAGTAAAAAGATCAATTTTGTACCAAAAATAGCAAATCCGCCTAACTGCCCAGAGCTTCGCCCAATTGAAAGATATTGGGCTCTAATGAAAAGAGATCTTCGAAAGAGTGGCAGGACTGCAAAAAATTTTCAAGACTTCAGACTTAAGTGGAAAAGATCGTACCGTACTGTCGATGAAACAACTGTGCAAAATTTAATGAAGGGCCTTAAAAAAAAAGTAAGAAATTTTTATAGAAAAAACAAAATTGTTAATTAGTTTTTAGATATTTATATTCTGAACACTAGCCATTATTAATAATATAATAAAAAAAAACAAAAAAATTGCTGGGTATTTTTTTATAACTAAAAAACAAAGTGCAAGTTTTTTCTGGGACAGTCCTTATAATCTTTGAAACTAAATGGATTTCGATGGGATTGCATCAGTGGGCGTGGCACCTCCCCTACATGCAAAAAATGTTAAGTGTTATATTTAGTGTGCTATGGGCGTAATTTTTTTAAAATTTGGTGTAGAGATGTCGGTTACCATAAGCTTTGAAACTAAATGGATTTCGACGAGATTGCATTTGTGGGCGTAGCACCTCTTATACAAGCAAAAAATGTTTAAGGCTACATTTAGTGTGCTCTTGGAGTCAAATTTTTTAAATTTGGTGTGGAGGTGTCGGTTACGAAATTAAATGAAAATCGACGAGATTGCATCAGTGGGTGTGGCACCTCCCATATAAGCAAAACACTTTAAATGTTATATTTATTGTGCTATCGGAGTAATATTCTTTAAATTTTGTGTAGAGGTGTCGGTTACCATAAGCTTTGAAATTATATGAATTTTGATGGGATTTCATTAGTGGGCGTGGCACCTCCCATACAAACTTATAACGTTGATGCCATATTTAGCAAACTAAAGGAGTGATCCTAATAAAATTTGGTCTCAATATATTCAGCCTCATTCAACCAGTTTTTCAACGTCTTTCAACTGCTTCATTATTTTTCAACCTCTTTCAACTTTTCTCAACGATTTTCTACATTTTTCAAATATTTTCAACGCTTTCAATATTTGATTGACTTTTTCAACCTCATTCAACTTTTTTCGAGCTTTTCAACTTCTTTCAACTGTTTCAACATTTTTCAACCTCTTTCAACTTTTCTCAACATTTCCCAAATTTGTGTGACTTTTTCAACCTCTTTCAACTTTTCTCAATATTTTCCATATTTTTTCGAGTTATTCAACCTTTTCCAACTGTTTCAACATTTTTCAACCTCTTTCAACTTTTTCCAACATTTTCCATACATTTTCGAATTTTTCAACCTTATTCAACTTTTTCCGAACTATTCAAACTCTTTCAACTTTTTCAATATTTTTCAACTTTTTTCAACACGTTCCATATTTTTTGGACCACATTCAAGTTTTTTCGGCTTTTCAACCTCATTCATCTTTTTCCGAGACTTTCAACTTTTTTCGAGCTTTCAATCTCTTTCAACGTTTTCAACATTTTAATATACTATTGAGTTTATCAAACTTTTTCACCTGCTTCAACCTCTCTCAATGTTTTTCAACATTTTTTATATATAATCAACTTCTTTCAAATTTTTTTTAACTTGTTTTTGGCTTTTCATCCATATTCAATATTTTTTAAATATTTCCGACATCTCATTCAATTGCATTACATTTTTTCGACTTTTTAAACCTGAAATCGAAAAACCGAACTTTGGTCGGTCTCCTGGTACTATATATATAATCTGTTATATGCTGACGGTTTAAAATTTTATTTCAAAGTTATTAGCATCAATGATTTGATTGATATTCAATTGGACTTAAATAGACTCAATACTTGGTGCCTTAATAACCGCCTAGCTTTAAATATAAAAAAATACTTTCATGCTACGTTTTCTAAGCTAAATCATGTCACTGAAATGTTCGACCCTGGTGTCTTACTTGATTCTAAATTAACATTTGCTAATCATTTTAACTATATAATACCGAAAGCATATGCCATGTTGCCTTTGTGCGTCGTAAGTAATAGTTCCGATTTTAGGGACCCATATACGTATAAGCTTTATTTGTAGCATTTGTAAGGTCCAGGTTGGAATATGCTGCTTTCATTTGGAACCCTTTTTAGCTATCCATATTAATCGTCTTGAAAGAGTCCAAAAGAAGTTTCTGAAATTTGCTCTTTTTTCGTTAAATTTTACTGAACCTGTCCCTTCGTATAAGTCTCGATGTTTACTTATTGATTTAAAATCACTTGAAAAAAGACGTATCATAAATTCGTTAATGTTTGTCTATGACATCATTTGTGGTAACATTGATTGTTCTAGCTTGTTACGCAATATTAATTTTTTTTGTCCCAATCAGAACTACTCGCCAGAATAGTTATTTTTTATAAAATGTCATAAGGCTAATTATGCATTAATTAGCATTGTTAAATGAAATTCATTTTTGTTGACCCAAGGAAATATTTAAAAAATAATTAATTCTTACCTTTAATTTCTAGTGTTAATTTAAGTTTTGTAAATAATATTATTTTTATATCTAGCCTGTAGAACTTTGTTTCACTTGGCTCAAATAAATAAATATAAGTCAACTTATTAACTGTCGATATGTACGTCGTAGCAAGACTTCAAGTACGTTGACTCGAAGTAACGGCGTACATAAAAACAAAATGCGGTTGCGCTTAACCCAATTTACGTGCAAAAACTTAAATTGTCAAGTGCTGAGTCCAGCATTGTTTGTGTATTAATTTCGGCTAACTCAAAAGCCAGTACAAAAACAATGCTACTAAGTGTAATGAATTGCAACGTCTGCAGTTGTCATTCATATTGCTTGTCCTTGTGCTATATGCAGGTACTTGATCCGTACCGGTGTATGGAAGGGGCAGTAAACTGAGTGACACGGCAGATTTATGAAAGGTGCGATTGGGATGAATAGACAGTTTATTTGCGTTTCTTGTTCTTCCCTCAATTTCCAAATTGGAAAGGGAAATTAGCATATAAAAAGGGGATGATCAGCCAACAAACGGCAGAGAGATTAATTAATACCAAGCAGAATACAAGGTCGCAGCCTTGTGAAGACAGTGGGCCTTTCTGTAAAGAAAAATAATAAATAAAAATACTTTAAAAAGGACAATATCTTTTTCGTTATTTAATTCAACTCTCCGTCCCAAGTCTCTCTTCTCTTTGAGAAAGCACGGAGACTTGCGGACGTAAAATACAACATTTGGTGGCAGCGGTGGGATACCCAAATCCCCTACCACACACATAAAAAAAATGGAAGAAATCCTTACAACAAAAAAAATAATATATAATAGTGAAAATGTTTTAAAAGCGTGTCGAGGCTTAAAACATCGGTGGTGTGAAGTGTTTTTTTTATACATAGTGAAAAGTTTTTAAAGCGTACCGAGGCTTAAAACATCGGTGGTGCAAAGTGTTTTTTAAAAAAAATAGTATATAAAAAGACCAGGGTAACCAGCAAAGGCTCGAAGCCTCCTGGCATCAAATGTTTGCAGGAGACAACGAAGACACCTGGGACTACTCAAAAATATTACAGCAGAAGAGAGAGCAACAACTACTAACATCGTGGGAGCTACCAAGGCCAAACCGAGGTATTACAGAAGAAACTAAGGCGACAACTACTATCCTCGGGGGAGCTACCGTGGTTGCCAAGGCCGAACCCGGTGGTAGTTGCCGTAGTTAAGCCAACGACCAGACAATAATAAAATAAGAAAATTTTTTTTTATACAATAATATACAAACATAAAAACACACACACACATACACAAAACCAAAGAGAGGCCACAAGTATTACTTTATTTTTTCCCCCTTTGAGTTTTTATACAAAATTAATACCCGACAACGCACGGCTAAGGTAAGCCACCAACTAGCTCTCTTACCATTTTTCGATTTGTCTTTTCAACCGGACATCTCTGTTGACACGGACGAACATACTAACCGCAACATGGGACTCATTCGTCACTGTGTCGTCAGACTGTGTAGACGTGTTGTGTAGTAATCTATGAGCGTGATTTTTAGATCTCGTCCTGCTTGTTAACCTTGAAGTGCCGTTGGTGGTGTATTTGGTACGTGAGTAGAGCTATTGCTTTTGTGAGAGATTTGGTGGAAAGTTTACGAGAAATCGTAAACAGACTGCCGTTTTATCACGCGTTTTTGCTAGGCAGTGGATTTGTTATTGTACGAAAGTACGGTAACTTGTTTACGCAAATTTTTTGAGTGGCGTGAGTGTTTTGTTGCTCCTTCGGACGACTAGCAGAAGCTCTTGTCTAGCTTCTGGTTTAAATTGTTTGTGTACCTGCTATCCGCTAGTAGGTTAGTGCATTGGGTACTACGCAGTTTGAAAGGCTCTCTCCTATGAATAGTTGATATTCACTGTGGGAATACAGTTGAGGGGCACTGTAATCTGTACAAGTTCGCGGACGGGAGGTTAAAGAAGAACTGTGGTTTTCAGTTGGTGAGCCACTGTGGTAATCAGTGTTGAGTGGAAGTACCGCAATGCCACCCGGTAGGAAGCAAAGAAGAGGGATTTGCGGCACACTGAATCTGAGGTGGCTGATTCTGACACATCTACTCAGAGCTCAGTCAAAGTGGGTAGAATTAGTAGGAAGGACAGCACGGTGACTGATCCTGCTATTATTGATGGGGATAATGGGGTTAAAAATAGTGTAGTGGGGGAGTGTGCCGACAAGGGGGCTGGGGCTTCTGGCTCTTCTTCTGGGCAGGTGGGTGTGGAGGTGGTTGCTGGAAGTAGTGCTGGGGATGCTGGAGTCGAAACTGGCTCTGCCAAGGTTGGCTCTGGACTGCTTAGCGCTGCTCCAAGTAGCGTTGATGCTGGATATGGGGTGTCAGGGGGCGCTAGATTCGAGGTTCGCTCGATGAAGGCGGTCACTGGTCGCCTCATTAGGGCAGTTTTAAATGGGCGGGTTGACAGTGGTGTTGAGCAAGGGATTATTGGAATTGTGGGGGAGTACGAGGTGATGCTTATGGATCTCATTAGGAAGAATGAGAGGCTGAAGGGGCGTCTGGATGTTTAACAGACGAAGGGTGAAACCGTGCTGCGTGGGTGTACTTCGGCGTCAGCTGCAGTGGGTGTTCGGGTACCCGCTGGTGTCCCTGCGCCTGCTGCGCCCATTCTGAAGATGGAGAAGCCGGTGGAGACCTGGTCCCTAGCGGTCAGGAGTAAGGTGGCTGGCACTTCATCCAAGGAGGTTGCAGAAAAAGTCGTAAAAGAGGTAGGACCGACTTTAGGTGTGCGTGTCCATGGCGTGAAGCCCATCCGCAGCGGCGGTGCGGTCATCTGTACCCATCGGTCACTGAGCTTCGTAAGATTGCGGCGAACACTACGTTTGATAAGGTTGGTTTGAAAGTGTGTGAGGATCGGAAACTGAGCTCCAGGGTGGTCATCCAGAAAGTAGATGTAGACATCACCTCTGAAGTTTTCATGGGTGAACTCAATGAGAAAAACTTGAAGGAAAAGATGACCTTGGAGACCTTCAAGAAAAGTGTGAAGATAGTGGGTCCCCGCCCCGAGGGTTAACCGCTCATATGCGGGTCTTTCCTGATCTACTGGCTAATTCTGCCGTTATCGTCAATGACGTGCATGTTCAATGCATGGTTGTTGACGTAAGTAGGTGAGGCGTTATTCTGTGTGCTGAAGGTCAGCATGGAAAACTGTTCTTGAGCAGTTATATTGTAAGTTCGGAGAACCTTTAGAGCCCTATATAGCGTACATGGATTCAGTGCTACTACTTGCGAGTAGCATTCCACTTATCCATGGCATGGACACGAATGCGGCCTCACCTCTGTGGTTCAGCAAAATACCCCGTTATGTTGGGTATATGAACGACAGTAGGGGACAGCTGCTAAGTGAGTTTTTAGTTACGAGATGTTTGCATCTTGAATGAGCCAAGCGAGATTTTTACGTTTTTGGGCCTAGAGGTGTGAGCGACATTGATGTGACGGTAGCAAATAATACTAGATCTTTTCACCTTGAATGGTGTGTGCTGGGTGAACAGCAAATGAGTGATCACAATCTGATTCAGATTGTGCTTACTCATGATCTAGTAGCGCATGAAAGGTTGGAGCTCAAGGCATGGCGCACTTGTTCTGCAAATTGGGATACGTGGTCAGAGTAAGTAAAATGCATGGCTCTTAGTGTGCCACTTCATACGTTGATGATAACATGGATGAGGAAATCGGTTTGATTGACGGCTGGTTCACTGATTTGACGACACCTTATTTGCGCGATGTCGTAAGACAAATCGCAAGAAAGTAAAGTGGTGGAAACTCGAGCTCATGCTAAAGCCGAGGTTGCTCAGGTTCCTCAGGAAGCGATTCCAGAGGGCCAGGGTGGCAAACGCTGAGCGTCGGGCCGCATACAGTTTGTGCTTGGTTGAATACAAGCGTATGACTGTACTGGTGAAGGAGAGTGAGTGGTGGGTTTTCGTGCACGGGAACCGGAATGATACTTGGGGGTCAAGTGTATAGGATTTTTCGGTGTCATAACAAGCGATTGGATGTTGGCAGTCTTTGCGATGGTAATACCTTGGTAACGGAGTGGAAAGATGGCATGAACCTGCTGTTAAGCTCATTCTTTCCTAGGGAGGGATTTCTGCTCGGCCCCTGGACCGAGTGGTTGTTGAATCCCCTGGGTTGGACATGAGTGAGATAGCGTATGCTATGTGTCTTGTCAAGTCGAGGAGGTCCCCGGGTATGGATGGTATGACTGGCGAGATGGTCAAGGCCATCTGGCGAGCCATACCAGACTACCTTGGGTGCTTGTATGGAAAATGCGTGAGTGAGGGGTATTTTCCCTGCCAGCATTTACAAGATCTTTTCATCGCTTATCTTTATCAAGTAACTTTTAAGTCACTCATAGAAGATAGTTGTACGACAGTAGCCATTATATATCGCTTAAGTGACTTGCGGAAGATAGTTGTAAGATATTTTACCTTTAACAAAATCAAAATTTAAAATTTTGTATGATTTTTCTAATATTAAGTAGTAGGCTCTTAAATTTTAGTTATTTTATTCTGATAAAATAAAGTTTATTCCAATTGAGAAATCGGTAAGAGTGCGGTCAGTGTTTCAAACAAAAAGTGTTTCAAAAAACGTTATATTTCCAATAATATTATAATGGCAAGTCAAAATATTTTTAACAGTGGTAAGATTTTTAAAAAAATTTTATGAAATTGATTAAATATGTCGTTGCTTTTCAGCAGACGCGTTTATCCGTTTATCTCATGTGTCTCAAAAAATTAACAATGAACCAAAACAATATGCAACATTGACCAATGTTTCAGAAGGTAAAATTTAGTAAATTTTTTTCTTATGACGAATCTAAAAGCCTTTTTTATTAGAGGAAATAAATGAGCGTGACATGATGTCCCAAATATTTTTAGAGCTACAAAAGCTAAACGAAAAAACCGATCGCAATGAAGATGCTAACAAAAAACTAGTAACGAAGCTAAC
This sequence comes from Tricholauxania praeusta, assembly GCA_949775025.1. Classification (NCBI taxonomy): domain Eukaryota; kingdom Metazoa; phylum Arthropoda; class Insecta; order Diptera; family Lauxaniidae; genus Tricholauxania; species Tricholauxania praeusta. The sequence goes on along the minus strand of OX459032.1, from coordinate 10,676,379 downwards.
AGAGGAGGTAATAATGTTAAGGAACGAGGTCAGGCAGTTGAAATCGCTGCAGACAACGGAAGCTGATATTTCCCTTATACCTCCTCTGCCATTTTGCACCCTAAGTAGCCTTACAGAATTTGATGGCAAACTTTTGTCGGATGAGAACACGCGAGTTCAACTGGTAGGAGAAACTAACCTATATTCCTCTTTAGTAGTACGAGTACCATACTTTTTTTTTTCGTTTTGTTTAATTTTTTGTTAGAAACGGGTCATACAAAGAATTGGTGCGAATGACGTTCCTGCATTTCTTCGGATGGCAATAAAAAAAATTATTTCAGATGACTTAGTTGTAAGCCTCACATGGCGTGGAAATAACGACAAGCCAAGTATTCAGCAATTTACTGTTTTCACAGTAATAAAAGGTATTAACTGACATAAGTATTTAGGTAATTATTAGCTAATTTTATAATTTCTTTTTAAAATGTCTGCCATTGCAAATTTAATAGAGCCACAGACTATGCTGTAAATAAAATCTGCCAGCAGCATTTCTTACATGCGAAGGATAGGGTAGCTAGCCGAAAAAAAAACAAATAAATATATACAAATAACATATTCGGTCTATATGACCATATGTAGCATGCCTTTGTTCCAATTCTTATTCCATATTTAATTTCATCATTATTCCATATATTAATTTGTTGTAACATAAACATAATCATTCCATTTGAATTTCACAACTAAAGGCAAATATTTCAAATCATTATTTCATATGGTTTAAGCTTAGCTTGCATTGTTTATCTAAAGAATTATTGTTTATATTGAATCGTCTGGAATGAGGAATGGAAGAAACGCCAACTCCATGATAAAACGCCAACTCCATGATACCTAAGAGATTTTTATTAAATTCATTAATAAAGCATCATTCAAAGCTAACTGGCTTTTATTTCTTAAAGTAGAATTTATTATTGGCGCAGTCGGATCCTTTAAACGAACCTAACAATAAGTACTAAGTGTTGAAAGAAAATAAAAAAGATACTATGAACGATTGGATAAAAAAAACAAAAGGATACAGTCAATTAAAACATTGTGATCATTGTAGCAGCAACCAGCATATAACAAAAAAGTGCCCCGTTTTAAAAAACATACTAAAAAAGAAGTGAACTACGTTTATGATCGAAGAATTAATAAATAATTTTGAGCAACTAAACATCGAAATGGCGAATTTAGCAGAAAAAAGAGAATTAATTTTTAATGCTTTAAAAATTACAAATTCGTTCAATGGGAACCGTAACGAGTTGGGATTGTTTCTGTAATCGATGGACTCACTAGCAGTAGAAATCGCAACTTTACCGAATTCTGAGAAGGAGTGCATATTTAATTGTATCCTAAGGAAGATGGAAGGACCGGCATTGAACTTGGTAAGAAGGGAACACCCAAATAATTGGACAACTCTAAAACAAATAATTATTGAGGAATTTGGTGAGTGTACACCCATACCGCATCTTATTTTAGAAATATATAATGTAAAATTTAAGAATCATGTAAAAAATTTTTGTGACGAATTAAACTCTAAAATATGTAACATAAAAGATACCATTAAACTGAGCGAGGTTAATGATGCAACAAAACGATTTTATTATAGTTAAGTTGAATTAGCTAGCTTAAAAATATTGAAAAAGAACTACCAACGCATTTTACGGCTTTAATTAATGCTAACCTTGTAACTGATTTTAAACGAGCAATGCAATTATTGAGAGAAAATGATGCTTTCGAGTTTGAAAAAAAAGAAAGGTTTAAGGAAACTGCGAATACAAATACTAGAAATACACGATATTTTCCCCAATTGATTAACAATGAGTACAGAAACATAGCAGTCCCACAGAGAAACTATTTTAATCCCCATGCACAAAATAGTTTTCCACGAAATTTTCCGAATCAAAACTTTGGTAACAATCAAAGACCCAATATGTGGCCAAATTATCAAAACCAAAACAACAACGCTAGATATAATACCGTGCAACCTTTTAAAAGGTCACGCGATCATGATTCAAATCAATCACGTATACGCAGGTATGGTCCACCACAACGTATGGATGTGGATGACCAAAATTTTTGTATAGTAGCTTCGGAGATAAACCCCTACTGCCGTATATTGAATTAAAAATTGAAAACAAATCTTTAACATTTTTATTAGATACAGGTTCATCAATTAGTTTGATTAACCCAAATAAGCTAGTGTCACCAATCCTTACTACCAAACCAATTGGAATCAAAACAATAAAAGATCATTTGAGTTTAAATCAAATTCAATTGATAAATGAAAAAAGTATTATAGACGGAATGTTGAAACTGTATGTGTATCCTTTTTCTGACCACTACGATGGCTTACTGGGGTATGACATTCTGAAAGTGCTAAATGCGAATATACTAATAGGAAAAAATGTTGTCATATTAAATAAAAAATCGTACAAAGTTCATTATAATGATCCTTCAAAGAATAAGCGAGAAGAAGTATATTTTAATCAGGAGAATGTGTTACACTTTGCAAGACTAGATCATTTAAACCCAGAAGAAAAAGAAAAATTAATGCCTTTATTAGAAAAATACCAGAATTTATTTTATTACGAGAATGAACCATTAACTTTTACTAACAAGACTAAACATCGCATCCTTACAAAACACGAAGACCCAATATATGTTAGGTCTTACAGATATCCCAAGGTACACCAGGAAGAGGTAAAAAATCAGATTAAAGATATGCTTGAGAAAAACATAATATGTCATAGCAAATCACCCTATTCGGCCCCAATATGGGTAGTACCCAAAAAACTTGATGCTTCGAAAAAGCAAAAATGGCGCATCGTAATAGATTACAGAAAATTAAATAATGTAACTATAGACGATCGATATCCGATTCCTCAAATCGACGATATATTAGATAAGTTGGGTCGTTGCATGTATTTCACCACGATCGACCATGCAAAAGGGTTCTATCAAATAGAGGTAGATCCCAGAGATAGAGCAAAAACAGCATTCTCCACGCAGAATGGCCATTGCGAGTTTTTGCGCATGCCCTTCGGACTTAAAAATAGTCCATCAACGTTCCAACGAATGATGAATGAAGTTTTAGGAGAATTAATTGGTGAAAATTGCTTGGTATATATGGATGACGTCATAGTTTTCAGTACTTCGCTACAAGAACATATAAGTTCTTTAAATAAAGTGTTCAACAAACTTAAGGAGGCTAACCTTAAGATCGAACCCGATAAATGCGAATTCATGAAACGAGAAACTGAATTCTTGGGACATATAATTAGTCCTAAAGGAATTCGGCCAAACCCAAATAAAATTCAAGCTATAGTAAAATTTCCTATTCCCCAAACTGAAAAGGAAATTAAGCAATTTTTAGGTTTGGCAGGTTTTTATCGAAAATTCATAAAAGACTTTTCGAGGATTACTAAACCACTCACTCATTGTCTAAAAAAAGGTAATAAAATCGACATTCAAAATAAAGAATATATTAAAGCTGTCGAAACCATTAAACTTCTTATAACTAACGAACCAATCCTGGCATGTCCTGATTATAGTAAGCAATTTGAACTTACTACCGACGCATCTAACTTTGCGCTAGGGGCAGTTTTAAGCCAAGGAGTTCATCCAATATGTTTCGCTTGCCGAACATTAAATGATCATGAGATCAATTACTCAGCAACAGAAAAAGAATTACTTGCTCTAGTATGGGCCACTCAATACTTTCGCCCATATTTATTTGGTCGAAAATTCATAGCGAATAGCGATCATAGGCCATTACAATGGTTGCATAACTTGAAGCAACCTAATGCAAAACTTCAACGTTGGAAGATAAAGTTAAACGAATATGATTTCGAAGTAAAATATATTCCGGGGAAAGAGAACTATGTAGCGGACGCATTGTCCCGAATCAGAATTGAAAATTGCAATATTCATGAAACAACAGAAGAATTGGATGCTTTATCAAATATAGCGACTATACATTCAGCCAGAGAAGATAACGAAAGCTTTATCGCAATAACAGAGAAACCTTTAAATCTTTTCAAATATCAAGTCAAAATAATCAAAGGCAGGCAAAACAAAGTTTTTAATAGGAAAGTGTTCTCTAATAACATAACAACAATTACTTATAAAGAGTTAACCACTGAAGCTATCAAAGAATCGAAAAAGTAGCGAAAGAATTTAAAAATAACTATTATTTTCCCAGTTATCTCAAAGAAATCAACAAAATATTAAATGAATGCGAATTGTGCAACCGATGCAAGACAGATCACATTTCTCATAAATTACCATTTAAAATAACACCTCCAACTTACGAAACTCGTGAGAAGTATATAACAGACTTCTGGCACTGGGACGGCGAACGTTATTTAACTTGCATTGATCTACACTCAAAATTTGCAACAGCTGAAAAAGTATCTGCTGTTAATTGGCTCGAAACAAAAAGGGCTTTATTAAAAGTATTTAACACAATGGGACCACCAAAAACACTAAAAATAGACCAAGATCAAGGCATGAATAATGTCAATATAAAAAATTGGTGCAACCAATTAAATATAAATCTCGAAATTACTACTGGTAAAACGGGAATCGCGGATATTGAACGCCTCCATAAAACTCTAAACGAAAAATTGCGAATAATCGCAACATCACAAGATAAAGAACTAAACTATCTTAAAATAGAGCAAACTCTTTTTACATATAACCATTCCATTGTTCACTCAACTACAGATGAAACCCCATATAATATATTTTTTAACAAAAAGAACCCACAAATTGAACCCCAAACTATTAAAGAAAGAAGAATAAATAATTTAAATAAAACAAGAAAAGAAAACCCTATTGACACTAATTTTATAAACGCTGAAAACACAAGGAAAAGACTAAACAAAATAGAAAACCCATATAAACGAGCAAAGTGTTAGAAACAGATCCTGACAATGAACACTACATAGTTCAGTTTAGAAATAGAAGAGTCAGAAAATATAAAAGCCAATTCAAAAGAAAGAAAAAATAAGTTATAACCTATATTTCTATTTTAGGAAAAAGACCAGCTCGTTATGAAATGTGTAACCCGTACAAAGGTTTAACAACTCTATTAACATTTATACTACTCTTATGCCCAGCATCAAGTACACTACAAGTTCAACAGATTATAAGCAACGTGGGCTTTACAGAAATTAAGTTAAACGAAAAAACATTAGTCACTGAAACCGATCTTATTGTTCATTTGATCGATCCACAGGATATATTAGACATCATAAACAACATGACAATTAATTTAGAACCGTTACATTCAGAGCATAAAGTAGAAATTCTTGCAAATTTAAAATTACTCAAAAGCAAAGTAAAAACTTTGATACCAAAACCCATGAATTTCAGAAAACGTAGGGGTCTAGCAAATATCGTCGGAAGAACAGTAAGCTATCTGTTTGGAAATATGGACGATACAGACAAAAAAGATATCGAAGACCATTTCAGTACTGTGGATGAAAATCTACATAATACAATTACCGCATTGAATCAACAAATTAAAATCAATACTTACTTTAACCAGTCTTTAGACCGTCTCAGAGACACACTTATTTTGAAAAGGTATAGCATGACCGGACAATTAGATAATATCAACTCAACTATTAACAATTTAATTCTTCAAGACTTATACCACGAATATTTGTTCAAAATAAACTCTTTACGAACAGAAATCGAATTAATACAGGACAACATTGCTACAGCTAAAAACGGTATAATTAATCCAGCGATTCTGACTAAAGATGAGATCGAAAATTATAAAATAGATTTAAACAAATTAAGATTCTTAAGATTTTGTGTTTTCGAATACCAAAATAAAATACTTATGTTCGTAATAAAAATCCCAAAAACCTTTATTAATATTCAAACAAGACTAATCATACCGATTCCGAACTTCGAAAGTAGAGAAGTAGATTCAAAATTAGAAGAAGTATTTGATTTAAATAATGTAACTTACACTTTAGAAAATTTCAAAACACTAAATGAACTCACACTATCTAAACATTGTATTTTCAAAAATAATTGCAAACTCGTAACAAATAATCATACAGAAATTTTAACTTTGGACCAAATGTCGATTGTTGTCAAAAATGCTCAAAATTTGTCATTAATACAAAACTGTGACCAAAGAGATTATGTTTTATCAGGTAATTATTTGATTAATTTTAACTTTTGCCAAATTAAATTATTAAATCAATGTTTTAATAATAATAAAACTATGTACCAACAGAAATTTTACTATCCTAATGTGAAAAATAATTTGAACTTTACAAAAAAGGTCACATTCGATGATATTGTTATATCTAACGAAGAAAATCTAAAAGAAATCATTGAACTCAAATATCATAAAAAAGTATCCAATGTAACTTATATAACATTTTCTATCATTATTTTTATTGTTATAGCTTTACTTATGTATAACATGCTATCTTGTAAGATTACTAAAATTATACCTCGAATATATAAGAAAGATAAGAAAACTCAAAAATCTATTAAATTGTCAGATAAAAATGAAATGAAAAAATGTAATAAAGAAAAACTAGAAGCATTCCCTTCTACATCAAAATTTAATGTTAAAGTAAGTGAAGAAGAAAATTATCAAGAAATGAAACACATTGAACATTTTTTTTAATATTTTTATTCATAAATTTTTTTTTATATATATAATATACTATATACTATGTATAAAATGATACAGGAGTATCATTACTCTTAGCGTGGAGGAGTAACATATTCGGTCTATATGACCATATGTAGCATGCCTTTGTTCCAATTCTTATTCCATATTTAATTTCATCATTATTCCATATATTAATTTGTTGTAACATAAACATAATCATTCCATTTGAATTTCACAACTAAAGGCAAATATTTCAAATCATTATTTCATATGGTTTAAGCTTAGCTTGCATTGTTTATCTAAAGAATTATTGTTTATATTGAATCGTCTGGAATGAGGAATGGAAGAAACGCCAACTCCATGATAAAACGCCAACTCCATGATACCTAAGAGATTTTTATTAAATTCATTAATAAAGCATCATTCAAAGCTAACTGGCTTTTATTTCTTAAAGTAGAATTTATTATTTACATATTTAAATTTATAATGTATTGACTTAATTAAAAAAAAATATTTTCAAGTTTTCAGAAAAATAATAAAATGAATTTAAACCATAATAGTAAAAAAGTTAACATTTTTGTCTTTCCCAGTGCTGAATAGTAATGCAATGCAAGCTTATACATAGTTCAAGAGCCGACTGAAGAAAAGTCGAGTGTATAAGAAAACAGGATGGGATGCATGCCAAATAATACAGCTCGACGAGCCTAAATAGAATATCTAGGGTTGCCTTCTCAAAGCCTGTTCCGATGCCCGGAAATGCCCGAATTTCAGCCAATTTTATTGTTCTAATTAAAATTGTAGTACACAACAGCTCGAAATGTATGCTGAATGATAAAACTCGAAGAGGCTTAAGTATAATACATGGGATTGCACAACGAAATTGGTTAAAATTCGGGCATTTTCGGGCATCGGGACAGGCTTTGGCGAGGCAACCCTAGATATTCTAATTAGGACTCGTCGAGCTCTATCATTTGGCATACATCTCATCCTGTAATCTTATACACTCGACTTTTCTACAGCCGGCTCTCCGCCTATTATTAAAGTATCGCATGAAACACTTTGTTTAGAAACTTATACGACATTTTTTGAAGTGTCGTTTAAGAGACTTTCATGAGACATTTATACGAGATTTCCAAAACAATCGTTTTAAACACTTCAGTAAGGCACTTAAAAGTTACTTCTTGAAGTATCGTTTCCGATCCGTGATGACGTGACGCACGCGGGGTACGTTTTCTCCCGACAGAAGGCACTTATAAGATCCTTGTACGATATCCTATACGATCAATTTCAACTTTTTCAAGGCAATAATAAGTGACTTACAAGATAGTAATTGTTGGCAGGGTTCCTACTGCTTGGAAGTTTGCTCGTGTGGTAGTTCTTTTGAAGTCTCCCGATAAGATTAGGAGTAATCCTTGGTCTTACAGGGGCATCAGTCTCCTTCCATAGCTTGGAAAAGTGCTTGAAATGGTGATGGTGTAACGGTTTCGGAAGTTGCCGTACCGGTTGTCTGAAAGGCAGTTCGGATTTAGATAAGGACATAGTGTTATAGATGCATGGAAGTACATGAAAACGTGTGTCAATGGTAGTGTCTCCAAATATGTCTTGGGCATATTTGTTGACTTCAGGGGTGCATTTGACTGTTTTAGATGGTAGTGTCTCCGTACATGTACATGAAACGTAGTGTCTCCAAATATGTTTTGGGCATATTTGTTGACTTCAGATGTGTATTTGACTGTTTGAGATGGCAGGCCGTGTTATGTAGATTGAGAGAGCTTGGATGTCGGAAAGGTGAACTTTGGCAAAGTTACTTTTCCGGCAGAAGGGCTGGGGAGGTTGGCGTAAGCGAAACGGTGTTTGTTGGTGTGGTTCGTGGTTGTCCGCAGGGTTCTGTCTGCGTTCCATTTATTTGAAACCTCATGATGGATCCGCTGTTAAGGCGGCTCGAGGCCGTCTGCAGATGCTGTGCTTACGCTGATGACATCCTTATTTTGATCGAGGGCCAGTCTCGTGCCGAAATTGAGAATAGGGAATGTGAATCGCTAGCTTTAGTGTCTGAATGGGGCAGAAGTGTTGGCGTTGAGGTATCAATGGAGAAAACGGTGACAATGTTGCTGAAAGCCAGATTGACTCATAGTCGTCCTCCACTTGTCAGTATCGACGGAGTTAGCCTCAGGTACAAGACTGAGGTCAAGTACTTAGGGATATCGATGCAAGAGTAGCTGGGATTTTTGGCTAATTTGAAGCGGGTCCGGGAACGTTTAACGTTCGTTGCAGGGCAGGTGCGCCGTGTTTTGAGGAGTGAGTGGGACCTTGGTAGGCGGGCCGTCCGCACCATATATGGGGGGCTGTTTGTTGCTTGCGCAACTTATGGCGCTCCTGTATAGTGGGAGACGGATCTGTCTGTGGCGGGTTCTGCTAAGTTACTTTCGTGTCAGCGTGTTGCTCTGCTCGCGAGCATGCCCGTGTGCGTACGGTCTCTACGGAAACTTTACAGGTGCTCACGGGAGCACCCCCTTTGGACCTGAAGCTGATACGTTGTCGTGTTGCTTACGGGATTTGGAAGAGATTGTCTCCTGTAAATGGGTGGTTGGATACTGTTGATATTGGTGGCATGAGTTTAAAGGAACGTAGACGTTTCTTGAATTATTGCGTCACATCTCGGTGGCAGGCTAGATGGGTGAACAGTGGGAAAGGCAGGACGACGTTCGGCTTTATTGGGGATGTCACGTTTGTGGGAAATCACTCAGGTTTTGGGTTTGACCTTTATCTGCTGACGGGGAAAGAGAACAAATCAATCTCAATGGAATTAATTATGAATGGGAAAAAATGAAAAATTACACTGAAATTAAATTAAGTAAAGCAAAAGATGACAAAATATAGACTAAAAAATATTGAAGCAAACATCAAAATAAACCACTGCAACCTAGAAGAAAAGAAATCTATTTTAGAAATTTGCAGAAACTTTAATGACTTATTTTATTTTGAGGGGGATCACCTCACTTACACCACTACCGCAGGCCATGAAATAATTACGGAAGCAAATAAACACTCTTTATTCGTCAGGCCATACAGATTACCCGAAGGTCAGAGGTACGAAATCCATAAACAAGTAAATGAAATGCTTAATGATGACATAATTCGATCAAGTTCAAGTCCATCGAACTCGCCTTTATTACTAGGACCAAAAAATTCTGAAGGTTGCAAACGCTGGAGAGTTGTGGTTGATTTCCGAAAGATGAACGACTCAACAGTTGGCGACGCATACCCTTACCTAACATAACCTGTTACTGTTGGAAACTCAAATATTCGTGTAACAGAAAATCAACTTGCTTCTCCTTCTGTAAACTGTTTAAATGCTGATACTCTCCCATCATTGCCTTCTGTTATTGGTGCCTTTTCGACTGCATGGCAGACTGTGCAAAATAGAAAACGAAATAAGCAACAAAAAAATGCTAATACTGTTGTTGGAAAAAGTATTAATAATGATTTAAATGTTATTGTCAAAAAAAAAAGTTCTCCATCTCTCTTCGTTTGCACCATCTGTTTGCGTTGAAAGTGTAGTTGAATATATCGCAACTCACGCTCATATTGAAAAACACTTCATCGAATGTTCTCGACTGGTGAAAAAAAATACAAATGAAAGTAAATTAAAAAGAGTAAATTTTAAGCTTATTATTCCAGTATGCTATTACGAATCGATGTTTAATTCAGATATTTGGCCACTTGGAGTACGTGTTCGTCCGTTCTCTTTTTTAGCAAAAAAAAAAGTGCTCCGGAAGAAAACCTGCACTAACTAATATTTATGCTAATATTCCTAAAAATGATCAAATTTTTTATTTTCAAAACTTGTCTGGTATGCGTACCAAATTAAATGCTGCTCGCGCTTTCTGTTCTGAGAGTGACTATGATGTTATAATTTTTGTCGAAACTTGGCTTAATAATTACTTCTTTGATGAGGAAGTTGCTGATCCTAATATTTTTCAAATTTATCGGAAAGATCGAAATGCGGTACGCAGTAGCTGCTCTAGTTTTTCGCTTCTTAGCATTAATGACTTGGATGATCTTTTGGACGAAATATGCGTCACTATTTACCTTCCCAAAGGTAATTTAACAGTTTGTGCTTCATATATTCCGCCTAGTAGCTCGTCAGATATATATAATGCTCACGTAGATAATATAATATCCTTATCTACAAATATTACAAATTGTGAACATTTTTGCGTGGTTGGCGACTTCAATTTGAGCAAGTTGAACTGGTCTCCTGCAGCTGATGCTAACGTGTTTGTTCCAACGAATGTTAATCAGGCACATGAAATGCACTTAGTAGATAGCTTCTTCAGTATTGATTTAGTACAGATTAACACAGTATTTAAAAAACTATCTAAAATCTTAGATTTAATTTTCGTCACTAAGTCTCTCAACTTTGTTTTACAAGCTTGCCCGTTTCCTTTTTCGGATTCGAACACTCATCATTCTGCACTATCTTTTAGTATTGAATTTTACGATTTCTTGAACTCTACTAGATGTGAACAGAAATCTTATTATTTTAAAAATTGTAATTTTGATAATATTAATCGGCTCATTAATACCATAGATTGGGATTTACTTTTTGCTGGTCTTGATGCTTCCGATTGTTTTGAAGTTTTTCTTGAAAATGTTTTAAATATTTTCTCGAATAATATACCGTTTCGGAATTATTCGAATTTATAAACTTCCTTGGTATACGAAGGGCTTAAAAAAATTGAAAAATTTACGGAATAAATTCTTTAATGAATTTAAATATACTGGTAACCCGGAGTACAGGGTAAAATATTTGCATTACATGCGCGAATTTAACTTCTTAAACAAATTTCTGTATAAGCAATACGTTCTAGATATTGAAAATCGTATAAAAACAAATGCAAAGTCTTTTTGGAGTTATATTCAAAACAGGAAAGGTTCCTCCTATATCCCATCCTCCACTTTTTATAATGATATCATCATATTCATTATCTGACACAGTATCACTATTTGCTAATTATTTCAGCTCAAATTTTAATATCAACATGGCATCCTCTGATAACTGTACTGCTGATAATGTAGATGGTGCTTTGAATTTTGGTAGTCTATCAATTCATCTTGCAGATGTTGAAACTGCTATTGCCCATCTTGAAAACTCCAACAAATGTGATTCAGATGGTCTTTGCTCTTTTATGCTTAAAAAATGTATGGACGCAAATTCAGGTTCTTTATGTCTTATTTTCAATAAGTCACTTAGTTCTGGCGTTTTTATTGATAAGTGGAAAATTTCTCTCATTACACCTATCTTTAAGGTTGGTAATAAACATGACGTTCAGAACTATAGGCCCATATCATAGTTAACAAATTTCAATTTCAATTTATTTATAATTTCATTGTACATTAAGAATAAATTTCTTTTGTATACAACAGAGTTGGCAAACAAGAATATAAAATAAGGCTTATAATTTAGGTAAATAAAGAACTTAAATACTAACAAAAATATAGATAACATATGCATGTGTATGTGCTGATTTTTTTAAGAAATAAGTTTTAAAAAATTAATTGATACATGTATATTGAACATAAGTAAAGGGAATAAAAGAATTAGAAGAGAGTAAACAGAATACATAATTAGAAGATATAATATATAAGAAATAAGAGAAGTTGCTCATTTATTTAGAAAAATATTCGTATGCGGAAAGTCTAAATTTTCTTATCCCAATAATGGTCTTATAGTGATTCGGCATAGAGTTCCACAATCTAACAGCGTTGATGAAAAACATTCTTGTTGAGTTTAGACAGTTATATTTTGGAACAATAAGAATATGACTCCTTTGCGATATACTAAATTGTAATTTATCAAATAGATATGGGGGTGTTTTAGAATGCATAAGCTTATATAGAAAAATGCAATTTCTAAAGCTGAGATAGCTTATCAAGTCACAGCCAAGAATACTTTTATTGAATTGGGAGATGTGGTCAAATTTAAGTAAGCCATAGACATACCGTGTTGCATGATTAAACGCAATTGTTAATTTTAGTTGAGAATTTGAGTCTAGCTTGCTATATACTAATTCTCCATATGTAATAATTTGCATAATTAGTTGAATTACAAGCTTACGCCTTGTGTCAATAGGTGTGTATTCAACTGACGGTCTAAGGTTACGTATGATGAATAAAATGTTGCGAACTACACTGTTTATGTGATCAGAACACGTCAGCGAAGAGTTCAAGTGAAAGCCGAGACTTTTTATATTTTTAACTAACCTTAGCTTCTCATTACCTATGAGCAGACAGGGTATGTCATCAAAGAAAATTTCATTTTTTGAAATGGGCAATACATACGATTTTTTTGCATTGAGTTGAAGACAGTTACTGATAGACCATTTGCTTATATTATCAAGATCATCATTTAATCTGTATGCAATGTCATCCAAAAGACCGATTCTTCTGGAGATGTATAGCTGAACATCATCAGCATAAGCATGCATAGATGAATGTTTGCAAACTAAAAATACGTCATTGACAAATACAGTGAACAGTAAAGGACCAAGAACTGAGCCCTGGGGTACGCCACTACTGACCATTTTATATTCAGAATACCTGTTTCCCACCTTCACTCTTTGAACTCTATTTGTAAGATAACTTTTCAAGAGATTTACAGCACTATCACAGAAACCATACATAAATTTAAGCTTCTCACAAAGTAAAAAATGGTTTACTGTGTCGAACGCTTTTGAAAAGTCAAGAAGACATAGGAGTGTTAACAAACCTTCATCATATGAGAATCTTATGTCATCAGTTATTTTTACAGTAGCAGTAGCGCAACTGTGACCAGCTCTAAATCCCGACTGCAACTGAGACAGAAGGTTATTTGTGTCAAGGAAATCCGATACTTGTTTTGCCATCAGAGTTTCACACACTTTGGACAAGCAAGGCAAAATACTTATAGGCCTAAAGTCACTTGGTTCACTTGCTAAGGTTTTCTTGGCTACAGGCATAACTACAGCAATTCTCCATGAGTGAGGAAAAGACGATGTGGTAAAGCAATGGTTAACAATGTGAGAAAGTGAACTTAAAATATAGGGGAGGATAAGTTTGATAAATTTCAAAGAAATACCATCTTCACCAATAGCATTCGATCGAATTTTCATTATTGATTTTCCAACTTCTTGCTCAGTAACAGCAGAAAATTGAAAACTATGCTGAGCAGCATAAATTGAAAAGTCCATATCTCCACTTGCTGGAGTATAAGAATTGGAAAGAAAAAAGTTGTTAAGCTCATTTGGATTTATATTGCATTTAGCACTACATTTTTCACCAATACCAAATGATTTTAGGTTCCTCCACAATATTTTAGAGGGGAGTGACGCATTCAGTTTTGTAGAGCAAAATCTTTGCTTAGCTTGCCTTGTAATAAAAACTGACACATTTCTGGCAGCTCTATAGATTTCCCAGTTATCTGCAGTTGGATTTTTTTTCTACAATCGGTAAGACTTATTTCTTTTTTTAATAGCCAGCTGCACACGTGACGTGAACCATGGGCACGACGTATTTTTCACTTTAATATGTCGAATTGGCACATGGTTTTCAAAAAGCCTGTGTAAAGCATCAGTAAATATATGTAACTTATCGTCGACAGTTTCACCAAACCAAACATCATCCCATGAAGTAAGACGAAGATCATTGGACAGGTCACAATAATTAATGGATTTGAAATCACGGTAACAAAAAGAATCTGAGTTGACATTGCGGGACAAGTTAACATCAAAAGTACAAAATAACAGGTCATGATTTGACAAGAAACAAATTTGATCAAACAATAACACAGATGACAGATCAGATACAATAAAATAATCTAAGAGACTAGGATTGGCATTACAAGAGAAACGTGTTCGAACAATATTATTGACAATCGACATACCTACGGACACAACACTTTCACATAGCGAATTAGATATATTATCACGACAAAGAAGAATGATATTAAAGTCACCACAAATTACAACAAGATTAAAGTCAGTTAAAACACTATTCAAATCACAAAAATATTGCACCAAGCTATTGCACTTATTGGGATTGTAGACACAAGATAAAAAAACATTTTTATGATTATCATATAAACATACATTTAAGAACTCAACATCACTATTACACCCAGATTTGTTTAGGAGTTTAACATTTAAATAAATAGCCACACCACCACCCTTTTTTCCAACTCTATCATTTCTAAATAGCTTGAACCCATTTAAATTATATACCGAGTCATTAACATCAGAGTGAAACCAGGTTTCAGAAACACAGATAACATCAATAAAAGAATCCTCAAACACAAATTTAAGGTAGTCAATCTTATTCGAATTAAGGCTTCTAGCGTTAAAGTGCACAACTTTTAACCCAGAATGCTGCGCAGATATGATTTTAACCAACAATTTGTTATTATCCATAACGCTGCCAGCTGAACGCTCAGCGTAAGCCACCAAATATCACACAACGATTAGAAAATTTAGGAGCAATATTAAAATAAGCAACAAAATAAATTTTTAAAAATATTACCACTGGCAACCAATTTTTTTCATAAATAAGTATAAGAAAGTTAAAGAGTAGATAGAAAATAAATAGCACAAGGAAAATAAATAAATAACTAATAATAATTAATAATAAATTGAATAAAAATAATTTAACACATATAGACATTATAGCAATGATTCACTCAGGTTCCAGCAATGCAGTCAACGCTCTCTACGTCACTTACGAATTTTGCTTCACTGTTGCGATCTACTCTAACATACACCTTACCACGAATTGAGAAAACAGAATGCAATTTCTTCTCTCTTTTCTTTTGACCTGCGTAAAGCATTACTGCTCGATTAGCTTTCGTGAGACTTTCACGTATGTAGAATTTTTCTCCCCCACCACATTGAATGTCATTTAGTGTGAGTTGGCGTTTTTTGGTCTTACAAAAAGTTGCAATAGCTTTGCACAGCTTGGTTCGATCAAAGGCCGACAGTAGCTTAACTACGATAGCAGTGTTTTTGTTTTGTGACATTCCTCTCAGTCTGAAGATATCCCTCAGCATTGGCTTCTCACTTTTTATTGCCAGGCAGATCTTTCCAAAGAGAGCAGGTAAATTTTCGCCACTGTTGAAGGGGATACCATGTATGATTGCATCACAAGCAACAGCAGTACTCTCTTGTTTGTCTAACTGTTTTGATAGTTCAATGATCATATCATCAAGAGCAGGATTGTTGTTGCATTCAATTTGTCTCGAAACTTTTCGAAAAAATTGTTAAAGACAAAATTTACTTTGCAGTAAAAAATATTATTTGTCCTAACCAGCATGGCTTTGTGTCTGGTAGGTCTACCACAACTAACCTCGCTGTATTTACCAACTACTGCATATCTGCGTTTAAGGAGCATTACCAAGTTGACGTTGTCTACTCGGATATAGCTAAGGCTTTCGATAAGTTACCTCATAACATACTATTATTCAAGCTTGCCAAATTTGGATTTCACTCTAATTTGCTTTCTTGGTTGCGATCCTATCTTTCAAAGAAAGTATTTTATGTTGTCATTGATAATGTGAAGTCTCATTCTTTCTTTGCAACATCTGGAGTGCCCCAGGGTAGTATCCTGGGCCCCTTACTTTTTATAATGTTCATCAATGATATTTCAAAATGCTTCAAATTTGCAAATTTCTTACTTTATGCGGATGACCTAAAGGTTTTCTCTATAGTAAAGAATCAATCAGACTCTCTTCTACTCCAGTCTGATTTAAATAATGTTTATGCATGGTTTGATCACAATAATCTATCTTTGAATCTTAATAAGTGTTTTCTAGTTACTTACTCTAAAATAAATTCTCCCTTTCCTGCTGACTACTACTATGCCAACACGAAATTAGTCCGTGTTAACGAAATACGAGATTTGGGTGTTATATTTTATTCAGGGCTTAAATTAAATATACACTTGAATAGCATTGTTCCCAAAGCCTACTCCCTGTTAGCATTCGTTAAGCGAAATTGTGCTGGGTTTTCTAATCCATACACTTTAAAACAGCTTTACACCTCATTCGTTAGATCCAATCTCGAATATGCATCTTTTATTTGGAACCCATTTTACTCGGTGCAAATAAAGCGTTTAGAATGTGTTCAAAAAAGATTTTTAAAATTTGCTTTGCGCTCTTTAAATTTTTTGGAGCCTATTCCGCCATACAAAGCCCGTTGTATGCTCATTAATCTATCAACTCTTGAAACTAGAAGATTACTACATAGTATTATGATCATATATGATCTGATCAATGGTAACATTATCTGTGATAAATTACTTGAATTATTATCGTTTTATGTTCCATCAAGGTCGCTTCGAAGTTTTTATTATTTCTATATAAATATTCATAGAACAAACTATGCTATTAACGAGCCATTAAATAGAGTTCTTTTAGCTTTAAATAAAATATATTGTAAAATTGAATTAGATTTTTGTATGCCTAAGGATGCTTTTAAAAGCACTATTGTATCTTTACTGAATTTGATTAATTTTTTTACTTCTTACTGTTAAATTATAATTTATAACTGTTAAGGATTATTATCCATAGACGTTAATAAATAAATAAATAAATAACCGATATATTGGACCAGTTAGGAAAAGCTAAATATTTCAGTACCTTAGATTTAGCAAAGGTTTCCATCAGATTTCTGTAAAAGAAACTGATAAGTGCAAAACAGCTTTCAGCACGTGAATTTGAATGTTTCGTCTACATTGACGACATAGTTGTTTATGGATACGACTTGTCCGATCATAACAAAAAATTACTTAAAATTTCAATCGGTTACGTCAACATAATCTCAAATTACAACCTGAAAGTTGCAACTTTTTAAAACAAGAACTAACATACCTGGACATTTAATCTCTGAAAATGGAATAAAACTGGACCCAGAAAAAATAAAAGTGGTAAAAACATACCACACTCCCAAAAACACAAAAGAAATTAAATCATTTTTAGACTTTGCAGGATATTATCGACGATTTATTGAAAGTTTTTCCAGTATAGTAAAACCACTGACTAAGCTATTAAAAAAAGGAAACCAAATTTAATTGGGACGCATTTTGCGACGACGCATTTTCAATATTAAAGGAAAAATTAATCAACCCTCCAATACCAGCATATCCAGACTTTGATGAAGAATTTGTAGTAACCTCAGATGCAAGCGATGTAGGACTTGGAGCTGTATTATCACAAGGTCCAATTGTGAAAGATAAATCAATCTGTTTCGCCAGCAGGACATCAAACGATGCCGAAACACTTACAGCACCACGGAAAAAGAATTGCTATCAATCACAGTAAAACAATTCCGACCATACATTTATGGAAAAAAATTTACAATCTACACGGATCATAAACCACTAGAATGGTTAATGAAACTAAAAGATCCGATGTCAAGACTTGCGAGGTGGAGAATCTTACTGTCAGAGTATGAATATACTATCAAATATAAGTCAGGAAAAAACAATACAAATGCCGATGAGCTCAGCCGATTAAAAGACAGTAAAAACAACATTGAATTAGACAACAAAGTGTTGGTCATGACTCGGCATATGAAAAATGTACAAGACAGCGACCGAGCTAAAGAAGGCAGCGAAGCAACATCCGCAGACAAACAGAAAACAAGAACACCAAGTAAAGAATATGTATTATTCGAAAAAAAATGATTCCATGCACAATAATAAACAGGCATAGATTAAAATATTGATACTAACACCAACAGAAATACAAGATGAAAAAATTGTGGAGAAACAATTACCGGAATTTATTAAACCTTTATTAGGTGAAACGGAAAAGTTTAAACTTGAAAATGGTACAAATCTTTATGTAACAACTCTACCCATGCCATTTAGAACCTCAAAATATCACGAAATAGTAAAACAAAGTTTAATAAAAATCAGAAAAACTTTCGATAATGATATTGCAAAGTCAATAGCATAAGCCGTACCAAATATAAGCTCCAATTTTAAAGCAATACTCAACGAAACATTTGGAGACGAAGACAGCACTATTTACTTACACATTTACGCCATTCGGAGGACACCAAGGAGTAACCAGAACTATGAAAAGACTAAGAAAAAACCACTACTGGGCAACAATGAAGCAAGATGTACAGAACTATATTCGCAAATGTGAATCATGTCAAAAGCATAAACTAAATAGGACAGCAAAATTACCAATGAAGATCACTACAACAAGTTCAGCACCTATTGAAAGAGTAGCACTAGATATAGTGGGTCCACTCCCCATTAGCTACGATAATAACAAATACCTTTTAACCGTTCAGGATGATTTAACTAAATTTACTTAAATATTTACTTTTTTACCATACCCTTAAAAAATGCCGAGGCAACAACAATTGCTAAAATTTTTGTAGAAAAGATTCTTTGTAGATTTGGATTTCCGGAATCATTACTAACCGACCAAGAGGTATGCAAATTACTAAAAATAAAAAAGCTACAAACCACTCCATATCACCCACAAACTAACGGAGCACTGGAGCGTAGTCATCGCACTTTAGCTGAATATCTTCGACATTACGTAAAAATTGACCCTCTTACCTGGAATGATTGGATTCCATATGCAATCTTCGTATTCAACAACACACCACATGGTGTGTTGGAACGACATATACTTAGTGTAGGGTACCTTTTTACAATCAACCCGAAAATTGCTGTCTCATTTATTTACATGACGCAATGGTCACACTAAGAAGCAGGTCATTTTAGTTCTTGCACAACGCATGCATTTCGATAGAAATCGATTGCTTAATTACACAAAAGAATGTAGGAAAAAAAGAAAAGAAAGTCAAATGCAAGCCCAGCATGTGGCTTGTGATTTGTTACTTTGGCTTTCGTTCTGTTTTTAATTTTAACGAAAATAGGAGGAGCCAAAAATACTGGGTAAGTTAAGTCACAGAAATTTAGTATAAATAGGCTAGTTGAAAATAATATAATTTAGAGCTAATTTGTTAATCAAACAGAATTAAATAAAGATTTATGAAATAAATCTTAATTCTTAGTCTCTCACCAATTAGCGTTAAGACTTAGCGTTGAGTGCGCTTAAACACTTAATTTTTTTGAGACAAAACTACACCACAAAAACAGTTAGATCCCTTCACAGAACGTAACACTTCAATAGTAGCACTGGTTAAAGTCCACATGAATTACTTTACGGATTTCCAGCTAAAATTCCTTCTACACTACAGAAAGATCCAAAAATAAATTATAATTATGAAAGCTATGCAAACGAAATGAAAGCAAGATTGCAGCACGGATTTAAAATTGCGGGAGAAACTCTTAAACAAAAAAAAAAAGAGAAATCAAAAGAATATTACGATAGAGGTTCAAAGCTCAAAATCTTCAATATCGGTGATAAAGTACTTAATTAAAATCACAAGCGAAAAAACAAATATTCAACTTTATGGGAAGGTCTATATGAAGTCACTAAAATTATTTCCACAGAAAACACTGTAATAAGAGTCCGTAATAAATTTAAAGCAATACATAACATGAGTAGTAGTTCACATCTCATAGGGAGAGGACGTGTCGCGCGGTCCCCCTTACTGTTCTGTTGTGTCTTGTTTTGATGTTTTTAATGTTATGTCTTAATGTTGTAACGCGTGTCTTTTATTATATTGCTTTCGTCGCGTGTTCTTTTACCTATGTTTAAATACAGAAAACAAGAAATCCAATTATTACAAAACAATAACAAAATCTACCATTTAATACATATTCTATTAAACAACACAATAATAAACCGAAAAGTCAAAAACAATAAATCCAACTACTACTAAGCAACAACAAAATCTACAATTGAATACATATTCTATTAAACGCCACAATAATAAACCGACAAGTCGTTCGTTAGACGCTTAACAAAACAAAACAAAATAAAATATTACTGCAACAAAACAACAACAGCTAGCCCAGCATCATAAACTGCAGTTACAATTTTACTTACTGACGTCGCTGCCAAGTCGCAGCAGTGCTCCCAGATTAAAGAGTTTTCCCTTAATTTGGGATTAATTTGACGGAAAGTTAATGTTAACGTAAAGGGCTTTTCTATGCCCTCTCCTTTGTAATTTCTGTTGTTTGGTAGCCTTTTCTCTCCCTATTCCCATCCTAAGCTATTTGTAAAGTGTGGCTGGGGCTATGTTGGGAGCTTGAGTCTTGAGTGGTCAAAGGCATAACACTTGCCCACTCTTATTCTCTTCGCTCTTAATTACTGGCCTTGACTCCACTTACAATTTAGCATTAATATTCTTCTTGGGTTTTTGAGATGTCGCAAATGTCGGAGAGATTCCGATTTGATTTTTGCAATATTTGTGGCCTTAGGTCAAACTTTTTTTCGGTCTATACCCATGTTTCTAGTTTCCATCCCCTAGTAATGGCGGTTGGTGAGACTCAGGTGTGTGGGGATGCTGATCCACTGGATTTCCAGATACCTGGTTATCACCTTCTGCCATTATTTTCTCCCCATAGGGGCCTCGCTGTATATATACGTAGCGATGTTGCGTACCAGTGTCAGCAACATTTGAACACGACGGATGCCGAATTTAGTTCTATGTGGATTAAGTTCAAAATCCAGTCGCACATTCTACATTTCTGCTTCCTGTATAGAAGCCCGAATTTAGGGAGGATTCCTACTTTTGAAAAGATAGACGTCCTCTCTGATTCGATTTCCAAAATTTTAGAGTCGTACCCAGACAGTGAAATTGTAGTTGCTGGTGATTTCAATGTTCATAACTCTAATTGGTTGCGCCATTCTGGCCTTACAACTCCTGAAGGTCGTTATGTTGAGTTTTTTGCCGAGTCCAATTTACTGACTCAACTAGTGAATGACCCCACGTTCATTCCACGCGTTGGGGGGCATAGCTTAAGTACACTAGACCTCTTTCTGACATCACATCATGAAAAATACGATGTGTCTGTCCTTGCACCTCTTGGTAACTCGGACCATTGTACTATTTCCGCTGCTTTCCCATTTAAA
This sequence comes from Tricholauxania praeusta, assembly GCA_949775025.1. Classification (NCBI taxonomy): domain Eukaryota; kingdom Metazoa; phylum Arthropoda; class Insecta; order Diptera; family Lauxaniidae; genus Tricholauxania; species Tricholauxania praeusta. Next base: position 10,654,678 of record OX459032.1, on the reverse strand, counting down.
AGTTTACGCACTGTTTCGCCGAAAGCCCCGAAGCGGACTGTATGGCTTTATGATAAAGCAAATTGGATTGCGTTAAATAATTTCTTTCGTAATTTCAATTGGAAATTGTGTTTCGCTGATAGGAACATAAATGCTGCGGCTTTAATGGTTCAAGAAATAATTTTATTAGGTATGCGGTCCTTCATACCTTATAAAAAAGTTAACGTTAAGCCAAAGGACCACTCTTGGTTTAATGAGACTTGCAGGACTGCAGTCAGGTCCAAAGAGGAAGCATTTCGGAATTGGCGGCTCATTAGAAATGCTGATACTGAAAGGCTTCGCATTGAGGCTAGAAATTGCTGTAATGCCACGATTCAGCGAGAAAAGTTTCTCTACGAACAAAACCTGCGCAAAAGAATCATTTCACTACCGAAAGGTAGCAAAAGTTTTTGGTCATTTGTTAAGAGAGTGAAGAATCAGTTCTCATCGTCTATTCCAACTCTTTTAATGAACGACCAAATATTCACTGACCCTGCTGACAAAGCCGATCTATTGGCTAGCATCTTTGCGAAAAATGCTACACTCCCAGATAGCTGTCAGCCTTTACCCCCTGTTCAGAATAGGTCTTCGGCAATGCCAACTATTTACTTTCGAACAAGGGCAGTAAAAAGAGTCCTTGCAAACCTCAACATAAATAAAGCCTCAGGGCCTGATGGCATATCAGCCCATGTGTTGAGAAAGTGTGCCTCAACACTAGCTCGGCCATTACGCAATCTTTTTTCCATATCCTACACTAGTGGGATATTTCCATCCTGTTGGAAGGTTGCTAATGTTCAGCCAGTTTCCAAAAAAGGCGAGGTTTCCAACCCTAATAATTATCGGCCCATTGCGATATGCTCTGCGCTCTCCAAAGTTATGGAGAGTGTAATAAACTTTCACCTAGTGAACTATCTGGAGCGCAACGAATTACTTAGTGATCGCCAATATGGTTTCCGTAGGTCTCGTTCTACCGGTGATCTTATGTCGTTCCTCACTGAAAAATGGAACCATTCCGTTCACCTTTTCGGTGAAAGTATGGTTGTCGCTCTGGATATTTCTAAGGCGTTTGATCGAGTGTGGCATCGCGCCCTCGTATCAAAACTAATTGCATTTGGTGTCGGTAATTCCTTTGCTCGTTGGATTACGAGCTTCTGCAGTGATCGCTCTATCCGTGTTGTGGTAGACGGTTTCACCTCTAACGAACACTTCATCAATGCTGGAGTTCCCCAGGGTTCTGTCCTATCTCCTACCCTTTTCCTGGTCTTTATCGATGACCTTCTGTCATCGACCACCAACCCAATCCATTCCTTTGCGGACGACAGCAACATATGTCATTCTTATTGCTTCAAAAATCGCCCGAGCTCTGTGGAGGTTGAGAGTAAAAGGCGGCATATGAATGACTCACTCGTTTTCGACCTCAACACAATCACCGAGTGGGGTCGTATTAACCGAGTCAATTTTAATGCTTCTAAAACTCAGTGCTGTCTGTTGTCTCACAGACGAATGGATCTCTCCCTTCCTTCCCTTAATATGGCTGGCTTAGATATTGCGAGGTCAACAACTCTTGACGTTCTGGGCATATCGGTTCAATCGGACCTGAGGTGGTCTGATCATGTATTCGATGTGGCGAAAGATGCGGCCAAGTGTATTGGTTTTTTGAAACGGTGTAAGAAATACTTCACTCCAGTTGATCTTCGTACTATTTATTTCACCTATATTAGACCCAAACTAGAGTACAACTCACACATTTGGGCCGGGGCTCCTAAAACCACCTTGGAGCTGCTAGATCGTGTCCAGCGACGTGTGTTGAAACTAATAGGTGATGAATCTATCATCGCCTCTATCGATTCCCTTCACCACCGGCGTAACGTAGGGTGTTTAACCCTTTTTTATAGATATTATAACGGGATGTGCTCTAGAGAAATACGGGAACTGATTCCATCAGCCAGGATTTTCTCTCGCAGCACTCGGGCATCCCATCAGGCCCATCCTTTTTGCGTCACGCCGGTGTTCAACAGGACATCACACTTCCGTGATAATTCTTTCTTTGGCCGAACCATCAAGTTGTGGAACTGCTTACCTGCGTCTGTCTTCCCCGGCAGTTGTGACATCCATAGATTCAAGATTAATGTTCACCGACACTACTCCATCTATCCCCCTTCCCTCTAACCTTTCTCCTTTTCTTAAAACCAACACGGTGCATTGCATTTATAGGGGGCATCCCCTGAGCGTTGGCTTATGCTTTAAAAAAAAAAAAAACAAAAAAAAAAAATAACAACACCCTTAAACTATGCGACAGCAACGAAAGGCACGAGCGTGAGAAACTCGAAGTGTTACGGGGCAGGAATGATACTCGAAAATTTTACCAACAAGTCAAGCGTCTGACCCAAGGTTTCAAGCCCGGAGCATCAACCTGTAAAGATGAACATGGAAATCTGGTTACGGATACGCAGGGTGCACTGAGATTATGGAGGGAACACTTTTCCAAGCTGCTTGCTGGCGATGACTCCACCAATCCCGCCTTTGGAGAAATTAACCCGATGCCACCAATCAACGACGATGGTGTGGACGTACCACCACCTAGCCATGACGCGGTACGAGTTGTGATCCAACGACTTAAGAACAACAAAGCGGCTGGTGCCGATGGCCTGCCTGCTGAATTGTTCAAGACCGGCGGCGTTGAGCTGATAGGGTGTATGCATCAACTCATCTGCAAAATATGGCTAGTTGAAAGCATGCTCGACGATTGGAATCTCAGTGTCCTTTGTCCTGTACTGAAGAAAGGTGACCCGACAATCTGCGCTAACTACCGGGGAATCAGTCTTCTTGCCATCTCTTACAAAGTCCTGTCGACTGTACTGTGTGAAAGACTTACGCCGTTTGCCAACACACTGATTGGGCCTTATCATTGCGGCTTTAGACCTGGTAAGTCCACCATAGACCAGATCTTCACACTACGTCAAATCCTGGAAAAAACCAGCGAAAAACAGATCGATACCCATCATCTCTTTATCGATTTTAAAGCAGCTTTCGATAGCCCGATACGGGATTGCCTGTATGCCACCATGTCTGAGTTCGGTATACCTGCGAAGCTGGTGCGGCTTTGCAGAATGACGTTGAGCAACACAGCTAGCTCCGTCAGAGTAGGAAGGGACCTCTCCGAACCATTTGATACCGAACGAGGTTTCAGACAGGGCGATCCACTATCCTGCAACCTCCTCAACTTTGTGATGGAAGGGGTGTTGCGAAGAGCCAGTGTACATCGTAATGGCACTATTTTCTACAAAAGTGTCCAGCTCCTTGCATATGCCGATGATATTGATATCATTGGACGTTGTAAGCGAGATGTTACTGCTGCGTTCTCTGCTATCGAAAAAGAGTCAGCGAAAGTGGGTTTGACGGTCCACAAACAGGGAGACGCGGCGTATTGGATCCTTTGTTACTGCGAACAACCATACTTTCGAAGTTGTCAAGGAATTCACCTATCTTGGCACCGCCGTGAACACTCAAAACGATGTCAGCCTGGAGATAAAGCGAAGACTAACTCTTGCTAATAGGTGTTACTATGGTCTCAGTAAGCAATTGAGTAGTAGAGACCTCTCTCGCCCGACAAAACTGACACTCTACAAGACGCTCATCTTACCCGTGCTACTTTACGGCGCAGAAGCATGGGTTGCGTCGCAGACTGATGCAGCCACGCTTGGAGTGTTTGAGAGAAAAATTCTTCGCAAAATCTTCGGTCCTGTTCACGTCGGCGACGACTACCGTATTCGAATGAACCACGAACTGTACGAGCTCTACGCTGACATTGACATAGTCAAGCGCATCACTATCCAACGTCTGCGCTGGCTGGGACATGTTGTGCGTATGGACGAAGAAGCTCCGGCGAAAAAGGTGTTTGATGCGGAAGCCACTGGGCGACGACGAAGAGGAAGACCATGCCTCCGATGGAAAGACCAAGCCGAGGAAACCCTATCCACGCTTGGTGTGAATGATTGGAGAAGGCGCGCGAGTTACGTTCACACACCCTACATACATATATAAACAATTTCAGACTCTTATATGCAATAGCGTTATCGCTTTGTTTACGCTATTGCATAGCCAGACAGTTTCAGATTCAGTTGGCCTTCAGGTGTAAAATGTGCAATTAAGCATATTTTGTATTTGTAAATTCAACTGAATGAGAAACAGAAAATAGCGTAAAATAGAATAAGGAAAATAATTTAAGGCAGTCTTAAGATTCACTTTAATAAATTTACACGTAAACTGAAGTTTTCGGAGTTTTATTTATCAAATATATAATTGGCGCAGTCGTGGAGTTTAATCTGAAGATTAAAGCAATCGAACCGAACGTGTAAAAGAAAAATTTTACAGTAAAACAATAAAAATTTTGAGAAAAAGTTTACCATAAAAGGGAACACAAAGAATTTAATTTACAAAAACAGAAAGTGAATGCGGAGATCAGCAGCGTTTGATTTAAATCGTATGTTAGTAGAAGACGATATGGAGCAAGATATGCAACAACGGATACAAAATTTAGAAGCAGCAGAAACTATTTCATGGAAAATAGTCAATTTCAAAAACGAAGATTATGACGCAATAATTGGACAAAATTTTTTAGTCCCATTTAAAGCAAAAATAAATACCGATGAAAATTTTATTGAAATTTTTAACAATAAAATATTTTTCGAAAAAGGAGAATACCCAGTTCCATATGAAAATATTTGTACATTAGAGAAAATTTATAACAAAGGAAATGTTCTGCGAAGTTTTAGCTTTGACCATCTAAATGGTGAAGAAAATAAATTAATAGGAAATTTACTATCCGAATGTCAAGAATTATTTTTCAAAGAAGGAGATATTTTATCGGCAACCAACGAAATTGAACACGAAATTGTTACAACAATTGATAAACCCTTGTATTCAAAAATATATAGGTACCCTGCCATACATGAGGGGGAAATTGATCGTCAAATAACAGAAATGCTCACTAATGGCATTATTCGGGAATCAAATTCTCCATACAACAGTCCTTTGTGGATTGTCCCCAAGAAATCCGATAATTCTAATCAGAAAAAATGGAGATTAGTAGTTGATTATCGAAAACTAAATCAGTATACAGTTGCTGACAAATTCCCCATTCCGAACATTAACAATATTCTAGATAAACTTGGCAAGGCACAATATTTTACAACATTGGACCTTGCAAGGGGCTTTCACCAAATATTGGTGAGGGAGGAAGATAAAAAAAAAGCTGCATTTTCAACTCCGTACGGACATTACGAATTTAATCGTATGCCGTTTGGATTGAAAAACGCTCCCTCCACCTTCCAAAGATTGATGAATCATACCTTAAGAGAATTCATCAACAAAATATGCGTCATTTATATGGACGATATCCTGGTATTTAGTACTTCATTGAAGGAACACCTAATTAACCTTAGGAAAATATTTACAACTTTGGAGAAAGCAAAGCTTAAAATTCAAATCGATAAATGTGACTTTCTGAAGAAAGAATCACAATTCCTCGGTCACCTTCTCACCACAAATGGAGTTAAGCCTGACCCAAAAAAAATTTCTATAATCCAAGGTCTTAAGCTTCCCAGTACCCAAAAACAAATTAAATCATTTTTGGGAATGACTGGTTTCTATAGAAAATTTATAAAGGATTATGCGAAAATAGCATATCCCATGACAAAATTCTTAAAGAAAAATCAAAATGTCAATACGAATGACCCGGACTACATTGTCGCTTTCGAAAAGTTAAAAGAAATTGTAACAAATTCCCCAATTCTGAGATATCCAAATTTTGAAAAACGCTTCAAAATTGTTACCGATGCAAGCAACATCGCTATTGGAGCTGTCTTAACTCAAGATTAGTGCTTCACCGAGAACCGATAAATATCGTTCTCGTTATCGTTATCGGGACCGAGAACGAGTACGATAACGAGACGATAGTAAAAAAATAATTTCTCGTATGACCGAGGGCGAGAACGAGAAAGGTCTGGCCGATATCTCGTTCTCGGCGATAAACACTTGTTTATCGTACGATAAGCATTTTGAACATTGAACGCGTATATTTTGCACCATTTGTTTTTACAAAAACACTTGCAAATACATATGTATGTGTATGTATATACACGCATACACCGACGAAAGTATTTTTTTTTTACTAAAAACAAACAAAAAAAACACAAAAATATGAAAACCTAATCAAAACAATATGTGGTGATTTACATCACATTATACTCGTATGGCAGCAGCACTCCTTCGTCTCCCATCAAAATAAGCGTGTTGAATTTTTCATTTGCTTATTCTTGACAGCGGTGGAGCTTTTTTCACGGTTGCATTTAATTTCAGTTTGACAAGATAATTATAAAACAAGTAAACGAGAATAACCGAGAAATATCGGCGATAACGAGACGAGAACGAGACGATAACGATACAGATCAAAAATGTCTCGTACGAGAACGAGTACGAGACGATAAGCTTGGCGCTACTACGAGGACGATACGATAATTTTTGAATTATCGTATCGTTCTCGTATCGGTGAAGCACTACTCAAGATGGCCACCCAGTAGCATATGCATCAAGAACACTGAACAAACACGAAACAAACTATGCAACAATTGAAAAGGAATTGTTGGCAATAGTTTGGGGTGTTAAGTATTTTAGGCCATATCTCTTTGGAAGGGAATTTGATTTAGAAAGCGATCATCAACCACTTAAGTGGCTGATGACTAAATATTCGGGAAAGGACATTAGCCCCAGACTACAAAGGTACTTAATTGATTTAGGGGAATACAACTTTAAAATAGAATACATTAAAGGGAGATGCAACTATATTGCAGACTTTCTCAGCAGAATCAATTCCGAAACAAATGAAATCAATCATTTAACTGAAGATGATTTTAAAGAAAAATGTATAAAAGATTGGATTAAAACAGAAATTCCTCCAGCTGATTTTCGAGTCAATGTCATAATTAATGAAATTGGATACCCAAGCGAAGACGAATGCGACGAAATAAATAATGGAAAGGATTCAGAATCCATGGAAGTGCAAACTGTCCACTCCCAAGAGGAGGACTTAAACGACAATATACCAATACTAGAAACCGTAGTTAACCGGTTTAGAACACAAATCATAATAAAAGATATAAAAGAAGTTGAAACCGAAATAGTCTTCAGCAACAAAAGAATTTTTATCGACAATAATGATATTGCTAATGGAAACGTCATTAATATAATAAGACGAGGAAATTTAAGAGGCAAAATTGGAGTATACTCCGAATTAAATGACCATGAATACAATAAGGTTCAGAAAATTTTAATCAGCGAATTTTCAGGGAATGACAAAGTGAAGTTCGTAAAATGTACCTTTCTTGCGAAAGACTTAAAGGACTATAATGAGCTTAAAAAGCAAATAGCATTTTTCCATAAGGAAGAAACAGGTCACTCCGGAATTAGTGCAACATATGAAGGCATAAAGTGTAAAATATATAATCCAGCACTAAAAAAGATTGTTCATCAGATTATAAATAACTGCGATATCTGCTCAGGTGCAAAATATGATAGAAATCCTATCAAAAATAAATTTAAATATACAGAATCACCCTCTGCTATTAATGACATAGTACATGTGGACACATATGTTAATAGCAAAAATTCATTTATAATATTTATAGATAAATTCTCTAAGCATTCTGTATGTTTTCATTTACCAAATAGAAACAGTGTAACAATCATTCAAAAAATTAGGGACTACTTAGCGATAAAAGGAAACGTTAGAAAGTTTGTCTTTGACATTGAATTCAACTCAAAAAATGTTAGGGATTTTCTAAGTAATGAAGGAATCCAATTCCATGCAACGAAACCAAATAGCCACACAGGAAACTCTGATGTGGAGCGGTTGAATAATACAATAACCGAGAGGATAAGAGCGCTAAACCTTGAAAAACTATTGCCAATACAGGCTCAAATGTCAAAAGCAATAAAATTTTATAATAACAACTTCCATAGCACTATCAAGTGTACCCCTTTTGATGTACTTAATAATAAAATCGATCATAAAATAATCCAAGATAGGTTAGAAGAGAAAAAGAGAAATACGTTGAGAAAAAGGAATGAAAACAGAGAATCTTACGTTGAGAGTAGACAGGAAGGCTATATAAGAAATAACACTAATTTAAGGCACAAGGAGCAACCTAAATATAGGAAACATAAACTAGAAAATGTCCACGAATGTAACATTAAAAGACCATTTAAATTTACAGATACTTAAACTCATATTAATGTTTACTATCATGATGACAATAACAACAACCGAAGGACTCATGACAGTCAACCCAATATCAGACGAGATGGGCTATACAATTATCCAATTAAGGACGGTTGAAATCACAAACGAAACGAGTACAATTCTGCACATAGTTAAACCGGGAGAAATCCGAAAAATCTTGAAAATTTTCATGAGTAATATAGAGCTGGCAAAAATGGGAAAAGATAAAAAGGAAATACTTCTCGCAGAATTAGAGCTTGTTGAAGCGAAAATTAAATCCATAACTCCGGGGGAAATCCATAGGTCAAGGCAAACAAGAGGACTGATTAATGGAATTGGTTCTATATATAAATGGTTGTTTGGTCTGATGGATGACTCGGACAGACAAGAAATAGAAGAGTTTTTAAAAATCAACAATGAAAATAATCATAATCTTATTGAAAATTCAAATAAACAAATAGTAATAAACAGTAATTTTAACAAATCTATTAACACTTTGAAGAAAATTGTGGAAGATGACAGGGTTAAAATTTTGAATTCTTTAAATACAGTAAGTACAGAAATAAGAGAACAAACATTGTTCTACGAAGCTTTGTATAAAATCGCCTTTATAGAAAAAAAAAATAGACCAGATACAAAATAATGTGGCATCTGCCAAATACAACATCTTGTTTCCAAATATATTAAACAAGGAAGAAATTGAATACTTCAAAATTGACTTTTATAAGCTAAAGCTAGCCAGAATGGGCTTATTAATATACAAAAATGACACCATTGTAATTTGTATTAAAATTCCGAAAGATTATGTAACGGCAGATCTAAATCTAACTATTCCACTTCCAAACAAAAATCATTTAGAAATTGTAGGTAAAAATGAATTAGTAGTAAACGTAAACAAAAAAATATATAATTATAAAGAAAACACTTTGCTCAAAGAACTAGAGTTAAGTAATAGTTGTATATTTTCCAATTCATGTCAATATAAAATAAACAATGAAACAGAAATTATTCCTATTGAAGAAGATTCTATTTTAATAAAAAATGCTGTAAATCTAAGCCTTTCTCAAAATTGTACGAAAAGAAAAGTACTGTTGAACAAAAACAACTTAATTAATTTTGCAAATTGCCAAATAAAAATTTCAAACAATGAATATACTAACCAAAAAATCGAATTCTTTGAAAAATTTCAAATACAAACGGATAATGTGTTATCACCGGAATTCAAAGATATTCATTTAGGAAAATTTGAAAACACAAAAGAAATAAAAGAATTGTATTTTCATAAAAAAGTATCCTATGGAATAAGTATTACATTCGGTGTAATTATCTTCTTAATTATTGTAATTTTGTTATATCTTTATAAAAGAAAAGACCAAATAAAAATTGTAAATAATATAAAAGACAATAATGTCGATGAAATCAAATTAAATGAAATTAAAAAGAAGTATGGAATTGTATAAACCATTTTTATTACTTCCCACTTATATTTACAATAACGAGATTCAGGAGTATCTCGAATCAAGGGGTGGAGGAGTTACGTTCCCACACCCTACATACATATATAAACAATTTCAGACTCTTATATGCAATAGCGTTATCGCTTTGTTTACGCTATTGCATAGCCAGACAGTTTCAGATTCAGTTGGCCTTCAGGTGTAAAATGTGCAATTAAGCATATTTTGTATTTGTAAATTCAACTGAATGAGAAACAGAAAATAGCGTAAAATAGAATAAGGAAAATAATTTAAGGCAGTCTTAAGATTCACTTTAATAAATTTACACGTAAACTGAAGTTTTCGGAGTTTTATTTATCAAATATATAATTCGCGCAAAGCAGAGGTACCTGGAGAGAGCTTTTGAGGTCGGCCGTAACCCGGTAACGGGTTGTTATGGCCACCCAAGTAAATAAGTAAGTAAAACTATTTTCTGATTAAATAGGATTTTCACATAACACAAAGAAAAAGAGAGACAAAAAGTCTAAATTCTAAAATATAATTTTTAGATAATCATGCTTATAATTTTACTCATGACGGCATCGCTTGCAACCGCAGCGTTAAAAAGAACACCTAAACAACAAAATCCTGGAATATATTTCGAAGAAATAGGAAACCTACAACTATATGCAAATGAATGGAAAATAATTGCTTACTATAATGTAACTGACTTAATGCGTGGAATCAATAATATGGGAAACACAATTTCAAACATAAATAACATCTGCGGACAATTAACCTCTGATCATGAATTATCAACAATATGTAATAGCACAGTCTTCGAAATAAATCAGATAACGGCAGAATTGGAGCAAAAATTAGAAATACTTCATCCAAGACAGCGATCTAATAGAACACTATTTGGAGCAATAGGAATAGCAGAAAAAGCACTGTTTGGGACACTGACAGAAGACGATGCGGAACAATACAACATACAAATTGAAAAACTACACAAAAATGAAAATCACCTATTGGACTAAGGTCCAATAATCATGCTTTTATAAGTAAAGCGACAAACTTTAATTATCGAAACCACTAATAATATATTTAACAAAACAAAATCTAGTTTAGATAACTAGGTTGCAGCAATAGACAACAGAATAAATACCCTACCGACAAAAATGACTTACTTAAAATCAAAACACGATGCAAGAGTACCTCTGCAAATGGCAGCTCTAACGTCACTCACAAAGGCTAAGCACGATAAGCCTCATCCCTCAACAATATCGCAACAACAAATACATAAAATAATGCGAACAATCAGGAAAAATTTACCTACAGACTTAAGACTACCTTACATTTTAGACAACGACGTATTATCACTACATCAAATAGGAACACTGTACTCTAGAATAGTAGATGACAAAATTATTTATGAAATCATTATGCCTTTGCCTTTCAGCGCACAATACCAAATTTATAAAATCATTCCTTTACCCAGTATCCACTTTGGAAAATTAACTTATATAAAAACAAACATGAAACAGGTAGCCGTTGATGACGACAGGGAACATTACTACGAAATAACCTCGGGCGAACTAAAAAATTGTGTAACGCAAGAAAATAGAAAATATTTATGCCAATGGAGCATCCAATTTTTTCAATAAACTCTAATAGCAAAAAATGTGAAATACAATTACTACGAAACGAAAAGGTTCCACCTCCAACTTGTGAGGTGAGCAACCCAAACGTAACTATTATATGGGTACAGCTTAGGGCCGGTTTCTTAGTGTTAAGTTAACCAATAAGTTAACTTATCTAATGTCTGTTAGTTAACTTTCAAAATTAAGTTGATCAGTTTCACAGTCCATTGGTTAACTAATGATTATATTTCACTGCACAAAACATTTGTTTTTTATTTGACATTTCATAGTTTGCGAAATGGAATCAACAAGAACTTCTTAATTTTCGGAGATGAAATAAATTGCTAATTGGAGCTGGACGGCAACTTTGAAAACATCATCGAATGCAAAAAAACTGATAAAGTTTGTCTAGACGAGAAGGAAAAAATATGGGGGACCATTGTGGACGATTTAAACGGCTTGCAAGGAACCTACCGAAAGTAATATGGACGGGATCTTAATACTTTTTCCAACCAGCAATTGCAATATTCCATACTACTTCAATATCTGAATCACTATGAACGTTGCAATCCCAATCTGAATCCATATTTATATAGGTACTTATTTCCTTTTTTGAAACTTTGTGTTTTTATTTCTTATGTTCCTTTTCGTTATGACAGCAATCAGCTGTTAGTAAACTATAAGTTAACCTGCCAAATTTGGTTGGTTAACTAATTGCTATGAAACTGAAATTGGATAGTTAACCTCAAATCTTTAGTTAACTAAACACTGTGAAACCGGCCCTTAGTCAGCAAAAGAAGTGGCTGTATTCCACCAAATCAGAATACGTTATAAACGAAATTTGTCCAAACAAAATGACCAAACACACTCTAATCAACACAGGAATAATAGTACAATCATTTGGTAGTTTTACCTGGAAAGTTTTGCGGTAGTTTTGAAAATGAGCATTTTTATAGATTTTGATGTGCTCTTTCTAAATTTCAACTTTGCCACCTCGTATTGTTGCCGCTCGCGCCGCCATATTGGAAAAATGGCGCCCAAAAGCAGTTTTTTGACAATATCTCCTTTCTGACTCATTTTACGATAAAAACATTTACATACAAAATAAAACTAGAGAAAATTTTCTACAATTTTTGTAATAATCTTTTTTTTTCGTAAAATTGATTGCTTTGGCGTACGAATGCTTTTATAATATAATTTTTTTCACTAATTTTTCAATCTTTTTTTTATTTTTTCAACAAGAAAAAAATATCTAAAGGCATTATCGTATTTAACGGAAGTACACTTTGCGGCGCTTGTACGCCAAAACTATTGATTTTACGAAAAAAAAGATTATAACAAAAATTGTAGGAAATTTTCTCTAGTTTTATTTTGTATATAAATGTTTCAGAAAGGAGATATTGTCAAAAAACTGCTTTTGGGTGCCATTTTTCCAATATGGCGGCGCGAGCGGCAACAATACGAGGTGGCAAAGTTGAAATTCAGAAAGAGCACATCAAAATCTATGAAAATGCTCATTTTCAAAACTTCCGCAAAACTTTCCAGGTAACGTCGTTTTTTACTACCAAATGACTGTACTATAATAGAACTCACAGATAATTGATATATAAAATCAAAAGATCTTATGATCAAAGGTTCAGGCACAAACATAACACAACTAAGAAACTTCTTCGTTCCCACATTAATTATTTCAAGTCTTATTCCAATGAACAAAACCTCGTCGTTTAAACACCCATCAAAGACACTTTTCTGGGGCTATTTCATATTATGCAACAATAAATTTGGTGTTTTTAAACTCAAAAATGACAGCAAACTGCGACAAAACCATTCTGGCAAGAGCATTCCCACAATTTCAAAGAATATTTGAACAAATTCCATTGACTTATTAGCAAGATTATGCTCCGATACATACAGCAAAAATCGTTAAAGCCTGGATTCAACACCAAAATATTCAAGTTTTGACATGGCCGCCGTATTTGCGCGATATGAACATCATGGAAAACGTCTGGGGATGGTTGGTTAGAATAGTTTATGAAAACGGAAGGCAGTTTGAAGACAAAAAATCACTAGTTCAAGCCATGGGTAACAATTTGTTGGAATTATTTAGAGTCACTCTACGGTGCAATGCATAACCGTATTTTTGAACGGATTATTAAAAAAAAAGGCTCCACACACTACTGATAATTTGAATTTCTTAAATATAAACAAATTTTCAAAAAAAAACATCAGATAACATTTTTTTTCTATATTTTCTTAAGTGGCCCTGTTTACACATATTTTTTTATCATTAAGTTTCTTACGTATTGGTTAAGGTGTTTAACAAAAGTGCAAGCAACATAAAAAAAATGCAAATTAAAACAAAAATTGTAAATGATTAAAAAATGCGCACTATGCAAAAACATAAGGTGCAATTTAAATTGCGAATTACACAAAGTAAATAAATTGAATAATGTTTGAGTGCATTGACTTAAGCTAAAGAACTGCAAGGTATGCAGTTATGATGAGGTTAATGCTACGTAGTGCATTGACCAGTAGCTTGTAGAAAAAATGCAACATAAGAAATTTTGTTTTGGTTACACTAACTATCTTTAGTATATAAGCCAAGAATTTCTTTCAATAAATCAGAATTAATTAATCACATAAACAAACAGCTTGTTTTTTTTTTTGGTTTGTTTTGAGACTAATAATTATTATATTAATAATTTTTGTATTGAACTTTTTATCTTCCACTTATTATCCACTTGTTATCTTTGTCATGTTGGTTGTATAAATGACTAAAAAGTTCAATACAAAAATTATTAAAACAGCTTGTTATTTCTTAATTTCTCACGAAGTCACAGTCCCAAGTACTGTGGTCTTCAACTCGTCGCATCAACACACAAAAAGTCAAGGCTTATGTGCCGTTGTCTTACATTAAGGTGTTTATTATAAAAATTTTTTGGTGACCCCGACGTGATCGAAAGGACGACATAAGACTTCTTCTCATCAACAAAACAGAATTTGCCGCAGCAGAAAAGTACGATATACAACTCCTTTTCATCAATTAAACAGAATTCATCACGGCAAGGCGGATCAACAGATACGCATTCCACTCAAGAGATCCGACACAAGGATCAGCAAAGGCGGATCAACAGATACGCATTCCACTCAAGAGATCCAACACAAAATCCGACAAAAGGATCAGCTATAACAGATACGTAATTTTTAATCCTCATCAGAAGGTTCATCATTACCAGACATTATGAGTGTGTCAAAGGAGCTGATTGAGCGGCAGTATGAGGTTGGCGCCCAAGTAGAACAATTGGTAGCCAACTTCAGGAAAGACTCAAAGGTCCGAAAAACCTCAAATTACTATGAGGAACGTTTGAGACGGATCAATGATCTAGCGGAAGAATTCCATCAAAATCATGCAGGAATTCAAGCAGAAAAGGATGTTCCCAGTAATAACGTATATGTTATGAGGACTACTATCATCAAATATTAGCAGTGGTTACAAAATACACAAGGATGTTCGAAAAGGAGTCCATGGAACTGTTGAACATCGAAGATCAAACCACACATAGCAACAAGGACAACGCAGGTCTGCCGCCCAAGGACAGCACAGGTGCGACGCCAAAGACAGACAAAACAGGTCCACAATTAATCACCAAGATGAATTTGGACTTACGAAAACTTCTTCGCAACCAAAAGGCTCTGATGGAAGTTCTTTACCAAATCAGCGACAAGGTCCTGGCAGAAACTCACCTAGATCATCCACTATCCTACTACACAGTGAATGCCGTTTTATTGGAGAAGCACATGATCGACTTTTCCAAAAACAACCTAGCGATATGGGATTCAACCGACAAAGACTTCATAGAAGACTATACACTCCAAGCTTACTTTGCAGTCGAATCTCAGGTGAAGGAAGCAATGATCGTGCTCCAACAACATATACCAGATGAAGGTCCTGTGGCATCAAGACAAACAGAAACAGTCTCAAAACCGGATTTATCATTACCCAAAGTGACATTGCCCAAATTCGATGGAAGCTACTTGCAAAGGGTCGCTTTCAAGGATTTATTCACAGAGATGGTGCACAAAACGGCCATCGGAGAGGGCAGAAAAATGCATTACCTAGTGACGTCGTTAGTTGGGGAACCAAGAGCTTTGATAAGGCACTTACCAGCGATTCGAGCTGATTACGAAGCTGCTTGGACGATTCTGAGTAACCGGTATGACAACAAACGAGTGATGGTGACAACGTTGCTCAACAAACTGATGTCACAATCACCAATGAAAAATGAATCCATGATGTCACTCAAAACATTACATGATGTAACCAAGGAATGGGTCTTTGGACTGAGGGCTCAAGGAATTCCTGTAGAAAATTCGGACGCAGTATTGGCCCACATTACATCAAAAAAGATGGATCAAAACACCAAAACCGCCTTTGAACAAAATCTTGATGACAACAAAAAGCTTATCACTTTTGATGAAGTGCTGAAGTTTTTGGAGCCTAGGTTCCAAGCCCTTGAAGCACAAGGGAATAAGGCAAAATCAGTAATAAGAACATGTGCCTCAGCCACAAAACCAAATAGACCAAATAGAGGTGACCACAACTGCCAAATATGCAAAAAAAAACTTTCATCAACTGTATGCCTGTAAAACCTTTGAAAATGCTAATTTGAGTCAAAGGTGGAAATGGGTTAAGGAGTTCAATCGATGCGTCAATTGGTTAAGAACTGGGCATCGAGCAGATGAATGCCGATCAGGGCATTGCTCCAAATGTTCTAGAAATCACAACACACTGCTTCATAACCCAAACATGAACCAGCCATACCACAAGAATGCCTCATTACAGGCAACCGAAGCAGCACCGCATCAACCAGGTGCAACCGAAGATAAAAAGGAGCCATCATCAAATAAAGTCAGCCTTGTGGCCAATAACAACAATAAGGACTTCAATTACGTCTTATTAGGGACAGATCGAATCCAGATTGTAGCGCCCAACGGACAACTCGTCGAGTGCCGAACGATATTGGACTCAGGGTCTCATATGAACCTCATAACAGATCGTCTGTTAAAAAGATTGGGCGGCAAGCCTAGACAAATGTCTATGAGTATTGAAGGAATTGGAGCCAATAAGACAAAAATGAGGCATCAGACAACGATTCGTATCAGGTCAAATTCAACCGATTTTACTGCTGACATGGAAGCACACGTCATACCAAAGATCGTGTCTGACCAACCTGTACAACGTTTAAATATTGACAGTTGGGCCAATCCACACGGCATCATTCTCGCCGATCCTGACTTCAATAAACCTGACCGGATTGACTGCTTATTAGGAGCTGAAATTTTCTTTGAGCTGTTGACTGGTGAGCAGATAAAATTGGCAGGAGCCCGTCCAGTTCTACAAAAATCAGTATTTGGATGGATCATTGCTGGTAGCGTAAACACCGTAAGTTCAAAAAAGGTAACTTGTGGAATATGCACTAGCAAAGATCTCGAAAAAGCCATTTAAAGGTTCTGGAATGCAGAGGAAATACCAGATTCAGACAGACACTCCAGCTACAGAAGATGAATTGCGTTGCGAATCCCACTTTTTGCAACACACTTTTCGAGACAATTATGGAAGATTTGTAGTAAAACTTCCACTCAAAGAACATCCATCAGTATTGGCTGAATCAAGAGGAATGGCATACGAGAGGCTCAAAACGATCGAACAACGCCTCATGAAGAACCAATCATTAAGGGATCAATACATTTCCTTTATGAGGGAATATGAATCGCTAGGGCACATGACACAAGTTAATTCTAACGACATCATTTCACGGAATTACTTCATACCACATCATTGTGTGCTTCGTCCATTGTGTTTGACGCATCAGCACACAAACCAACAGAACCAGCATTAAACGACATCATGTTTAATGGTCCCACGGTTCAAGGTGAACTATTTTCAATCTTACTTCGGTTCAGAATACATCAGTACGTGCTTAAAACTGATGTAGAAAAAATGTACCGACAAATATGGATCAATAAAAATTATCGAAATCTCCAACTCATCATGTGGCGGGAGCATCCCGCAGAGCCCGTCAATGCTTATCAACTGAATACTGTCACATACGGCACCAGGGCAGCTCCTTATCTGGCAACGCGATGTCTAAATCGGCTAGCAGAGGAGTATCAAGAACGATATCCACAAGGAGTCAATTCCTTAAGGAACGATTTTTATGTGGATGATGGATTGATTGGAGCAAATACAATACATGAGGCATTGGAAACTCAACAGAAATTGATAATCATGCTAGGCACAGCTGGAATGAAGCTGAAAAAATGGTGACCCCAGACTTTTGTGCGGCAACGCCCCAGAAGACAAGGAGGTCGATCTCCACTTTGCCTCAGAAGATAGCCAATCTACAAAAACTCTAGGTTTAATATGGTATCCAAAATCTGATGTATTCTGTTTCAAGGCCAATGTACGCTACCACAGCAAAATAACAGAACGAACAATGAGTTCAGACTTAGCACACATTTATGACCCACTGGGTGTAATTCGTCCAGTCCTTGTAACAGGAAAAATCCAACTGCAAAATGTATGGCAGTTAAAACTTGACAGGGATGAAGAGCTACCCGTAGAAATTCAAAAACGATGGACATCTTACAGAGAAGAGTTAGGAACCTTAGAAAATATAAAGGTGTCGAGACATGTCTTTGGAAGCAAGGGTTTTGCAAATGTAGAGCTACATGCTTTTGCCGATGCTTCTGAAAAAGTGTATGGGGCATCTTTGTACGTCGGAACCGTACTCAAGAGCAAAACAGTCAAATTAAACCAACTATGCTCCAAGTCTCGAGTCGCACCAATAAAGCTCCAAACGATTCCAGCTTGGAGTTATGTGCAGCCCTCCTGGCAGCTGAGCTCATGGCAAGAGCGAAGCTTGACTTGGGATATCAGGACAAGTGTAGTGAAATCATGAATACCCTTATTAGATATTCCATTCAACGTTTTAACGTTACCTCTTATTACATCAATTTGGACTCGTGGTTGTTGTACCACAAAAATTCAAATGTTTACGTTATAAACACGTACAAAATTTTGCAGTCGCTCAAAGACTATCCCAACAAAATTTCTGGATAACAATAACAAAAGATAAGCGCATTGACACCACACTTAGCCAGTGCGCCAGACAGAACAACAATAACACTATAAAGTGCATAAGATTGCATTTGGCCATAGTGTCATTCTTTTTAATTTCAAGGCCACAAAATGGATTCCATTAAATCAATCAGAAAAATGGACACAAACACCAAAATAAAAGAGGAGGAGTTTTAATTAAAATACCGTATGGAAATAGCTTCTAGTATGTAAGTGTCAAAATAAAGATAAATGTATTAGTTTACGAATTTGATATAAAAAGGGCCCGATGGCCAAAATAAAGATCAGAGTTTAACACAGCTTGAAATTCTGCTGTTTGTACTGTATCAATATTAACAGGCTTTATAAAATAGTCTTTGAACAACGGCTTAATCTAAACAGCCGAAGTTCAGAATTAGAGGGTGGACGACGCTTTTAAGCGCCAAGCCCAAAATAATAGCTAGGCAGGGAATCTAGATCCTGTTAAAGAACTTAGTGATCCATGCCTACCACACAAGGCATCTTATTTTTGGACGGTTTCGCAGATTGTACTTTCCTGGATAAACAATCACCCTAGCAAGCTACCAGTTTATATCGCACACCGAATCGTAAAAATTCATATATTAACTATTACTGATCAATGGCGGTATGTTCCATCTTAACAAAATCCTGCTGATATCCTTTCAAGAGGAATCAAACCACGGGAATTTCACGCTACAACGTGTGGTTATATGGCCCATTGTTCCTATATCAAGCAAGGTCACTGTGGCCAGCTTCTTTTAAAACGAAATTAACCATCGAAGATAACAATGCTGTGGTAGCTCTAACAACGCAACAATCAGCTGAAGAACACCCATGGGCTTATGCAATTTCCGCCAAAAATTCGTTCTCACATGTGCAACAAGTGACTGAATATGTACTACGATTTATAAATAATGAGAGGCAACCAAGAGATTCGCGGCCAGAACACATTCAACTCTAACCAGTAGAACTTGACGCAGCCCTCAAGACTATTGCGCGGCAAATTCAGTCATCCGATTTTTTGGATGTAAGGAAAACACTACAAAAAGATGCCTTTGTACCAAAATCCCATAATTTAAGTTCATTAACTCCATTCCTAGATGAAGAAGGGATAATCTGAGTTGGAGGACGAATCAAGGCATCAGCACAGCAGTTTGACGCGAATCATCAAATGATTCTGTCAGGCAACGACTTACAAGATTGCTGGTAGAAGAAATACACAAAAAGAACTATCACTGCGGTCCACAGGCGCTGCTTGCACAAAAAAGA